>JAKSZT010054324.1:2902779-2917539 GCA_026826555.1 Tolypeutes matacus | reverse complement strand
ACATACAGGTTTAAATAAAAAATGTACAGTATTTAAAACCATATCCAAAATATTAAAAACAATACTTGTCAAGTAAACTTGCACTCCTAGAGTGAACTTTTGAAGTATTAATTTTTTGAGAATACTGAGCTGGAGATCAGTGTATTAAGAAAAAAAAGGAACACTGATGGGCAGTTTTGAGGCATGGGTCATGGAACTCAGATTTCTTTTATGTGGAATGATGCCCTCTACCTACCCCAATGCCACTCCTCCTCAATCTCCTTTGCTGGCTCCTCTACGTTCCCTTATCTTTAAATGTTAGTGTCTTTTACAGATTGGTCTTAGGCCCTTTATTTTCATTAAACTCTCCCTAAATGTGATCTCACCAAATCCCATGTTTTAAATGCCATCTGTAATTTATTGATGTCCAAATTTATATCTCCAGTCCAGAAATGTTATTTTATTTCCAGATTTGACATTTCCTCTCAGATGTCTTATGTTTTCCAAACTAATAACATGCCATGTTCAAAAATAACTCAATAAATGACACCACCATCCACCCTATTCCTAAAAATCTGAAAAGATAGAGGGGTTTCCTGGATTACATTTCCTCCTTATACACCATTCCCAATCCACAAAATCTTATACATTCTATCTTGAACTATATCACAAATCCATTCAATAATCATCTCTTCTGCCATACTATAGTCTAAAACACTAGCTTTGTAACCTGGATTATTGGAGTAGCTTTTCATTCTTATTTCTACTCTTGTCCTCCAACAATCTATTTTCCACTTAGCAGACATAGTGATCATTATAGAAAATGAAGGAGAAATCAGTATGAACATGATTATAGATCTCTTACATGGTTATAACTTATTTTAAAAAAACAACAACTATGATTCCTTTTAGAAACCATTAAGCATGAGGAATATAAAGAAACAAATGTATATAAAACAACAGATATGCTCAATTTAAATATCCAGCAAGATTAGGAAAAAAGAAAGCTGCAACTACAAATTATATGGTCCTGCTATCAAACGCTGCCAAGATCTGGCAGAGCCACCTGGGAAGGCAGGAAAAAAAGTGGGAAGTGCTTGGAGAACCAGAAGTAGCAGCTCCCAGAAAAAGCAATACAGAAACACTACTTAAGTATGTATTGAATCAAGTTCCTCACAAAGACATGTTCAAGACCTAACCCCTGATCCCATGGATGTGAACTCATTTGTACATAGGATCTTGAAAGATCCTAAGATGAGGCCAAATTGAAACCAGGGTGGGCCTTAATCCAGCATAGATGGAGTCCTTATAGGAAAAAAAAATTTGGACTTGGTAGGAGGAGAGAGAAGGAGACAAATGTCATGTGATGGAGGGAAACATTGAGTTGGACTGCCACCAAGCTACCACAAGAACAATGCATACTTTGGAGAAAGCATGTGCTGCTGCAACCTTGATTTTGGACTTTGAGCCTTCAAAACTGTGAGACAATAAATCCCTGTTCTTTAAGCTAACCAGTCTGTGGTTTTCATAACAGCAGCCCTAGCAAACTAAAAGAGAGCCCCTGAAATACAAAAGCTAAACCTGAAACTGGAGCTACTGAAAACAGGGCTGAGTTCTAACAAGGCTTCAGTTAGAGTCACCAAAGTAATGTACAAGTAGCAGTAGCAGATCAAAGACAAAGCTACCCAAAACACATCCTACAATTGAAGAATTGTCTACAACAACAAGGGATGCTTTTCCTCATGATAGTGGCTGGTGAAGGAACAGGAAACAGGGATATGCAGGGCTGGCAGCAGGGCTGGATACTAGTGATACCTACTACTTCATACTTTAGGCTTAGAGGGTCACAAGAAAGCTGGCTAGCTACACAGATCAGCTCAGACTCCATATGGGAAGGAAACAGCCTACATCTAGGAACAAGAAGAGGGAGCCCTTGAGCTGCAAAGATTGCACCACCAACTAGGGACCTCCAGCACATGGCTGATTTGGTGAAATCTAATCCAGTCAAACACAAGTAACAAAACAGTATTGGGCAGAACATGACTATAAAGATACTATATAAAAAAATGATGAGGAGCAGTAAAAATATACCGATTGGTGAAAACACCCTAACAAAACCACAAACATGCATATAAAAGTTGGACCAAACATTTGACCATAGGCTTAAATATATGTATGAACTAATTGCCATGAGTGAAGATACTATAGCAGAACTATAAGAACTCAAGGAAGAGATACTCAGACAACAAAAGATGAAACATAAGCTGGCAGAATTCAGGAAGGAGATGGAAGAAAAAGTAAAATCATTAAAGAGAGAAGGCAAGATTAAAAGGAACACATTGAGCAAACACAGTTAGAAAACAAGGCCATGAACTCAGAGGACAGAAATGAGGACAGTGAGCAAAACAAAACTTTCTCATGTCGTTTTATTTATGAACCCAAAAAGGAAATCCTATTATGTCACTTCCAGTTTTCAAACCCTTTGGTGGTGTGGCCTCCAGTGAATTTTAGAATGAAATTCAAACTCCGCATCATGGTCTGTCCTGCATTACTGACACCCATTTGCTTCCCACTTCAACTCTTGCTCTCCCTCGCTCAGCACACTCTAGCCACATTGCTTTGCTTTGCATTGACATGGCTGTTCCCTCAACTTCAAACATGGTTCTCACAGAACATCCCACAGCTGGGTCTCAGCATATTGCTCTAGGGGGCCTTCTCTCTACTCCCTCCACCACATCTAAGCTATTTACCACTGACTCTCTTTTCTATCATCCTGGTTATTTTCATGATAGCCCTTACCTCAACCTCATCGATCTCATTCTTTATGCTGTTTACTCAGATATTACCTTTTTCCCTTCCCTGCTTAGCACAGCGCCTAGCACACCAATGGCACTTACGCAAGTCTGATGTCTGGAGGAAGGAAAAATTAATTCTTTCTAGGGTTCCTTCTAGTTCTAACATCCCAGCACCTACATCCAGCACTGCACTTTGTAAAGTCTGACAGAATCCACCAAAAACATGTGACAAACTTTAGGTCTTTGTATAACTTGAATTATCAAGCCAGTCATAGCATCATTGATTATGGGATTTTAAATATTATTTTAGAGTGTTGTTGGTGGTGGTGTTTAATACTATCACTCAACGATCAGATCCCCTGCTGAAGGGTATGGAGACTTTGGGTAAATTAGGAATAAGGCTTCCCTTCCTCCAGGCAAATGTAGCCCCCCCACCCCAAAGCTCCCCCCACCCCTGTGTAGGGCACTACCTGGACTGTCATGTCCCAGCTCCAACACTGGGTTTTCAATTGTCATCTGGTAGAGGACAAATGTTGTGTAACACTCACCAAGCTAGGATAAGGATCACTCCACATTTTCCAATGAATAGCAGAGGAACTGCACTGTGCTAGTCCTGCAGGGCAAAGACGCTCAGGAGCCCCCAGTCCCCTTCTGCTTTCAGGCTCTGATCAGGATTTCTTACCCTGAACTTTATCATGACCTGTCTAAGGGAAGCTTTAGAGAGAGCAGCTTCAGGGTTTTTTTACCCCCATAGACCTCAAGCTGTCTTACTTTCAGAGGCCCCTCTCCACACCATAGAATATTCCTATATTCCATATATATTGTATTTATTCAAATGTAATATTCAAATTTATATTTATTGACTTTTATTTAAATTTATTATTTATTAATTTAATTATATTCAAGTTGAGCCTCACTTGTAAAATCTAATTACATATATTAATTTTATTTTTGTAATATCAAAATATTTTGGCCAAGTGAGCTTAATATTTAATGGTCCTGTACACCTCTCCAATGACAATGATTTTATAGAAATTTAATCAAAGCCAGGTTTTCTGAATCAAGTTCTCTGATTTTCTTCCTGGCAAGCTGGTTTATTATTGTTCTCATGTCCTTCTCACTCATCTTCAGGGTTTGGAATATTGGGTTAGATTGGGTCATATTTTAGAAATTTCCTGTGATAATTTAGCCTGAAGCATGTATCTTTTCCTGATTTCACAGATACTTATATTGGTACTATTATTGAAATGCTTAGCATGAAAAATACAGTAGTTATTTGATGGACTGTAATTTTAAAAAGTATTTTTTAATGTCTTATTTGTTCATTTGATCTTATAATAAAAAGAAATGAAAACTTGGGTTTTTATAATGGTAGACATATGACCTTTTATGGTTTTGATCATTTAAATAGGGATAAAGTAGATATAATCAAGCTTTATTTAATGACAAATTTAATGTTTCCCATTGCTTTAAAAAATATCCTGGCATATCTTGCAGTTATGAGATAAGTTGAAGAGTTGCCAGAAAATGTACGCAATTAAATCATGCACACCCGAATAGCTCAATGGATGAAACTAAATGTGAGAGTATTGTTCTGCTCATTTCTCAAATTATTCACTTCAGGAAATAGAAGTGAAATTCCTCTAAGATATACAGCTACTATTAGCTCCTGAGTGCCAAATACTTTGCTGCTAAATGCACACATACATTATCTTATAAAAACCCTGGAAGGTAGATATCAACCCCATTTTAGAGATAAGGAAAATAAGCCTCAGAAAAGTTAAGAAACTTGCCCAACATCACATTGATATTTAAAATCAAAGCAGCTGGTAGCTGAGGTTTAATCCCAGTGTCCCAGTCCTGTCTGACACCAGACCCCTGGTCTTCACTATCCTACTTCAGTGACTGTGATGGTTAGGCTAATGTGTAAACTCAGTCAGGTAATGGTGTCCAGTTGCTTGGTCAAGCAAGCACTGGGCTAATTGTAATACACGGGCATTTCATGGACTTTAATCATCAGTGAGTTGATTCCATAGATGGCTGATTACACCTACAATCAACCAAGGAGATTGCCTTTAGCAATGAATGACGTCTCATCCAATCAGTTGAAGGCCTTGAAAGGGGAAGTGATTTCAACATTCAGAAAGAGAATTCCCAGCTCCACTTTGGACAGCCAATGTCTCCTGGGAACTCATCAAGGACCTTCATTGGAGCCCTGGTTTGCAGAATTTGCCCTGCAGAATTTGGACTAGTGCATCCCCACCGTGGAGTGAGAGAATTTTTAAAAATATTAAACTATTTACAGATATCTCCTGTTGGTTCTGTTTCCCTAGAACCCTGACAAATACAGTGACTGTCCCCAAAGAGTACAGCAAACCCATTATCAATTTACCTAGAATACTGCCCAGTAACTCTCTCTGAACTCTTCTGATTTTTTTTTCTTTTGCGTTTACTTAAAAATATATATCTACAATAATTTAGAAATCCTTATTTTTTTTTAAAAGACATAGCTGAAGATTTAAAATGTGCTTTGTCTACACATATAATATGTGGAAGACAAAGAAAGATGCCTTTCTAAGAAAATTAATCAATGACAGAGCTGAGAATTAAATATTTTTAATTCTGCACATCTTATCAAATGAAGAATTGATCCTTTTTTTAAAATGAGGCCATTTTTTATATTTGAATCCAAGGTAGGTGAGGTAGTGAGATAATGTAATTTTCTTTCATTGGCTCCAATCTTTGATTAAGAATTATATAGCTTTGCTTTGAAAACCAGACATTTTTTCAATGACTTATTAAAATAATCATGAAATTTTTTTCACTCCCTTTTGTCACAGTATTCATGTCCTTGACCCTCTTTTAAGAACATAATATAAAAGCTTGAAGATGTAAATATTAACAAGTATATAAGATAAGTGTTATAATAATAAATCCTAAAGAATTTATATAGAATAATACAGTCATTCCTACTTTCAATGGATATACATCAATATACATCATAAAATTAGAATTTCCACAAAACAATACTTTCCCCTCCATTTCACAATTGAAAAATCAGGGAACAAGGAAGGTGAGAAAAGTATCACCTCATCTCCAATAGGTAAGAATAATGTCATTTGTTCTTGAAAGGACGAAATATTTCTCCCCTAATGGTCAATTTCAGTGAAAGTCTGTCCTTTCACTATCAGCAATCCTCAAAAAGGCCTGGCTTCTAGGAGGGAGTGGTTTGTTCAGTCATGCTTGAAGCTATTTTTCAGGTTAGTTAAGTATCAAAAAACTTAGATCAGCCTTGTTGAGTACATCATTATCTGTCACTGCAGAGTAAGTCACAACTGTGCAGTGCAGTGATACAGGGTCTGAACCTTAGCAATGGTATATTGGCATCTTAGTTATTGCTAAAAAAGTCACCAGAGACATAACCTTGGCCTTTGACAATTTGATTTTGGCAAAATAAAACTTAGCCACCAAGAGCTTTCTGGAGGTGGTTAAAACAGGTTACACACACCCTTATTTATATACTGTATACACATGATGGACACATGCATAGAGAATAGGGTCTCAAATTATGTGGGTAAGATATATTCTTCTTCTTAATCTATTTCCTCTTTCTATTTTTCCAATTATGTCACTAGCCTGGTATATCAACTCCATTCCTGGATATTCACTGGGGTACATATGCAGAAAGTAAAACTGATAAGAGAAATGTAGATTTTTAATTAAAGGATATAAAGTGAAGCATTTTTGATGTTTAACAATAGAAATGCTTAGAATCATCAGCTGGCCTTTTTCATTGACTTTATTTCACCCTACCATGAGATTTAATGTAAAATGTAAAGAAATCATACTGCTAGAAAGGTTAACAAAAATTGCTTATAAAATAAATTGATACATGCATATTGACAATTGTAAAAATTATCACAAAGTGAAAACACTTTAAAGGAAAGTACAATTAATGCTGCAAGTATAGGCATAGAAAAATCTATGGTTTGATTTTTGGGGAAAAAGGCAAACTTGGGGTCATTCTGAATCATCCAAAAGGGCTGCTGAACTCATTTATCAATTCCCTTGGATAACATTTAGTCTTGTGAGTATTAATTAAAAGTATTCATGTTGTGCTGTTCAATTTGCCTGTACAATCATTCCTCTTAAATTTCTTGAAATGCCTTTAAAATAAAATCATTTTTACATGACAGTAGTGTGCATGCAGACATAGGCAACAATTTCAAGTTAACCTTGGTCCCTCCAGCAAAACACATTGCCTTATAAATCTTAATGTTCCCATCGAAGAAAATTTAAAAGTCTCAAAGATCTAAAAAAAATTTCACTTAAAAACAAGCACATGTCAGAAGATAAAAAAGGAAATAAAATTTCTAGGTTATTGGGAAAAATCCCTTAATATTTCCTGTAGACACTGAGGCCTAAGCAGGCTATGATAATCTGGTCAAGGGCAACCAGAAACACCTTTGCCCCCTAGATGTCCATGAATAGAAAAATTTAATCTGCAACACAAACTGAGAGGTATTTACTACATGATACCAGATATGACTAATTAATATGATAGAGTGATTTGAGTTTTGTAAATAATTTAATTGCTTTTGACAATGCCCTAAAATATTCTCAGAGGACCTCCTCAAAGGAGAGAAGCTATACCTCTTACCATGTATTCCTTTGAGTTCACACATATTAAAGTCTACTTTCCTGCCATGTCTTTCTATTCCAGTCTCACTGAACCACTGCTATTTAACACTTTGCTCATAAAGCTTCCTCTCACTGCAAGCCATTATTCGTCTGGCAAACTCCTATTCATACCTAACCCTAACCCTTCATTTGATTTCATTTAAGTAAAATGAAGTAACTTCTGTGCTGCTCTCTTTAACCCCATAGGCAGATTATCACTAACCCCTAAATTTTCCTATGGTGTTTTATTCATGAATTTTCTCTTAATTATCTGGTAATTATTTGGTTGATATACTGTCTTCCATACTAAATTGTAGGCTCCACAAGAACAGGGGTCTTCTTACTCATGTACATATTCCTAACACCTATTTTAGGACCTGGCATATGGTAGGAATTTAAGATTATTTCCTTAAATAAATAGACTGTCTTCTTTGTTATTTTATTTATTCTACAATGACCTTAGTATAATCATTAATCATAGACAATGTAAAGTTAAAGTTCATAGTGGAAACACATCAAATTATCTCGACTCCAAAGCAGTAATGTTCGAATTAACATTTTGTTGAGCATCCTAATGCAGAAAATTGCCTCAGTTATTCACCATGGATGAGCACAGGAAGTTCTTTTTAGATGATTAGTTAAAGGTTAAGTAATTTCTATCATGAAATTATCTGGAGTTGGGGAAGGAACAAGCCTTCATTTACTAATATTTCTGAAATTATGGGCCTGGCCCTCACTTTAGAAGTTTTAGAAATGTGCCCTTTACCAATTCTTTTCTTGCTTCCTTTCAGTGGTTCTCAAATGGGGGCAGAATTGCCAACCACAGGAGGGGAATTTGCAAGTGTGGCATGGGGGCATTGGATGCCACAAGATTAGAGGATGCTAAGGGTGTTCGGCATCCTGTAGGGCCTGGGGTAACCCAGAATAAGGAAGAATTGTAATATCCAAAATGAAACAGTACCTCACTGAGTATCTTTTGTATTGATTACTATTACAAATTTCTGCAGACTTTAGCACACCATGGAATACATTCCAATCTCCTCATGTTAGTTTTTGCATGTAATGGTACTTTGTTGTCAAACATGAGTCTTAGCTAGAATTGTTAACCAAGTGGAATTCTTATTGGAAAACTCTAGGGAAAATAATAGATATGTTATGTTAAACATAAGAAATTCTTCATGAAACAGAAGAATTTGATGGATGGGTTAGTAATAGGAAGTGGCTTTACTGTCCAACTTCTTCCTTTTTTTACATATTTTACAGAGACCATCTGTTTCCTTTGGAATTGATTGAGGTTTCCTTTCTTTCTGTGTGGCAATTAATTGCATAATTAGCATATATGGATAATGATAAGGTGTTCCAAGAATTCCCTAATAAATTTATCCTCTAAGAGTGAAAGCACTAAAATCCTCATATGACATCCGTTATGTGCAGCATTTCCTTAAAGTACGTACTTTAAATATAGAAAGAAATTTAATCATGGGTTTTGTTGTTGATAGATCCAGGTTTGAATCCTAGCTAGAAGTTGTGTGGCATTGAGTGAGTTACTTAACATTTCTGACCCCACTTTTCTCTAAAAATCTTATAGCATATTTTGTTGAGGATTAAAAAATATATTAAATTTCATGAACATAGCAAAGGGCCTGGCACAGAAAATAGTAGATGAGGTGACTAGTGTCAAGAAAGCAATAACCTTATTAATGTTTGAAGAAAGACTGGATTAACCAAAGGGGGTAAAGGGAATCTTACTCTCTTATTGAGTAGCCGCCAGCACCGTCTTAAGAAGAGAGTTCTCTTCTCCTCTCTCCTGAAGATTTTTGTTTTGTTTGGGAGAAATATCCCAAAGTGTTGGTGATTCCATCTTATAAGTTAATGACACTATCCCTCTAGATCACCAATAATTCCCTTGATCTAGTTCCCTGCTTGACAAATAAACTTCTACTGTTTTCTTTTGACTTTTCATTCTGGTTTTCCTAACTGGAGTGGGTGCCCTGAACTGATGATCTAAGAACTGTGGTTCAGCTGGCAGTCTTCATCTTCATTGTGAATTAATAAATTTCTATCCTGGTGTATATGAAGTTTTTGTAACTGGAAATTTACTCTAGCTGATTTCAAGCTGATCAATTCCAGGTGCATTGCCAGAAATTGAATTTCCGGAACGGCAAGCCTAAGGGTGAGATTCTCAATTAGTTTTTGTCCATATACCACCTGGAAAGGGCCTAACTGAGTGTCAAGCTAACCTTTCTCAGGATTCACTTTCTTTTTTTTTTTTTTTTTGTTTTTTTTTTTATTATGGGTAAAAATCAAAATTCTCACAATACATACAAACATTTGTAAAATGATATATAACTATATATGCATATATGTGTATTTGCTTACAAAAATGTTATTTTTTATATATATATATACATATATTTTAAGAGGTGCTTAGATTACCTAAAATATTATACGGAACCCACTCGGATTCCCATGTTGCCCACCTCCCACACCTCCCACCAATCAGGATTCACTTTCATTTCCTATAGCTGCAACAACAAACGGTAAATTTGGGGGAATTCTTAAACTTGTTTTCTATGGTCTTTAGCTTTGTGATGTAATGGAATTTTTAAAGCAATCCAAATACACTTCATTTATTGAATAGTGGAGAGTCAAAGAAAGCAAAACTAATAAATCAAATGTGGATTCTAATGACTGGAAAATGAAGAGCCAGCCAAACACTAAAGACTGAGGAAGGACAAGTGCTATTTTGGCTTTGCTCAGATATTTTGCATTTTGAAACTGATAATCCCTTTTGCATGGAAGTCTAATAAAATCACATCTCTTCTATTTCAAGTACAGAGGATCAGAGCAGTAAAATAAATTGGTAGGAGCAGGCAAATGAACAAAGAGCCTTAAATTGATTGAGGAAATACAGAGATGAACTAGTGAATCAAATTGCTCAACATTTTCAATATGGACTGAGTAATGACTTAAAAGAAGAAGGTTTTCAGTTGTTTTATGTACAAAGACAAACACCAAGGGAAAAAAGGAGTTACTTAGCATAGAACAAAAGCACACAAATAGAAGGCCTGGTAATGCAAATGAGAAAATGAAACTTTAGAGTCAATAGCAAGTCACCAGAACTGTCTATTAGATTACTTAAACTGCTGATAAGAAAAGGAAACAAACACCAGGCTCCCAAGAGATATTTCAAACCAAATAAAAAACCTGTTAAAACAAGAAGTAATTCTTAAAATTTATTTTCACATAACCTTCTGGGTCATATTAGCTTTTATAGAAATCTCCGTTGTGACTTCTTGCTGTAGCATATGCTTAACTTAGAAAGCATAAGCTATTTATGCAGAACTGCCTTAAATCCTTTTTGGAACAAGGTCAATAATAAAGATTTAGGAGTTGAATAGGTTGGTAGATGGATAAATTGACAGAGACATACAGATAAGATGGATGGATGGATGGATACATGGATGGATGGATGGATACATGGATGGATGGATGGATGGATGGTTGGATGGATTGATGGATATGTAGAAACAGATGATGATGAAGATAGATGATAGAGAGATGATATAAAATTAATGTACAACATTGCCTAAAAATTAATTAATCCTTAAATTCCTTTAAGGATTACATAAAGGGTCTTGCATTATGGAAATGCTTGTTATATCCTTTGAACTTGGGGGAGAATGGCTTATATAATTTTGAGTGAGAAAAAGACATACATTTCTTTTTTTAGAACTTTCCAGACATAGGCTTATATTGCCTAGTGCAGTGTTTCTCAAACATGGCTACAAACCGGATCTCCTGGGAGACTTATTAAAGATGCAAATTCTCAGGATTGATACCAAAATACTGAATCAGAAACTTCAGGGGAGGGTCTTCAGAATAAGATATTTTAAAAAGCATTACTGGGACTCTTATGATGCCAGAATTTAGCTAACACCACCCAAAATTCCAAGAATAAGAGTTTCAATATATACATGTTTTTTGTAAGATTCAATTACAGTATGGTAGCGTCTACATGCTCGGTTCACTTCCCCAAGAATGGGCTAAATGCCTACTAACTCTATGCTTAAGCCTCTGCTAAGTGCTGGAGGATAAGGGTAGGGTAAGGGGGGTTAGTGATACCAAACAACAACAACAAAAATCAGACTTCTGCCTACAAGCAGTTTACAATCTGGTTTGGCAGACATAAATAACAAAGGCAAATAATTGAAGCTTATGCATGACAGTATATAATTAAGCATATGGTAAGTAAGGAAGTACAACAGGAATGTATAAAGAAATGAGATTAGTGAGTTGAATCATAGAATTTTAAAGCTGGGTAGACTACTGCACTCAGTCCAGTTGAGAGGCCATTAAGCAATAGCAACCTTTAAAAATGGGATATCAATACTCAGACTATTTAAACCTCTGAGAGAAATGAATATAATGAAGAATAGATGCAGAAACAAGCATGGGATGCTATTTGGTCATCAAGGAGAACCAAATGACCAGAACAATATGACATCTCCTATCCTCTTTTCTCCATCCTGCATTGAATCTTACATTGTTCTCTAAACGGGGATCATACAGAAAAGTAGGTCGTAGAAAGGACTGGTCTGCTTGACATGGGTACAAGAAGTGAGGTTACTAGAAGTTGAACATATTGGGGGTAGTGGGGAGAATGGGGAGGGTTGAGGGAAAATAGAAGAGGTAGTGATTACTGAGGGGAGTATTTAATATACTAGGTAAGTTGTAGTCTAAATGCTGAGGTAGTAGGGATGCATTTGTAAACTTTGGGTATTTTAAATAGTTCCCTAATGCTGCAGAAATGAGAAGTAGCCTATAAAATAATGTTTATATATAACTTCTTTCCAAGAAAAGCCAATTGCTTCCTCAAGATCACTACATTATCTTCTCTTTTTAAAGAATGTATTTTAGAGTAAATTAGACTCAAAACTGAGGGCCTGTACTCTAATTCATTTCTTTTTTTTTTTTTTTTTTAAGATTTTCTGATCATTGAATTTAATATTCAATATACAATGTTGTTCTAGAAAGCTATGACAAAAGCAAATGTCATTTGATAATATTTTTTTTTGAAAATTTGCATTTATTTTTATAAGAAAAGTTGTAAGTTTACAGAAATATAATGCAGAAATACAGTGTACCCATATATCCCAGTCACACATCCTTTCCATATTATTAACATTTTCCATTAGTGTGGTACCTTTGTTAGGGTTGATGAAAAATATGATTATAATTATACTATTAACTGTAGTCCATAGTTTACATTAGGTATCACTGTGTTGTACAGATTTATGTTTATTTTAAATATTCATTAACATATATATATACATATATATATACATATATATAGATATACAAACTTACAATATTCCTTTTAGCCATATTCAAAAATATAATTCAGTGGTGTTAATTACATTCACAGTGTTGCACTACTATCACCAAATTCCATTACCAAACACTTCCATCACTCCAAACAAAACCTCTGTATCAATTACACCTTAATTACTCATTCTCTATACCCATCAGGTCTCTAATAACCTCTATTCCAATGTCTAACTTTATGAACATTCTTTTTTTTTTTTTTCCTGAGTTTCCTTATGTTTGTCTCTTGCATGTAAGCTTATCATTGTTGTTTCTTTTTCTTATTAAGTGTATTTGATTATTTTATGGACTACATGTTCATGGAAGATTTAGATCACAGAAGGTTTACAATGGGTACTACAGGGGATTATTGGTGGGGGGTGTCTGGGAGGGGGGATTCATGGGAGTAAGTTCATCCGAATATACATGAAAGATATACAAAATTGTTCAAAAGATCAAAGGATGGGGCATGGTCACGGTGGGTGGACAATCACACAATAAATGAGAGAATCAGAATTCCTAGCCTGGAGAGCTCTGTCACATTCTCCAAGGAAGCAGCAACAGTCCTCTGAGTACAGGGACAGTGTCCGTCAAAAGAGGATGGCCCAGTGATGAGTTCTTTTTATTGATGACTACCCTTATGAGTCTTTGCTCTTGTAACTAAAACTTAGCTTACTGTTATGGGGTGCCTAAGGGTTGCCACCTGAGAGCCTCCTTGTTGCTCAAATGTGGCCTCTCTCTAAGCCAAACTCAGCATATGAATGCATTACCTTCCCCCCAACATGGGACATGACTCCCGGGGATGAGCTTCCCTGGCAACGAGGGATTAATACCAAGTGCCAACTGGCAACACAACTGGAAAAAGACCTTGAATAAAAGGGGGAAAAGGTAAAGACAAATGAGTTCAAGTGGCTAAGAGACTTCAAAGAGAATCGGGAGGTCATCCCAGAGGTAACGCTTATGCACACCTCAGTAGGAGCTCATAGAACATCAAAGTGCATATCACCACACACAGAGGGGCTCTGGAGAGCTCTGGAGACACCCAGGTCCTATATAAGGGGGGATAGCCCCAGAGACTGACACCTTATCAGTGGGTTCTATTTTGGAATATGTGCTCTTGAGAGTGAGAGAATTGGACTCAAATAAGTCCTCCCTGCACATGGTTCACCAGTCCCTTCTATTGAAACCTATATGTGATGCTGGAGTTTTTAGGTATACTTCCAGAGACTGGAGCCTCTGGCCTACCTATGTGCCAGGTGTGCGTGGAATCTCGGTGGAGCTGCAACTCCTACCCTACAGCTCAATGGATGCATCCAAGTCACCTGGCGAGGAGACAACGATGGGCAACGGCCATCCCAGGGAATGGAGAGGGCCTGCATCTGCAGGCAGGATCATCCCACCCACCATATCCATGGGATATAATCCCTCTCTCACTTGGAGGTGGAGTGGACATCACCATCCCAGTCCCCTCAGGATTGGGGGAAGAACTATGGACTAGAGTGGACTTGATGGTATTCTGTTGTACACATATGGTGATGCTAGCAATGGAAGAAATTATAACAGTGAGGTGGAGCCAGTGGCCACTGGACACTTTCGGGGCAGGGAGGGGATGTGCAGTTGAAATACAGGGGCTTTTTCGGGATTTGGAGGTTGTCCTGAGTGCTGTTGTGGCAACGGATGTAGGCCATTTTAAATCAGCACACATCATTCAGAACTGTGTGGGAGAGAGTGTGGTCTACGGTGTGAACTGTGGTCTATGGTTGATGGCAAGGCCCCAGGATGTGTAAGTCCATTGAGGGTGATGGGCCACACTTGTGGGAGATGTTTGTGTGGGATGTGGTGGGAGGTGTGGGAGGTGGGGAACATGGGAATCCCGGTAGATTCTGTGTAATATTTTAGGTAATCTAAGCACCTCTTAAAAAAGAAAAAAAAAAAAAAA
>JAKSZT010054324.1:2858104-2902679 GCA_026826555.1 Tolypeutes matacus | reverse complement strand
AAAAAAAATAATTCATTTCTAAGATGTACTTTTGACCTATTGTGAATATCTTCCTTCCCTCCCTCCCTCCCTCCCTCCCTTCTTCCCTCCATCTCTTCCTTCCTCCCTCTTTCTCTCTCTTCCTCACCTGGCTGAATGTAAAATATGAACAGAGGGTCAAGGAGTTGCCTATCTTATACATTCTTTAAATAGTTTTTATAAAATTTTAAATTTAAAAAGTTCTTTGCTTTACCCCTGCTCCATGAATAGTTTCAGCAAAGTGGTGGAAACTACTTAATTTTCTCTCGGACTCAAAACACAAGGATTATTTGATCAGAATTCTTCCCAATAAGGCTCTTGGCTCCCTCAAGCTGTCTGGGCCTAAGGCCCTTTTGCTGACATGCTCTGTGCTAAACTTAGTGTCATTCTCCATTTCTTTGTTGAACAAACAGATGGGAAGGGACAAAGTTGTATGACATTGTCGAAAATGATTTTTAAAAGTTCTGCTATTTGTTTTTAAATGGCAAGTCTTCTCCCACTCAGCTCTGTGTGGTGTCTGTTCACAAGTAGGAGTACACGGCCCTCATTGATTAGGAGCTGTCAGCGATAACACCATCAGCCCCCTTCAGAGATAAGCACCCGCAATCAAGAGGAAGCAGTCAGTATTAAACTTTGCCTGGGTAGTCACCAGGGTGGTTGCTGTCTCTGGGTTCCTCTCCCATCAATCCCTGCCTCCATTATGTGTCAGAATTGGAAAGGAAGGGAGCCACAGTTTCTACATAATCATCCTACTCTGCTGCCATCCCCAGTTATCTCATATTTTGTGAAATGGACAAGTAAATAATGCTCACTATAGACCACTATAAGCCAAGGCACTCTTCCAAGCACTT
The DNA here is from genome assembly GCA_026826555.1 of Tolypeutes matacus. Taxonomy (NCBI): domain Eukaryota; kingdom Metazoa; phylum Chordata; class Mammalia; order Cingulata; family Chlamyphoridae; genus Tolypeutes; species Tolypeutes matacus. Next base: position 2,901,810 of record JAKSZT010054324.1, on the reverse strand, counting down.
TGAAAATGCCAACTCATCTAACTATTAGATTCTCACAATAACCCTATGAGGCAGTTACTATTATTATCTATTTTATACATAAGGAAACAGATATAAAAAGGTTAAATGATTTATCCAAGGTTGCTCAGCCAGAAAGGGAAATTGGCCCTTCGAAACAACAGGGATATTTGATTTCCAGAAAAGCAATGTGATTAAAATCAAATTAATATATTTCTGGGATGCTCTTTCACTTTCTATGTCAATATTTTATCTGCCTGTAGAAATGCCAAGCCAAAACTACAGCTAATAATGAGGAACCTGAGTCGATTGACAGAGGAAAGGGGTAAACTATATGCAGGCTTAGAATGAAGCAATGTTAAAAACTAGCAAATGTCTGTATCTCTTACTACACAGCACAAAAATGTGGTCCAGAGGCAGTAAACTAGGGTTAAACTGAAAAAAACAACAACAACTGGAGACATCAAAAGAGTGGTAGAACTGGTAAGAATGCGTTGGTTGCAATTCTGAAAAACTTCTCTGATGAACCCGTTTGGATGGGGATGTAGTAGCCCAGAGGATCAGAATGTACTCTAAAACGTTTTTCATTAAATATGGAGAAAATTGCACCCTACTAAAGCAGCAAGAATTCTAGGACCCCTCTTTTCCCTGCTTTCCATTGTTGCCCCAGCCATTGCCAGGCAGAAAATAAACTCTTGGGAGCAAATATCTTGGTATCAATAAATCTACCAAAGACTTAGTGGAAAAGAGAGAAAAAGAAAGGTAAAAAGTTGAAGCAAGGGAAGCGGCTGTGGCTCAATCAGTAGGGCTCCTGTTTACCATATGGGAGGCCCCGGGTTCGGTTCCCGAGGCCTCCTGGTGAAGGCAAGCCCGCCTGCACGGCGTGGTTAGCTGACCCAGCGAGCACAAGCAGCAAGGGGGGTGTAAATGAATAAATAAATAAAATCTTTAAAAAAAAAAAAAAAGTTGAAGCAAAAATTAATAAATTTGGATTAAAACTATAGAGTTTATACTTCCAGAAAAGACTAAAAAGTTAAATACACCATTGGCTAGCTTCAACTAGTGAAAGACAGAAAAATGCAAATTTTGATTGTGGGTTGATAAAGGGGAAAGAATCACAAATATAGAGGAAATTAAATGTTTGGAAACCTAGATAAAATGCCTGATTTTCTAAGAAAACATAAACTAGCAAAATTGACTTAAGAAGTGATAAAAATCCTAAACAGGTCAATAATCATGGAGGATGTTAAGAATATTGTCAAAGAAGTATTTCCTGAAATAGTGCCAAATTTAGTTTCCTAACTATTTTTTTCTTAAAGGCACATAATTCTGATACTATTTAAGACGTTTCAGAATACAGAAAAAATAAAGATTCCTAATTATTTTATAAAGGCTGAGTAACACTAATATCAAATCTTGAGAGAGCAAACACACTTAAGTTATAAACCAATTCCACTTATCATAATAAATGGGGAGAAAAATTAAATAAAATACAGCAGTATATTGTAAAAATAATTTTTCATGGCCAAGTGTGGCTTATTCTTGAAAAGTAAAGATGTTTTAATATTAGGATATCAATAAACATAATTCACTATTGTAATAGATTGATCAAGAAAGACTGTATGATTCTCTTAATAGATGTTTAAGAGGTATTTGAGAAAATGCAAAACCTTTTCTAAAAAAAAAAAAACTTTAGTAAACAAGGGTTATCTAATATGTTCTTCACTAATAATTTATATTTATACATCCACACATATATCTACACAGACACACACATTCTCTCTCTATATATGTATATACCCACACATATAAATGCCAAAGGTCAATTTGTTTGGGCTTAATGGCAATATTTTAGAAGCACTGAAAATAAAGTCAAGATTAAGATAAGGATATCTTTTATCATCAGTGCTACTTAATATTATTTTAGACATGCAAGAAGTGTAATTAAACAATAGTACTGGCTTAATAAATTAAAAAGGCAATATTACAATCATTTGAAGTTGATATAATATTATAACTATGATACCCAAAACAATAAAGTGAGTTTAATTATAGAACTTATTAACGTTTTTGTTTATATTCTAAACGATGACCAGTAAGAAAATTTAGCTTAAAAATCCTACTTACCATGGCAATAAAACCATAAAAATTCTTGAGAATAAATTTAATAAGAAATATAGAGGTTGTAGAAATTATAAACTAATGAAGATTTGAATAGACACAAATTTCATTCCTGGGCCAGGTGATTCAACATTGTAACAATATCAGTGTTCCCTATATTAACCTAGAATTGAAACACCACCCCTCATAAAAATACCAACAAAATTATTTTAAAGTTGATTTAGAAGAATAAATATACAATAATGCACAGTTATAGCTTAAATGTAATGAAGGCATAATAATGCTACCAAAATGTAGTGCATAGAGTAACTCATCAAATACTGTACTGGCCAAAGAATGAACAGATCATTGGTATAAAAGAGAGAATACTCAAATAAATCCAAGTAAATATGGGTATGTTATGTGTAATAAAGAAGACATTCTGTTTTAGTAGAAAAATAGTTGTTAACTAAATGGTGATGGGATAATTGGAAGCCATTTGCAACAAGTCAAGCAAAATCTTTACTTCACTCCTTACACAAACTTTGGTGTAGATCAAATATTTAAATGTAAAAAAATTAAAATGCAAAAGTACTAAAAGAAAATGTAAGTGAATATTTTTATAATTTGGGATAGGAAATGCTAATATTGTGTCAAAATTTGAAAGTCATAAAGAATAACACTGATAAACTTAAGTAACCAAAACTAAAATCACCTAAGGCTCACTTAAGGCTTACCTTAAACAATGTAAACTGACAAGCAACAACTTTGAAAGAAAATAATGTCAGCATAATTAGAAACCAAAGGACTGATATCCATAATATACAAATGCCTAAATATCAGTGGGGATAAGATGAATAACTCTCCAAATGCTCAAAATTATTAATAAGGGTATGAAAATTTAATCATACAACTCACTGTTCAACTATCAGAGAAGCAAAATGTTTGTCATATGACAAAACATTTGTTGTTTCTGAGAGTTTAAATTAGTACAACCTTCAAAAAGGCAATTTGGCAATGTCTAGTAAAATAAGAAATTTAACTATTTTGACTTAAAATTTTACTTAATGAACATATGTCCAAGCACAGGAAGATGTATATATGATGAGTTTCTTGTTACTTTGTTTTCTAATTATGAGGCATTGGAAATAATCCAAATGCCAAGTGAAGTCTCTACATATATACATGACGGCATAAATACTTTTGATGAAGATAATTCTATCCATGTGGAAAGGGAAATAACTCCAATACGTACATACCTGGCCCACATTATTCATTACCATGACTCAGAGCATCAAACATTACCTGGCACTTATTGATGTTAAATAAATGCATGGATGTCAAATGAGCAAATGTATTAGTTATATGCCAAATGTAAATTGTAAAATAACATGCAAAGTAAAATTGCATATCTATAAAAAGTACATCTCTTTAAAATAAATAACCAAAGTGTTTCCAGTGCTCCTCATTTCACCAGGGATTTTTGCTTGCTAATTTGTCAGTTTCTATAATTTTCAAATTGTTAATAATGAACAATTATCTGTGATTAGAATATTGAAATATAAAAGGAAAAGAATACTCCTCTTTTCCTTTTTACTGGAGCTGAGTTATTTTATGTAATCTAAATTTAAATTTTGAGTAATTAAATTAATAATTGGGCAAGAGGATATTACAGTAGAGATGAAGAAATTATATATCCTGGGACAGAGAAAAGAAGAACATGGTTAAGGAATTTTCACTAAAGAAAATAAATATGATTGAGAAAAGGCTTCCCTTAACTTCATGAATTGAGGTTTACAAAGTATTTTCTCATACTCATTCACTCAATTCTCATATTATTATTTGTATCTTAAAGATGAGAAGAGTAATATTTAGAAAGAATAAAGTACCCACAATTAGTAAAGGGGAATCAAGACTTGTACTTGCTTTAATTACTCTAGTTCATTGCGATTATAGACAACCATCAGTCTATAGAAGATGCCTCTAGCTGGGGAGATGCTATCTTTTTAAAGGGTGGAGAAAGGGAGGAGAAAGTAAGTTTGGATGTGGAAATCCACATTTCCATCTAACATAATTGTATGCCATGCTATGTACTACTGTAAAATTTTGTTTACTTGCAATATTTTTTCACTCGTAAAGAAAAATGGAGACTTTGGATCATACTACATATCAAGGTTTTACCTACTCAAAATAAAGCTCAGGAAGCAGATGTGGCTCAAGTGATTGAGCTCCTGCCTACCACATGGGAGGTCTGTGGTTCGGTTCCCAGTGCTTCCTAAAGAAGATAATGGGCTGGTGCGACGGGCAGGTGGGGCTAGCTAACACAAGTTGATGCACCAAGAGACACAAGAAGAAAAAACATAATGAGAGACACAACAAAGCAGGAAGCGGAGGTTCCCTGTATCTCTGAAAGAAGACGAGCAAGACAGCGAGCTGATGGGACAGGCAGGCATAGCAAACTGATGCAAGATGACTCAAGAAGAGACACAAGAAGAAAAACATAATGAGAGACAACAAAGCAGGGAATGGAGGTGGCTCAAGCTATTAGGCGCCTCCCCCCCACTGCCACATCAGAGGTCCCAGGTTAGCTTCCTGGTGCCTCTTAAAGAAACAAGGAAGATGAAAAGACATAGCAAGTGCAAACAAGGAGGGGGTAGGGATAAATACATAAATCTTTAACAAAAAGTAAATAAATAAAATAGAAAAATAAAACTCACCCTCTTTCCTGTTGGGCCCAATTTCAATAGAAAAGTTTGTAAATCAAAGATGGACACAGGCTGATCCAAATGTAAAGAAAGTTCAGGAAATAAATATGGTATTTTATTTTCTTACTGTTTGGTGTGCTTGGACAGATCATTATGAGTGAGTTTTTATTTATAAAGACACAGGATAGATTGTATATTCATTGTTATGGGGTAAATGAGGCTTTATTCACAGTATATTGTATTTCTGGACATCAAAATTACTTCCTATGTGTATTAAATCCCTATGTATTAAACGGAAAAAAAGCTTCTGTGCTCTAATGAATTATACTGTGCAATTTATAATCAAAGGTTGTGAATTTCCACTTTCCACTTTGAAATACCTATGAACTTTCAATATGTGTTACAACTATCTTTACAGAGAGATAACAATCTCATCCTAATAATGCTCTGATATTGTATTATAAGGAAGAATACAATGTTAGGCTGGAATGAAAGACAGTTTTTTCTCCAATGAAGAAAATGAAGAAACAAAACAAAACACAACACAACAAAATTGTTGTTTCATGTCTCATTTTTAGGAGACGTGTTAGAAATAATTTGCTTTACTTTTTAATCATTGTTGGAAGATAAAAGTGAAAAATGTTGATATATTTCAACTGCTATTGGATTTTAATTCTCCCTTGTGAATTCTAGTCAGAAATTGTCATCACTGGTACTTTATTGGTAGTTCATTTATGAGACAAATATCTCTGAGTCCATTAAGGCTCATTAAAGAAAAGATAAGAAAATACGTAAACCATTGACACATCATGGTTTCCAGCTTTGCGGAATAGTTTATCTTGCTATGCTAAATTTTCTATTAAAATCTAATTTTATACTCACATTTCCTGCAAATTTGACAATCTGGAATATAACCAGGAATCCAGGAATAATGGGAAACAAAAGTCTCTGAGAAGCCAGATGCTATAGCAAATGTCAGTCACAGAAAATTATGGCGAAAACAGGGCCTCATGTGTTTTCACTCAGGGTTTCTTAACTTTTTCTTTGCGAACAATTCTAACGCCTCATATCTTCCATATGTCACCTCTTGATTTCCTCTCCATTCTCCACACAATGACAAAATGATCTTTAAAATGCAAAACTAATCATGCTGTTCCTTGCTTGAAACCTTTGCACACAGGATATATCCAATATATGTTTGTGGAAATGATTACTTTTAAAAATATATGCTCAATTAACATAAATAACAGAATAAGCATTAAATCATGTGCTAATGTATATACCTGTTTACAATTCAAGAAAAAATCAGCCCTGGATTTGATAAAATGTATAGTACAAGACAGTATGTCCAGATGATTACTATTAATTTTAATCCCTTTCTAATGAATTAGTCATTAAAATAGGAAACATCTCTATTGAAACAAGATTTTAAGAAGTGTTAGGGATTCTCTTCTCTCTTTCTGGGTCTAACGAGGTTTTCCAGTTTCCTCCTATGTACTTATTAATCATGTTTTGAGGAGAGCAATAATATCAGATATAGGTGGTTTCAAGGTCATAGTTTACCCCCTAAGCTGGAGGCAAGGCTAGAAAATGTGATTTCCCCCCAACAGAAACTAATAGCACTCAATATAATTCTGTGACAGTAACCGAATTATATTATAAGGACTAGTTTGTAAGTATGCAGTAGATCTAGTTAGCTTTATTAAAGAACCTACTCTGGCACCATGTACTAGGCCTTTTTACATATGTTCTCTCATTTGATCATTTACTTCCCACATTCATCTTAAGACACAAGCATTTTTATCTTAGTTCTGCCAATGAAGGTCAGAGAGGTTTAACTTCTCCAGTGAAAATAAGAAGTCTCTCAAATCTCAGATAGATCAAAATGTAATTAAGTTTTTCTGAGCTATAAAGGGAGGGAATGGCTAATTTACATTGATTCTTGGAAAATGAAATTCTGACAGGTATAATTTGTCAGTATTTAGTCAATAATATCCAGAGAAGAGTAATTGTCTCAGCTGGACAAAAGCATTCCAAATGCTAAACAACTGAACCCTTAAATGGAGCAAGGGTGTTTCTTTAGGCTGCCTGGAAAAACTGTAGCACTAATAATTATGATGGTAATGATAATGACAATATCACCTAATATTGTAAATTTTTGTGTATTTTCTAAGTATCAAACATTGGGCTAAGTGAATTATATACATTATCTTATATAATTTTCACAATAACTCTATTAGGCATTATGCTTATTTGCATTTTTCAGATGAGAAAACCGAAGCTCAGAATGCTTAAAGAATTTCTTAGAGGAACACAAAATTCCAATTAAGGCGCTTATGATTCCAAACCCTGTGTTTCTGTCCCCTAGCATATATACTGCCACCACAACTGTACAGTTACACCCTCTCCCTGTCTTGTGATTTTATATTCACTCAGCAATCTCTGGGGTATAAATTTGGTTTCCCAAGTACATGGCCCACCAATATTGGCCCAGACTGAATATTCAAGCTCTTTGAACGTGACCATCTTTATTGTACTTAAATACATTGATCTTTTTAATCGACTAACCACCTAGAGTAAGTTTAGTTATGGTAACTCAGTCCCTTAGAGTCTTATTACCCTGGCAGTAAAAGGAAAAATCAAGTTCCTGGGACCGCAAGGCTGAGGAACAAAGAGGCACGCACCCACCAACTCAGATGGTCTCCTTCTGATAATTGTGGTAGTTTATAAACACAGTGGTTTCCTCAGATTCTGCAGGCATTTAATTAAAAGCCTTCTAATAAAGTGCCCCATAACCTGGTTCATCAAAAAGACTCTCCTCAGAGGAGATCTTTATATTAAAATCAGAAAAAGCACCTATGTGTCAATAAAGTTGTTCGAGGCAAGAGAAAAGGTACTAAAGGAAAATTCAGAGAAAGGAGGGCTCTTAAAGTTGATTAGGGAGTGTTGAAGGCAAGGAAAGCAGGCTTCATTTCTCTGCCACCTGCCTTTTCCTTCCTCAACTTCTCACATGTCATACCTTCAGCCTCCTCTCTTTCAGAATTGGATTAAAACTCCCTCATGGCTCAGAGGATCATGTCCAATAGACAAGGCTGCAGATGGGAGGGATATTTGTATTATGAAGGGCTATCCTGGCATAGACAAGGGATTGCCCTCCAAACTGCTATTTCCTCATGAAGCCCCTCTGCATGGGTGCACAGCAATCCCCAAGGATACCCTATGGATGAGTGTCACAGGGGAAGACTCCAACTATGCATTGACAAGGCAGTTGAGGAGCCTTTCTTCACAAAGCACATATCAAGGAGGAATTGGCTAATTCAGACTTTCACTTCCATCATAAACATTTATAAAAGACTATCCTGAGAAACGTGCCTTTATTTATTTACATTGTTCCTCATTCCTTTATGTTGCTTCCTTCATTTTGGTATATGAATTAATGAATGGATCAGACAAAGAGAAAAATAAAACAAAGTTAAAAAGGAAGTTTCATACAGAGATGCACAGGAAAAGGACAGATGTGAATAATTGCTAAAGTCTATGACAATTCATCATTTTCATGCCTCATTTGTTGTGGGGGGAGGATAAGAAACTACCTCATACACATATGAATACTTATAAATATGTCTCTATTTTGGTATACCTGGATTATAAATTGGTTAAATATAAAATATTTCAATTGGTTTTATGTAACTCTTTTAAAAATTGATCTGGACAATTTTCCCTCATAAATATTATAAATGTTAGCAGTGAATTTACAGGGTATAATTAACATGCTGAAGCTATGATATGATATATTTTAAAGTCAGCTAAAATTAGCTTACTTAAAATACGGTAAGTAGTTTCTTTATTTCAAACAAGTTTTAATGGACATATGTGCATATTTCCTTTTTCCTTTCAGTTTTCTGATATCATATATTACTTATTTTCATAGTTGATCATTAGAAAAGAGATTAGATTAAAATCCAAATGAATTTTTAAATTTCTTTATAGCCTTCTGGTATTTCCTGGGATTATTTGAAACTCTGATAAACAAGAACCAAATAGCATGTTTTCAGCTTTACTAAATGCTTTACAACTAAAGTCAATAAAAATTATTTCAAACAAGCTACAAATAACTAAAAATATTTGTTACAACTCCATAGTTCCTCTGCTCTCTCTTATCAGGTTAACCTATTTCCTCACAAGTGTAGGGTAACTGAGATTTCCTTAACTGACAAAAAAAGGTGACAATGTCTGATAAACAAAGACTTGGAGCTCCTAACCTATACTCACCTAACATGAGATCCTGGTTCCTATAGTTGCTTAGATGATACTGTGATTGCCTGACTATTGATAAATACAGTTTCCCGGGAATGTGTTAGCTTATAAGAGGGAATCTAGAGCAATTGTGAAAAAAAATTAGTGTCTCTGGAACATTATGGCTAATAGGGTCACTGTCTAAGGTTCTACTAGGCTGGGAAGGTCTGCTAAACTGAGCATGTCAGTAGTTCTCTTTTACTGATTGGAGTCTCTTGGACTGTAACAGGAATAATGTTTCTCTTCTGTGGTCCCTTAAAAGAGGGCTTTAGCGTGCCATGATTTTCTGTGAGAGAATTGTTCATTAAAGGAAATAATAACTGCTGGATCAATCATATTTAAAAATGAATTAAAAGGTAAGAAAGAAATTGAAAAAAATTTTCTGGCAAATTATATATTACTTCATCTATGTCCAGTAATATGGACAAAATTTCATGCTAATTCTCTCTTATCCTTCTGTTTGGTTATAACAGGCTCCATCCACTAACTCACATGTTCACACTGCTCCATAAAAGAAAAAACTCTATCCTTTCTGTCCCACCCTCACCTCCTCTTCTGCTATGACTCTTCATGTTTGTGAGTTAATACCCTACCAATGTTTATTGTTAACTCATTCTTCTACATTCTTCATTTTCAGAAAATATGTAATGATAGCTTCTAAAGAGGGGTAACTTTTTCCTAATTTTTTAGTTCTATCCTCAGTGCTTAGAACAGTGCCTGGCAATATTACACAATAAATAGATGCTGGTGAATGAATGAATGAATAAACAGAGTGTCAAGTACTATACTATTTACTGTTTCTTGGTTCCATATCTCAATTAATTATCCCTTTGGACCACCAGGTTTTCACTATCCTCTTGATTCCCTTTCTAACATTTTGGATGTCCATGTGTCTGATTGGTGTTTGGTGTTACCCAGTCTTCCAATTTTTATCTCCCCAGTAGTTTAGGTAGGGACTTCCCACATGAGATCCTTGGCCCATTGCATGTCATCCTTTGTTCTTATTTGTATAAACTAAAAGGTAAGCGTTCTTAAGGAAAGTCAGTTGTGCCCTAGGCCTCTAGGAATTGTTGGAAAAAAAGCGGGGGCGGGGAGGCTTATTATAAAGAGGGTGTAAAGATATTTGGAAATAGATGCTAAGAATACAATTAAGAAGAAAAATGTATTGGCCATATAGTTTAGAATTATCCATAAAGTTATTTTACCAATTAAAGTGCAGAAGATGTAAGAGGAACTATAACACTTTTCATTCAATAATTAGTGAAAGAAGAAATATATATTTTAAGCACAAACTCATTAATAATTATTTCGTACCAGTGCAAGCCAAAAGATAGTATCAACCTCATTTTTGTGGATGAAAAAATAAGAGACAGAAATTGAGTGGCCCTCCTAAGGCTAGAAAGGAAATCAATTATTACAATTCTTTGTCTCCATTTGTAATGTAAATCAAATGAAAAGGATTCATGTATAATAGGAGCCAGTTAACATATGGGGCATCTTACATTATCCAGTATGATGTAGAATTCAGCCATTCATGATCTAATATCTTAATCAGATTCTGTGAGACTATTACCAAGTTATACTTGGGAACTTTTCATCTCCAGCTATTTTCACTATTTCATTCCATCACAGTAAAAAAGCAACTTACTAAACATTTTCTAATTTCTTTCATAATGCTATATTCCATTCTTTCCAGTTAATCATTTTACAATGAGAAATATTTATAATTTTTCCAAAGTGTCTTAAGACAATGTTCCTCAAAAGATTTCACTCAAGTATCCTTAACAGCAAGGGGGAGTTCATATTTCTGAAAGATTCAGGAAGAAATGTGTGGTCTGCTGTGGGTTCAAGATGCCATTCAAAGTTTCATCTTATATCCTAAAAGTACATGCAGAGTTTAGATCAAATTCCATAAGTTATCCATGTATTGTCCACACTCTTTTAGTTACAAACAACAGAACCAATGTCAAACTAATTTTAGGAAAACATGAAACATAAGAAAATTCATACAAATCGAGGAAGAGCAAGACTGACTCATGGGCAAATTCCACCAGGGGCCTGAATGACATCAAATCTGACCCCTCCCTTCTCTTGCTACCTAGCCTAATAAAATTTCAGTCTTCTAAACTTGCTTACACAACTGTTAGTTCCCATATCTTGTATCTTTTAGCTTTGGCATGAAGGAGGTAATTTTTTACCCCAGTGTGTAATTGACAAATGATGGGAAGGGACTCTGGTCCACCTGGCTTGTGTCAGATATGCACTACACTAGCCAACTGTGAAGGCAGAAACATGGTGTAACATGGAAGCCCTCTCAGAGCCACATGGTTTTAGTAAAGGAAATAAGTCTTTCTCCAAGGAAGGAAGAAATACTGGGGAGGCCAAACAATAACAATAGCTATTCCACTACACTGTGTTTATTTTAATATGCAAAATAATAATTTATGTTCTATGGAGTACAATTTGCATTTCAGGAAGATACTATATTTTTTTCTCTGGTATTTGTATTTACTGGAGCACCATTCTCTATTCTGGGAGCTGACTGGATGGTGGTAGCCTTGGTGGGGTTCTAGAATCGCAGTTTGTCAAGTATGGTTATAGAAGCTATTGCTTATATGGAGTTTAATTTAAATGTGGTTGTTTATGCATGTTAGTGCAACAAAAATATGGTATAGCCTAGTGGGTAAAAGGGTAAACTCTGGGAAATATTGTCGACTTTGAATCCTCATTTCACTACTTACCAGGTGTGTGAGCTTGGCAAGTGACATCATTTCTATTATTTAGTTTCCTCATTTCTAAACTGGGAATGATAAGAGTACCAACTATTATGTGTTTGAATGAGTTAAAACACATAAAGCCTTGAAAACTTACGTCCATATAAAAACCTGCACTCAAATGTTTATAGTAGTTTATCCATATCTGTTAGAAAGCGGAAGCAAACAAGATATCCTTCAATAGGTGAATGGACATCCATATGGTAGAGTATTATTCAGTGATAAGAAATGAGCCATCGAGTTGAGAAAAGACATGGAGGAAACTTGAAATGCATATTGCTGAGTAAAAGAAGCCAGTCTAGAAAAGCTACATAATGTATGATTCTAAGTGCATGACATTCTGGAAAACTATAGAGACAGTTACAAGACCAGTGGTTGTCATGGATTCAGAGGTGGAGGAGTCGGGGATGACTAGGTAGATCACAGGGGATTTTTAGGGCAGTGAAACTATTCTGTATGATACTGTCATGGTACGTACGTGACATTATGTATTTGTCAAAACCCATGGATCTGTATAACACAAAGAGTGAACCTAATAAAAACTGTGGACTTTAGTTAATAATGCACTAATATTGGTTCAATTGTAACAAATACAGCACACTAGATGCAAGATATTAATAGGAGCAACTGTGTGTGCATGGGGAAAGAGTGTGAGTGTGGAAACTCTGTATTTTATGATCCATTTTTCTGTAAACCTAAAACTACTCTAAAAAATAAAGTACATTAAAAAAACATATAGGAAGTGGATGTGGCTCAAGCAGTTGAGCACCTGCTTCCCACATAGGAGGTCCCTGGTTCGGTCCCCAAGGTCTCCTAAAAACAAAAACAAATAACCAGCAAACAAATGAAAAACCAACTCAGGTGAACCAATGTGGCCCAGTGGTTGAGCACTGGTTTCCCACACAAAAGATCCTGGGTTCAATCCCCAGACCCGAGACCTCAAAAAAACAAACAAACAAACAAAACAAAACAACAACCACAAAACCATATAAAGGCATATGACAATGCCAGAAGCATGGTTAGTGCTAAATAAATGCTAATTACTACTATTAATACTACTACTACTGTCATCATCTTAATCTTGGACTCGTATTTTCACATTTTAGTGATTTTGGAGAAACTTCTTTGATCCTTTATACTGATCTTAGTAAGAAGCAGATATATTTTTTATTTAATCCAAATCCAATTCAACCAATATCCTCATATAACACTATGATAGAAACTATAGGGATATAAAGATAAGAAAGACACAAATTTTGGCTTCCAGGAGACCACAATCCATTGGGAGAGACATATACAAACACACCTTGAATTGAACAGGTTAAAAAATATGAGACAAGGCAGGAACAAGGTGAGAGTTATTCATTTTCACCAGGGAGATTTGAGATGTTATCTTGGAGTGATGGCCTTTGAACTGGGCTTTGAAGAATTGCATGCAGATATAAAGGGTAAGACATTTCCAGACAGAGGGAAATATTTTAGCAAAGGAACAGTGATGGGAGAGTACCTTTTAAAATGTACTATTAAGCACTGGTGAGAATGAAGTGGCTGGAGCTGCTTGGAGGAGGCCAAGTGTTAGGACACTCTCAGTAACACGTTGAGAAGTTTAGATTTTCTTCTTTTGATGACAGAGATAAATAGAAATTTAGAAATATATTAATGTTTGTGTTTAAAAAAAAATAATTAGCAGGAGTAGGGTAATTAGCAGGAGTAGGGTAGATCAGAGAAGCAAGAAACCAGATGTAGGAAGATAATTTATAAGTGTATTATAAATATTGCAGACAAGAAGATTAGTTACTTCTTGACTTGAAAGACACAAAAAAGAAGGCATCAATAGAATCTGGGGTTGAGTGTAAGGGGATGGCCAAAGACAAGGGGGGTTTTAAGTTTGAGGTACAAGAAGGATCATCATGCCAATGCATTGACAGTTAGAAGATACTTAACGGTAACCTGAATGGAAATTAATGTGAATGCAAAGTCTTCTCGTTCATTTTTAATATATCTTTAAGATATTTTGAAAGAATCCAATGAGTTAAAAATTTCCAAGTTACTACTACAGAAAATTCTAAAAGATACTTAAGGGGAGTAAGTGTAGCTCAATGGTTGAGCACCTGCTTCACAAGTATGAGGTCCAAGGTTTAATCCGCAGTACCTCCTAAAAAAAACAACAAATAAAAGGCACTTAAAAATAACCTGTAGAATCCAGAGGGGGAAGCAAGATATGGAAGACTTGAAAAACATGGCCTAAGAGAAATGTGTGATGGTACTATATACTAATTTTCTTTCAATGACTTTTTGAGTTATTCCTAAGCAAAGACAAAAATAAATAAAAATAGGGATATGTGTTCAAAGATCCACCAACAAAATCAAGAGTACAGATTATGGTGCCACATTATTTCTCCTTCTTTGTAGATTACAGAGTCTGTTTCAATAATTACCACCAACACACATGCACCAGAATGCAACCCAATTTTCTGCTTACATGGGCTCTAAGTTACCTAGTTACAACTTGCAGGACTTAGATAAAACTCTAATGATAATTGTTGGACTGATTTAACTTCCTGATGTAAGCAAGAACTGTTCCGCAACAGCCTGGAATTTAAGACATATTTTGGCCCTGACTTGTAACATTGATCAAGATATAAGTAAGTAGTTCAGTCTGCATTTTTTCAGGACATGATTCTGCCTATGTTTTTATCTAAAGTCAAAAATGTCAAATTAGCCAGGAAAGAAACTTACTCTAAATGTTGGAAATTATTCTCTGCTTAAGTGAAATTAGAACTGCAGTCATGTCCCAGTAGCCCATGACAAAGTAGAATTATCACTTTTACTTTTAATCATTTTAAGAAGTAATTGGTGCCTATCTGTATTGTTCTTTTGCATCCTATATAGAGGTGACTATTTTGACTTCTTCCTGCAGGTGCTTTACAAACTTAGAGTTCATGATTTTTCATTCATTAATTCATTGGATATTTATACATCATGGAAAATGTATCAGGCACTGTACTTGATACTATGGTAAAATATAAGATGATAATGACTATAATAATAAAAGTTAAATTTGTTGAATGCCACCATTTGCCAGAAACTGTTCTAAGAATTTTACATTTATTTACTTACTTAATTTTCTCAAAAGTGCTATGAGATCTGGAAACTCTTATCCCTATTTTAGAAATAAAGATACTTACTGGAGCACAGAGAGATTATGTAATTTGCCCAAGGACACACAGTTAATAAATGTTGAAACTATTTGGGTCTAGGGAACCTGCCTCCAGAGCCCATCTTTGATAAAGGATGAAAAGTAGTGAAATACATGGGAGCAGTACAAATCAATGCTTTGAGAGTACAAAAGAAATAAAGGATTGCCTCAACATCAGGTGATCTATCTCAACATGAGGGTGATCAGGAATCACTAGGGAAGTTGGCATTTGTAATGGTTCTGGAGTGCTTTATGCCTTTGAGCTGGGTGGTCCACACCCGTATTTGTGGTTAGCACCACATCATTAGGGCAAGCTCTTGGCCTCATCCCAGTTGGTTCTAGCCCTAAACCTTGAGCTAGCTCCCTCAACCCCTTTGCCCTCTCCTCCTGACCAGTGCTACCTCTCCTTTGCTCCCTATCTCTTGCCTCATATCCTGATAAAAGCCTTCTCATTACACTGAACTATCTCTGGATATTGCTCCTCTCCTAACAAATTTGGCTTTTCTGCTCGAGTATGACACCAACAAGTCCCTTGGGCAAGCTCTTTGTCTCTTTGATACAGTGCAGCAGCAAACATCATCCTTTGGGAACTCCCAATTTGAGCCCTCCTTCTTACCAGTTAATGTCTAAGACAGGAAACTAGACATAGAGTCTCCTTCATTTTTCATTGTTCATGCTTCTAAGTTTCACAAAGACACTTTAAGTACAAACCCAGATTTCTAAAATAAGTACAAGTGCAGAAGACTTAAAATTTACAACTCCTCTTAAGAACAATGTTTTTTGTGTTCATTGTACAACATTTTGTTCAAACCAAAGTGGATCAATAGTGGTTTATTGGTCTCATTCATGCTAAATCTTTGTTAACGGCTTACTGAATTTTGTTGCCTCACTGCACTTCACTGCAGAGACCCTCTGACATGCTGGGGCAATCCAAGACTCAAGGTTTAGGGCTAAGGGACCTGACTGTGGGGGGAGGTGAGGTAACAAAAGGGCAGTGCATCATTCACTGCTGTTTTTCCACTACTCACTCCCAGGTTTTATACAAAAGATTTCTGGTTTTCCATGTTCAAACCATATAATAGCTTAATTGAAAAAATTGTCCTTAGTACATCACAGTCCAAATTCATTATCACCACACTAGTCTACATTCAGTTCCAGACTTAAAGGAAGGAAAAGTAAATGCAAGTAAATGAATTCTAAAAAGAAAAAAATAAATAACTGAATCTGTGAAGCTTGAGGTTTTGCTTGTAATTGTTTCCTTTATTTCCTTTATTCAGTTTTTTTTTTTAATACTGTATTTATTTATTTATCCCCCCCCCGCCTTTTTTTCTCTTCCCCCACCCTGTTGTTGTTTTTGCACTCGCTATCTGCTCTCTGTCCATTTGCTGTGTGTTCTTTCTGTGTCTGCTTGTCTTTTTCTTCTCATCTTTCTCTTTAGGAGGCACTGGAAACTGATCCCAGGACCTCCGTGTGGGAGAGGGGCACTCAATTGCTTGAGCCACCTCATCTCCCTGGTCTGCTGCGTCTCTCACTGTCTCTCCTCTGTGTCTCCCTTTGTTGCATCATCTTGCTGTGCCAGCTTTTCATGGCATGGGCCGCTATCTCTCCGCAGCGTGGGCCAGCTTGCCTTCACCAGGAGGCCCGGGGAATCGAACCCAGGGCCTCCCATATGGTAGACTGGAGCCCAATCACTTGAGCCACATCCACTTCCTTCAATTTCTATTTAAGTGGTATTTTCCCTTTTAGGGAACTTGAGTGAGCTTCCTTTCTATGACTTTAGTTATTTCCCTCTCTCAATTTACCAAATCTTACCATAATAAATGAATTTTATATTTAATGATTAGAATATCAATCACTATATTTGTCAGCTCTGAACACAAAATCTGTTTTATGTGTCAAGAAGCACATTTTGCTTCAGAATACTAGTATAATGGGAACACAAAGCAAAGAGAACAGGTAAACTAAAAAAATCATAAGCAAATACAAAACCACCAAAAAATCAAGAAAATCTTTCCTACTCTAAAATTCATTACTTAATAATACCTGGGTATAATCCATAACAGAATCACCTTTCAATAGACACATAATTTTCATGAATGCATGAATGCATTTATTAATTCATCAATGTCTGCTGATAACTATAGAAAAAATGCTATGCTAGGGGCTGGACATACATTGAAAAAGACACAACCCTTGTCTGCAAGGAACTTTTAATCTGGGAGAGTAGGTAAAACACCTATAATATAACATAAGAAATAGTAGTAGAACTGAAAACTTATTTTCTGGATCCAGATTGCTTGTGTTCTACTCTAGGCTTTGCTATTTACCAACTCTCTAAGCTTCAGTTTCCTCAGTGGGGAAAAGGGGATAATATGAGTACCCATTTCAGATGGCTGTTGTTAAGGTTAAATGAAATAATACGCCCAGGTACTTAGTGCACTTTCTCAAAGCTTCAAGAAAGATGATCTAACATGATGAATAACTATTACTGCATGATAATAGAACACCCCATATGCACTCACAAAGGCCTGGAAGTCGAGGAGCATTCAAATAAAATGGTTCAGATGTGGGGCAGCCTTTTTTGATTGATGTTAGAAGGAGGCTTGGGAAGGCTTTATGGCATTTAAGATAGACAGTGAAAGAAGAATGTGATTCTAAAACACTGAGATGGGGAGGGACAGGAAAGTCAGTATACAAACTGAATGCAGAAAAAGATAAAAAGAGAAATAGAGAATGGAGGAAGTGTCACTTTTTAGGACTGTAGGGTTTGATACCACACAAATATCATTGAGGCTTTCTCTAATCAATAATATATTCTTTTTTTTTTTTTTTCTCCCAGATCCCAAAATTGGGAACTTGAATATGTTAAAAAAAAAAAAAAAAAAAAAAAAGATTATTTTGTATTCTAAATTAGGAAGTACTATTACTCTTCCTCAGCTGTTTCAGGAATGGCCCTTCTGGGGTCTCTGTTTAATGCCACAGATGGCCGGTAAGGAGTCTTCTCTCTGTGCAGTCAGAACTCAAATATCTCCCAGTCCTGGAAAACTCTGTGAATTGATAAGCGTGAAGCTTCCTAGCTGGCATTTTTCTGGCCTGTAGAATCTCTATACGTGCATGGCTTGTTATTCAGGAAGACTTAAGGCAGCTAAGTGAAGATTCCAGGAGATTTTTCTCTATGTAGCTCCATCCTTTGTTTCTCTGCCCCATAAATTCCAGCTACCTTAGCTTGTTGAACCTCTGATCTCCATCCACTCAATTCAGTAGGATCAACATGATCTGTTTGGGATTCTGTTTCTGCACTATAATCTTTAAAATGCATCTAGGCATAAATTCTGAGCTCTCACAGTCCTAACCTTGCTTGTTTCCCTTCTCTCGGGTATCACAATCTTTCTCTGATTGCTGTCTAATTTTCAAAAACACTTGTTTTACATATTTTTCCAATTTCCTAGTTGATTACAGTGGAAGAATAACTCTGGTTCTAGATTACTCCACTATGGCTGAAGCAGAAGTTTCTCAAATTGGCACCACATGTTTAAAAGGCTCCCCAAGTGATCCTAATCTAAAGCTAGGTTTGGTAACAACCAGGATGGAAGAAGTCCTTGTCTCCTTCCCTACACATTGGGAAGCTTCTGCATAGGAATGAGAAGGTGTGGTTTTGCCAGTCAGCATCTCTACATTCTTCTTTTCCTTCTTCTTCTTTTTTTTTTTTTTTGGTAACCATTCCCTATTTTCCCTTGGGAGGGGGCCTTGATCACTCCACCTCAGCCGCTTTGCACAGCATTTCTCCTGCCACAATGATTTGATTCTGTCAGACTTATGCTTGAACTTCTGGAGAAGAACTCAGTGTGTGATGAGTATAGGGGGGAGCCTGAAAGCATTTGTGTCCTGATGCCAGTTGAACATAAAGCCAGCTGTATTACAGGCATTTCAGCTCCATTAGCCAATGAAGCAGAAGACAGATTTAATAACAACATGCTAATACAAATAGAAATTCTAACTCATTTATGCTTTCAAAGCATATTCTTGACTAATTTATCCACTGAATAACTATTTATCAACTGCCTGTTATGTGCACGGGCACTGTTTTAGGTTCTGTTGATAGAGCAGTGAAAAAAAAAAAAGATCCCTGTTTTCATGGCACTTACAATTTACTAAGAGGGGAACAGACAAGGAACAAATAAACGAATACATATATAATATGTCATCAAAAACATTGAGCATATAGGACACAGGAACCAGAATAGAAAAATGGAATGGGAACTGGAGGAGAAAGTGAGGTAGAGAATGAGGTTTCTTTTTATTGTATTTATTTACTTATTTTCTAAATGAGAAAAATAATAGCATGAGCTTTGCACCTGTAATTCCCCCTCTCTGGATTGCATTTTCCCAGATATCTGTGAGTCTAGATGTCTTAAATCCTATGTTCAAATGTCATCTTTTCATTGACCCCTCCCCTGTTCACCTTATTTAAGATTGCAGACTTTCCCATCCACCAGCGCTCCCTATCTTCTAGAGCTTTTATATTTTCCTTATTGCTTTTGTATATTATCTGCCTCAGTACAACAAAAGCATCCCCACAGGAACTACTTTCTACTGTGTTCACTGATAAACCCCGTGGACACACACCTGGTATGCAATACATATATTTGAATGAACATTTGGTTGAATGAATAGGTGAGATAGTGGAGGGCTTGACATATTTTTAGGCACAGAAAGAAGGCTGGTTGGGGTGAACATGATAAACACTGTATCAGGTATACAGCAATGAAGAAAACACAGCCCTGACATCAGAGCTTGTTTTCTATTGATGGGAAATAAATAGACAATCCCAATCCAGTGTAAAGAAGTACTGGGTGCTCTGGAAACACCTAGAAAGGGCACCTCTGATGTGGAATCAAGGAAGGCTACCTGGAATAAGTAATATCTAAGTTAAGACTTGAGGGAAGCGGCTGTGGCTCAATCAGTAGGGCTCCCGTTTACCATATGGGAGGCCCCAGGTTCGGTTCCCGGGGCCTCCTGGTGAGGGCAAGCCTGCCCGCACGGCGTGGTTAGCTGACCCAGCGAGCACAAGCAGCAAGGGGGGGATAAATGAATAAATAAATAAAATCTTTAAAAAAAAAAAAAAATAAGTTAAGACTTGAATAGAAGACCATGCAGGCAAAGAAGGGGGAGAAGGCCTTTCCAGGCAGGGAGAACAGAGTGTACAAATAATCAATTACAAGAAAGAGTTTGTTGTCTTCTAGTAATTGTAAATATTTACCAAATATACACTGGACTCAATTCAGAGTAGAAGGGAGAGTTACCGAAGGTTTTTACACAGGGAGACACGTGACCATATCTGTCGGGTAGGGAGAAAACACTGGAGTGGATTCTGGTGGCAGTTATCTTGGCAGTAGGTGATGATGAATTTAATCTACATAGAAGCATAAAGATAGAAAGAAGCAGACAAGTTTGGTAAGTCTAATGGCAGTCAGTGCACGGCCTTCCTGGGGATGAAGCAAAAATCTGTAGTTCAGGAAAGAAAGAAACAAAGAGCACTCAAATGCCTTCCAGTGGTCAATTATGTTGTTTGCAGAATTAAGATTAACTCCTGGAAAAACTCCATAGAAGAAGCTGAACTTTTCTAGATGTGATCTTTGAAGTCCCCACAAATCTGCACTGCTCCTCAAATTATCACTGCTTGTGCCTAAGACTCCAAGGCCAAACAACAGGACTGGGGAGGGACTGTGGGTCTGTCATGTATCAGCCATCTGATGCATCAGTGAGTGAAACACTTATTGTAGGAGTCTGGGAAGGAAATGTGAAGAGCAGAGATATATTTCTTGCCCTTTCTTCTTACTATTTTCTCTCAACTTCTTGATCCTTTCTGTCCTTGAATTCACCCAAGAAGACCTTCCTTAAGCCTGTATTGTATTCATCCATCTTTCTTCTTTCTTCACTTTTCACCTGTCTTGCACATATATCACACATGCACATGCACACTTACACACAAGGACATATCACACTTCTTTAGGTCCGAAGCTCCACCATAATACAGGTGGTCCATCCTTCCTAATTTTATATCTCCATAATGTAACACAGGGCTCTGCCCTCAAAAAGAGTACTGAAATGAATGCATGCATGTTAGACATGAAATGAAGAGCAGTGCTCCATATTTATAGTTACACATATTGAAATACCTAGAGTTGAAAATCTCAGCATAACTGTACCAGGAGAAAGAGAGGAGATGCCACTATTGTATATGCATGCTTACTGAATCTTTGATTATGTTCAAATGCCAAATGCTTTCATCTTTAGCATTTCCCAGCCTTCTTC
Source organism: Tolypeutes matacus (assembly GCA_026826555.1). Lineage (NCBI taxonomy): Eukaryota > Metazoa > Chordata > Mammalia > Cingulata > Chlamyphoridae > Tolypeutes > Tolypeutes matacus. The sequence continues at coordinate 2,880,424 of JAKSZT010054324.1, read as the reverse complement.
CATCCACCTTTTAAAATGCCATGCATTAGAAATTGGGGCAGGGTCCTAAAGACTAGAGATCTGTTTAAGTGAGTGATTCTGCATGATGACCTAGAAAGAGCACTACTGTTAAAGCCCAAAGACCTACATTTGAATTCTGGCTTTGGCACTTCCACCATTAGGCAAGTTACTTAACATCCCCTGAGCCTCAGTTTCTTATGGATAAGATAGAGATAATACATTTTACAGTATTACATTGAAGCCTAAATAAGTAAATATTTGAAAGTACTTGAGCCATGAAAGATGTGCAATGAATATATGACCATTTTAGATCTTGCTCAGTCTAGCGACTTGTCTCAGTGACACCCATCAAGATTTCAAATTTCATTAGCAATGCTAATGCTCTAAGTAACTTTACACTTTACAAATATCACCTAAATTAATACTTACAAAAGTTTTATAAAGTTATTATTATTATTGCCTTTAGGAAACAAGAGGCAGCTTCTACTCACATGTAAGAGGAACCAAGGGGCTATTCATTCACCCAATCAGGGCCAGTAAACAGCTAGAGAGAAAATGTAAGGCAAGATGTCCCTAAATTTTAAGAAGCTCTTTTTTATTTCTCTGAAGTCTTGAGATTATAGGCAGGATAGCTAGTAGAAATGTCCTCTGGAATCTTTCACTCACTTTCTAGGGATGATGTATTAGTTTCCTATTTCTGCTATAATAAATTACCACAAATTTAGTTGCTTAGAGCAACACAAATTATTCTCTTACAGTTCTAGAGGTCAAAAGTCTAAAATGGGTTTCAGGACTATGTTCGCTCTGGAGGCTCTGGGGGAGAACCTGTTTCCTTGCCTTTCCCGCTTCAAGTGTCCACCCACATTCCTTGGCTTGTGACTCTGCACCACTCCAAACCCTGCTTTCATTATCACCTTTTCTTGACTGTCTCTCCTGACTCCCTCTTTCTTTTATAGGAACCCCTGTGATTACACCGGCCCATCCATGTAATCCAGGATAATCTTTCCATCTCATTATCCTTGCCTTAATCAAATCAGCAAAGTCCCTTTTGCCATTTAAGGTAGCCTATTCAGAGGTTCTGGAATAAGGATGTAGGAATCTTTGCAGGGTCATTATTCTGCCTACCACAGATGGTTATGGATATCACCACCCTTATCCCACAATAGCTTTCTGGACCAATGGGTAGACTCCCAATCCAAGATAGGCCAATCAGCTTTGTCTTCCAAAAATTTGGGATTTGGTTATCGAGGCACTTGTGTTAGTTGTGGGATGCAGAGTGAAATTTCTTACAGAAGCAAGGCCATGGTCTCCACCATATTAAACCAAAATTAAGTGTAAGCTAAAACTGGGGTGAGAGGTAAGGGCAGAGTCTAAGTGGAAATGGAGAAACCCAGCCTGCAGAGACAGAGAACAGACTTAAAGAGGAAGCAAAATTCCAGAAGCGCTTTATTTACAATCTCTTTTTATTTGACTACATCTAGCTTTAAAAGCTCTGCTCCCACCAACCCAAAAAGTTTTAATTAGAACAAAGTTTGAACAGGTCAGAGGTTGTACCTGAAAGAGCCACTTTTACTATGTCATCCACCAATAATAAAACCCAGCCAAATGGAGGGAAGATGTTGTAGGGATCACAGAGAGTAAGTAGCCTAGAGGGCTCTCAGGTAGTCTGAAAAACTCAAGCAACTTTAGGGAATGGAGGCAGTCTCAGTACCCAGGACTGTAATATCAACATACTGTACAAATATTTATTAGGGTCTTTCTCTATTCAATGAGTCATTAATGTTTTCTTCTAATTTCCAACATCCTTACCTTGCACTGTAGCCAAAGAAGTAGATATCTGGATCCTGTGAAGTCCTCCTGGCTAAAATAACAATAACAAAACGGTATCTACTACATCTTCAGCTGTTGCTGCTGCATCTAAAATAATTGAGGATACCATGCTAAGCAATTTCCATGTGTTATCTCATGGAGTCCATATAAGTACCTTACATTACATAGTAGGAACTATCGTTATCTTCATTTTAAACATGTCAAAACTGGGTAGTCTTAATTTATGTGTTAGAGAGGTTTGTGATTTAAAACAGATTAATCCCTGTATAGTAAATTCATAATCAAAACCATAAGGTTAGACATCAGAAAAGGAGCTTTGAAGGGAAACTGAGAGAAGGAAGGAGAAAGGAGTTTGGAGAGTTCTCTGTGCTGAATCTGTAATGGTCTGACTTTATTTCATTGTCTCTAGGCATGATTTTCTCAAACTTTTTTTTCCTGAAACTCTTTCTTCCAACTCCAACTCCTTTTTTCCCATCTTTGATAGAAATCTCTTGCTTTTTCATCGTCTACAGACGGATGTTAAGGAAAAGAACACTGGTTGAAATACTGCCTTTTGCCTATGGCCTATTGCTTACACACATGCACAACTTTTATCTTGCCAACATTCACAGACTGGAGTGACGGAATGCCAACCTCCTGGCGTCCAGCATATGTAATTACAAACTTATTGAAACTATTCTTTTGATTGCGGCTATTAGATTCAGCCCCCAGGTGCTCAACTGTTTTAAGATTGTGAAGTCTGAAGGTTCCAATTCAGGAGAGGCAGTTTCTCTTTGATTATAGTTTTAAAGACAGCTTAAAGATTTCAAGGGTCTTTTTTTTCTATGTAAAAATGAGGTGCTTTAGGATTACTAGAGCTTATCCATGAATTAGAAGTGGAAAACAACAATTAAGCATCCAATAATACCCTGCCTAAACCTCTGCTTCATTTTCCTCACGTTCTTCACTTTCAATTCCAAAAAGATCTGGCAGCTCACTTTCCTAAAAGTGCATTTACATCTCCCATTTTCTCTCTTATACTGCAGGACTTGATACTGTAAGGGAGATAGCTGAACTCTAGGCAAGTGGAAAATTGGAAAGTGAGATATAATGGGAGGAAAAAAAAATCAAAGGGGACAAGAAAAACATTTTTATTGAGGCTTAAAGGGATAGGACCAATTTTCTGGGTTAATACACAGAGACCAGGAGACCATAAAATGAGCAACTCAGATACCACCAGGTAAAGGAGAAGATGCATCTCCAGGGGAGCGATTGTCACAATGGTGACAGCATCACAGCCATTTGGACTTTTAGTGTGTACTTTCTATAGAAAGTCCTGATCTAGGAACGCCATTTCTTAAAAGTGCTATGCCATGGAGACTTTTTTAATTTTTTAAGATATTATTTTCTATATTTATTTTTACCCCCCTCCCCCCATTGTTTGCATTCACTGTATGCTCGTTGTGTGCTTGTTCTCTTTTGGGGAGGTACCAGGAACTGAACCCAGACCTCCACATGGGAAGGAGGTGTCTAATTGCTTGAGCTACCTCTGCTCCCTGCTTGTTGTGTCTCTCATTGTGTTTCCCTACTTGTGTCTCTTTATTGCGTCATCTTGTTGCTTCAGCTCACTGCCTTGCTCGTCTTCTTTAGGAGGCACCAGGAACTGAACCCAGGACCTCCCATGTGGTAGGTGGGCACCCAACTTCTTGAGCCACATCTGCTTCCCCATGCAAGCTTTTTAGAAGTGTTTAGAAGGGTCAGAATGTTTCAGTTACACTGTGTACATAATTAGTGAAGAAATAGTTTATCATTATCTTAGTATGTATATATTAAGGATTTGATATGTACTACACACTGTGCCTAGTTTGTTTTACCTTGTTTAGTCACTTATAAATTCCTGTATCTTTTGAGGAAATACATAATTCATTTAAATTCAGAAAGACATAACTTACATTACCACCTACTTTTTCAACTATTGAAAGGTGAATACAGTATTAGAAGTGGCTGGTTATTGCAAACTCTGCTTATAGATTTTATTTGTTTTTTATAGTCTACTGAGCTCAGGAAAATTATATCCAAATTGAAGATATATGTGCTATAAAAATTCAAGATCTTTTCACTTAAAATAAAGGACTATAAAATAGATACTTCCCAAGGTGTCAATGTGGATACAAAAAGCAAGGGATAACCATGGCTAACTTCTTGCCAGACAAGAGAACAATGAGAAAAATGCTTGTAACATGTTTCTGTTGAGTCACCAAGGGCTGTTCAGCAGAGAATTTGGCTTAGTGAGGTTAACAGCTGCTTTAGTATGAGCTGCAACATTTCTAAAATGAGAATCCACTCAGAATTGTAAGCTTTCATTCCTGCATTAATTGTAAAGGTGCAATAAATGAAATGTTCCCTTCTTGCAGATTGAGAAGTAAACTACTAAATCAACACATAATGAGTCAGAACAGATCTGTGTGAAATTACCTGCTCATGGGCCTTTGTACATGCTATTCATTCTGCTGAAACAGTTTCTTCCTCTCTCTTCACCATGCCCTCATTCCTTCTATCTCTCTCTCATAGTCACTCATTCACTCACTCACATAAGCGTAGGTACTTCTTCCCACTAATTCTTGCTCAACCTCCATAATTTAGTTAAGGCATAACCTCATACAAGGAATGACTTTAAATCAAGTCCATATTCTGCATTTCTCTTAGCTGCTCCCATTGCACCATACACTCCCCTTACAACGTACATTACACTGTATGGAGATTGCCTGAATATCTGTCTCTATCTCCCAGTGGACTGTAAGCTTCGTGAGAGCAGGGACCGTATGTATTAACATCTAGCCCAGTGTCTGCTTTGTGAAAGGTAATCAATAAATGTTAACTAAATTAATTTTTCAATGAAAGAAACTCAGAAATGACTTATTTAATGACAAAATGTGCCAGTCAGTCAAGTTTGGGGGAGAGTAGACTGGTCAATGAAATAAAGAGAAAAATAGCTGTCACAGACAAAGGCTGTGCCCTTCTCAACTGCCTCTAGGAGAAGGGGTGCCCTTACCAAGTCTTCAGTTCTTCTGGTCTTGCAGCAGATCAGACTCATCATGGAAATAAACATATCATCCTATCTTAGCCTGATGCCATTGGACATTTGACTCATATAACAAACTCTTCTGGTTCTGGGTTCAGGTTCTCCAAAGAAAACTTGTGATTACAATTCACTTACAGGGCATTCTGATGGAGCTTGTTCTACACGTGATACAGAGAACACGCCCTCTGCTCTCCATGCAGTGATGAATCAGATTCCTGGGCCTGCAAAATGGAAGGCCAGATGCTAGACTAGGGTGAATTCATGAAAACAATGCAAACAATGATCTGTGTTGAAAACTGGGCATTCTGAGATGGCAATTCTCTGTGTTGTTACATTATTCTGATTCCTATATTGACAGCTAAGTGAAGCAGAAGCCCCCCAAATAAGTAGCATTTGAAATGGAAAACTAAATAGAAACCCACACATTTGCTAACTGGCCTATATCCTCTGTCATGGTTAGCAATCTGAAAGGTTTTATTGAGCATAGAATGTGCCCAATTCTTAATTATGCCACATGAAGAATTTAGAAAAAGATGTATTAGATACTATTTCTTAAATTAAAGATCCCTTTTAAGGTAAAAAATTCTCATGCAACTTGAATTAACTTAAATGATCTCAATTTATAATATTACTTAGCTACATATAGATTGCTAGTGCTTAAAGCTTTGATATAACTATAAAAGGTAAATATTTTTTAAAATTAAAAGTAAAGACTGAAAATGCAACAAGATTTTAACTAATAATATTGTGTGATTAATAATATTGCTTTTCCAATTTAAAAAAAACACCATTTATAACTTGAATGTGGAAGTTGCTGCTATAGGACAGGTTCTTTTGCTTTTTTGACAAGCATATGCTGTTATACTTGTGTAATGACTCATTCCACTAGATATAAGCTCAGGAAGAAAGAGAAGCAGTGATGCCTAGAAAGGTGCCTGCACCTGATAAGTACTCAATAAAAATTTGTGCATTTAATAAAGAAATGAATTCTCCCAATGCTTTCCTCTAGTTAAATTTCTGTGCAGCCATTGGTGAGGCAGTGACATCATTTGGCATTTACTTGGTGATACAGCTTCATTTCCCTATGGAGTATCTTTCTGTTCTTTATTTATTGGCCCCAGTAATAAAATTAGTGTAATTTGACATTATTGTAAACTCAAAGGCAGTCAACAAACCAAGAATCAAGATTTTATTATAATGTAGTCATCAAGATGATGCAAGATATACTTATATATTTATTTTCAAACCATGAAAGTAAAAACACAATCCTATATTCAATCCTGAAACAGAAAAAGGACATTAAGGGGGTGAAAAAAAACAAAAAACTAGTGAAACCCAAATAAAGTCTGGAATTAGTTAACAGTTTTAAGTCAAGGTAGATTTCTTAGTTTTGAAAATGTACATGGTAATGTAAGGTGGTAACATTAGGAGAAACAGAAACTACATGACGGGCATATGGAAATTCCCAATACTACTTTTCAATTTTTTGGTAAATCTAAATTTATCCCAAAATTGAAAAAATATTTTAAGAAAAGTAATGATGAAAATTAAGAAAAACATTCTCTTAGATATTCCCTAGCACCCCTCAAATCCTGTGTCAATTCTACAAACACTATGCAGAGGAAACTATAATCCAGCCAAGGAGGAAAAATGGGCACAAAACAAACTGAGAAAAACTAAAAACTAAGTGACTTTGCATATAAGTGCAGTAAGACATCAAAGAAAAAGGGATGTGAGCATAGAGGGTATAGAGTACAATCATCAGAGACGACTTCACAGACCTCTTGAAGTTTAAACTGATTTTGACAACACACACACTTTAGATAGGCGAATGGCAAAGATGAACTGCCAGGCAAAGAACAGCACCAGCATGAGTGAGAGTGTGGAAGCAGAGATTGGGACATGAGGACAGGGGGCAGGGAGGGAGGACCAGGCAAGAACGAGAGGTGAGTAAGGCTGATAAAGTTGAGGTTTTGTAGTACAGAACTCCAAAGCTAAGCATGGTTGCTTGACCCTGGAGGGCCACTTAATCCTAAGGCAGCTATCATTGAGGCAGTGACATCGTTTGGCCTTTACTTGGTGATAATACTTCATTTCCTTATTGAGTACCTTTCCCAGTCTTTATTTATTAGTCCCTGGCAATAAAATTAATATTATTTGGTATTATTATAAACTTCTTGTTGAGCTCCTTTAGGGCAGCAAATGGGTCTTATTCACTTCTTTATCCCCAGCAGTTAGCCACAATACCTGGCACAAAGACAATGTTTTATTACTCCAGGGGAAATAACTTTGCTCACATTCCTTTGCACACAGTTTTTTCCCCCATTACATCTATGGTGTTAATTCCTAGAAATAGGATTTCTTGGTGAGAAGGTAAATAAATCACTGATACAGATTAACAAGCTGCTCTGCACCAACCTAGTGCTTTATGATTGTGACTGTCTGGCCACACCCACATCAGTTAGCACTTAGTAAGACTCATTCAAGCCACTCTAAAGTTGAGTGAAATTGTCACTCATGTTCTCAACCTGCCCATGTGTCTGACTGCAAGACTCCAGAGAAGAATGGCCCCTCTTTCTCTTCCAGCTCTCAAGAGTTCCTCCCCTTGGCAGACATTGACATGGAACCACAGGGGAGGGAGGGTCTCAGAAATGATTCTCTGTGATTCAGTCAGTCCAATACAACACCCTCAGTGGAACATTGTCAACCTAACAAGTGCTATCTCATTGTTGAAGGAATTTTATTATTCACTAATATGAATGATGTACCAAATATTTGGAAATCTGTTCTAGAATTTAATGCCTATGAGATATGCCTGTCTGCTCAGGAACTGTTTCAGTGGACCCCAATGCAGAGCACATGTGATAAGTCATTAGGGCAAACACTGAGTTAGTTAGCCCTGGTATGCCAGGTAAGGAAGATTCCAATTATAGTTCACTCTTTTTCTTTAATTTTTAATTTTTATTTTTAAAGAAGCTTTAGATTACATAAATGTTACATAAAAAATATAGGGGATTCCCATATACCAGACTCACTCCCTCTCCCGCACTTTCCTATATCAACAACAACCTTCATTAGTGTGGTACATTTGCTAAAATTGATGAACACATATTGAAGCATTGCTACTAACCATGGACTATAGTTTACATTATAGTTTATACTTGATCCTGCACAATTTTGTAGGTTATGACAAAATATATAATGGCCTGTATCTGTCATTGCAATGTCACGCAGGACAATTTCAATGTCCTGAAAATGCTCCCATTTTACACCCATTCTTCCCTCTCCCATCCCTCAGAACCTCTGGTGGCCACTGCCTTTATTATCAATGATAAAAGTTCTTCCATTGCCAGAATAACAATAAGTTTATAAAGAATAATAATGTCTACTTTGGTCCATTGTTCATTCTCAAGTCTTGAGGATTTTGGGATGGTGATGCCCACTCTGTTTCTAATTGGGAGGGGGCCTAGGTCCCATGGGGCAGATGGATAGAACTATCTTGCTTGTAGTTGCAGACACACTCTGTTCCTTGGGATGGGCATTGTCCATCATCATCTCCTTGGTAGTTGTTCTGGGTGAGTCCAATGAACTGGTGAGTAGGTGTTGCAGCTATTCTGAGATTCAGGACTCAACTGGCGTATGAATGGACCAAAGGTTTAAGTCTCTGGGACATATATTTAACAAGTATAGTGCTAATTATAGGTTCAAATGAAAAGAGCAGAAGAGCCATGCATAGGGAAACTATAAATGAATCTACGTCTGTTGGACTGTGGAGCATAAAACCTAAAGCTTATTTGAAGACAAAATAGAAAAAATAAGACACTGTGGAGATATATGGAAGAAATTGTTACTGTACATACAAGACAAAAGATCTTACAACGATGAAAGACATAAAATCTAAAAAAAATTAATATTGTTTCAATTAAATTTTTTTTGTATTTTATTTGTTATTTTAAAAATTATTATTTCATTTTCTTATTAATTTTTTTGTTATTTTGTTGGCTTCGTTTTTGGAGAGGTTTTGGATCATAGAAGGGTTACAACTGTGGCAGGGGAGGATCACTGGTGCAGAGTGTTGGTGACGGGGGTATGTGTGGGGAGGGGTGCACCTGGGGCATGTCTCTATGGCATATGAATATGTTCAAGTGGTCATGGGGCATTGTCTCAATGGGTGGAGACACACATAATAACTTAAAGGATACTGAATTCCCATCCTGGGGAGTCCTGCTACATTCTCTAATAGAATGATAAGAATCCCCCCAGTACAAGGGCTGTGCCTAGTGAAGGAAGACAGACCATTACACCAGACTCTTGATATTAATAATTGTACCTATGAACCTTTTCTTGTGAAATTGAAACTTAGCCTAGTATTATATATTGCCTAAGAGTTACCTCCTGAAAGCCTCCTTGTTGCTCAAATGTGGCCTCTCTCTAAGCCAAACTCAGCATATAAACACACTACCTCCCTCCCTACCCCAACATGGTACATGACTCCCAGAGATAAGCCTCCCTGTCATCAAGGGATTATTACCAAGCACCAACTAGCAATGCATCTGGAAAAAGACTTTGACCAGAAGGGGGAAATATTAAATACAAATGAGTTTTTATGGCTAAGAGATTTCAAAGTGAGTAGGGAGGTCATTCCAGAGGTTATACTTATGCATGTTTCAGCAGGATCTCATTGATTCACACAGTAAACAGTGCCTCAAACAGTGGGGCTCCTGAGGGCTCTAGAGACATCCAGACACTATAAGCAGGGCAGACAAGCACAGTTCACTCTTATTATGATGTTAGTTCTACAAAGCTTTCCAGAACTCTTAGATGTTTGGGGTATGAAGGACTTGTACGAGCTGCAGTAACTCCAGGCTATCCTGGATGAAGCTCCTGCTCTAGTTTCAGCCTTGATTCTGGGCCTGATGGTGAAGGTCAAGGAACCAACGTGCCTATGTATATATTGCTATGACCTTCTTGGCCAGAAGATAAACACCGTAAGGACAGGAATGACATCACCTCCACTGTTGCCTCCCCTTTTCAAAAATACCAGGTCTGTGTTAATCCCCAGCTGAAAATCTTTCCATGGTTTCCTGTAGTGTTAAGGATAAAACTCAACTCTTAAGAATTGCATTTGAAAGACTTCACATATAACGTTCAAATCTATCTTTTAAATTCATCTCCTACTAGTTCCTCACATGCCTCTGACACTACAGTCACATGGGACAACTTTCTTATGCTTTTGTATTGATGTTCATGCAATCTCTTCTATCTAGGATGTTTTTTACCTAGAGTATTTCACCTACAATATTTTCTTTCTGAAAAACTTCCATCTCAGCCTTTCAGAATAAGCTAAATATATCACTCAACTAAAACTTCTCTAACAAATGATTCCTTTGCCCTGAATTCATTGTACCCCTTATAGTACTATTTTACTTTGTCTATATATCAATAGTAGCAGTTTTCACACTGAATTTTAATTATTTAGATACTATATGCATCTTCTCCATTATACTGTTATATCCTTGAGGGTAAAAGACACTGCATTTCAGTATTTGGATTTCCATCATCCAGCATGGTACATTACCATGTGGCTTAAATCTCAATAATAGTTTAATGGCCAGGATTTAATAACTTGATATCTGATATTTGTATTACACTTTAGAATTTATAAAATACTTTCATACTCACTATTAGTCATTACAACAATCAATGGGGCAGATTTTTAAAATTATTTCTACTTTGCAGATGAAGAATTGGTGCTCAAGTGTTTTTTAGGATCTGCTGAGCACACCAAAGACTCACCATAAATATTTGTTGATTGACGCCTCAGTTTAGACAATTGCCCTTAGCTTTCTGTGTTTTTACAGAAAACATGAACACATGTAGTCATCTTTCCGGAGCTTGAGGTCAGCAGCCTGTGCTTCATATACTCTATTCAATCATTTAAAACCCAATAATCACATTTTCAACTTTTCCTCACAACTTCCTACAAAAATATGTCTTAAGATATGGTTCTAAGTTCACCTTGGTTACCCTTTCTGTAAAATTAACAACATAATACACTTACCCACTTGTCAATCCTCCTGGATTCTGATTTGATTGACATAGCATTTACCAAGTCATAGGTATTCCTCAAAATTTAGAGGCTGTGTCAATGCGAATGCTTTTATGTAAAGATGGAGATGCATCTACAGAGTGAGCATTTATTTCAACATGAAGGGTTTTTTCCTGTATCATCTGATAGGATTTTCCCACTGTGCTATGCATTTGGATAAAACTATAGACAGCCTTTGCAAAGGAAGGGCTCTTTAAGTACACATATGAATAGAAATAGTTTAGAAAACTTCAGGTATTATTAGATTGTTGAAATGGGGCTTACAAAAACATTCTGAATTGTAATCGGCCAAAGTTCTGCGAGGTAATTCACTCTGCATCCCAGCCATTCCCAGCCCTCCTAGGGAAATGAGAATTTATGCCTTCTAGATTCCCAAGGTCATTTGGCCTCATGCTACTAGTGCTTCAGAAACCCCTGGTTAAAAAATGTCCAAATCCACAACCCACCACTAACCTTTATAAACCTCTCTGAGCTTCAATTTCTTCCTGTTATAAATAGAGATAAAAGAAGTACCTAACTCTAAGGTTTTTTTTTGTGTGTGTGGCTTACATGTGATGATGCATGTAAAGCTTGACATAGTACCTGACACATATTACATGTCCAATAAATATGGTATGATTCACTGCTGGTAGGAAGGGGAAGGTGAGAACTGATTTAGAAGGACAAGGGATTTAGAGTGTCCTGCTGGACATCTCATCTCATTCCTACAAAAACTGTGAAGTAAATTTTAGTAGCACACCCACTTTATAGATGAGGAGACTGAGGCCCAGAATAGCAGGTCATTTGGATGCTCAGTCATGTACTATTACCTGTCACAGATGACACTGCCAATAATTCATTATCCTACAGCCTTCCTCTTTAACAGGGACATCTGTTTTACATCTTGAATCACCACCAGGTCTTCTGAAGTCATAAAAGAAACTATGCAAATGGAGATGTTTCTTCCTTTTACTACCCTCTGGACAGATTGTGGAGTCCTGGGAACTGAGAAGCCCAATTCTAAATCATCCCAATGATGAGCCTTCCATCACTTTATCTCTGCTTTGCTCCCTGAGCTTTCACAGGCTGCAAATGATTGGAACAGCATTGTCTATCTGCCTGACACTTCAGGGCATAAACCACAGGGTGAAATCAAGCTGCAGACACTCATACCTTTTGCAGTGTTGTGATAAAACTTATATTACAACTCATAGAAAACAGTGAATACATTATATAAAATGTCTGGACTCTCACATATAGTAAGAGGCAACTTGAAACTGCAGCTTACAGTCTCAGTGAACTAGGAGGATGAAATGCCTCATATGAATGAAATACATATTAATAAATAAATTCATACATATAACCAAATGCCAAAAGATGATTCTACATAAACTTTTCAAATATTAAATATGAGTAAAGGATCTCAGCTAATTTAGACAGGAGAGGTGTTTTGGTTTAGAGTGCAACATGCATTATTAATATTCATTACAGAAATAAGATTTGATAACCAGAAAAGGAACATGCTCAAAGCTTTGGTGATAACAGGAAATTATCTTCTCGATGTTCAGGGAACATTTTGCTCTCCATATTCACAAGGTAAAATTGACAGTGGAAGTTTTGTTCCCTTTGGACTGTGCATTTTATTCTATAAATGTGATCTTTGCATAGCTGGATTCTCATGTTTTTATTCCAGTGATTACAATATAATTGATTCTAGTCAAATGCACATCTTAGACATTTTTATTGATAGCTGGAGGGTTTCCAATCCAAGAAACTTTCCAATGGGAAAGAGAAGTCAAGTGAACAGTCTAGTACAACAAAATAACTTCTATTAGCTTCTTTCTAAGTTGGAAAGGATACATACTCCATTTTCAATTTTTCTAAATCCATGCTCCATTGGCTTATATCAGTTTTCACCTTTAACATCAGCCAAATAGAAATTGAAAGGAGATAGATTGAGATTCAAAGGATAATATAGCTTTTTGAAGATATAATAAGGCTCACTAAAATGAACTGCATGGTAGCTTGGAGCAAGTGTTTAAATTTTATTTTTTTTAATACACTGAATTGACATCTTCTAGGACCACTTATTTAAGATCCTCCATATTTTATTGAAAACTGATAATTGAAAAGATTTATAGCATGGCCAATAGCATGTCTCAGAGCTTGAAACACAGTGTGAAACATTCAGTTTTAACTCATTTTCTTTTCTATGATAAAAACGGATATATAGTATTTTCCCTTAAATAATCACAGAAAACTTACAGAATTCTAGATTTATAATGTTTTATTTTATTTCTTTTTTTTTTTTTTTACTATTTCCCTCATTAAAGAAAAAATGTGGTTTTCTAAGATTGCCTATTAAATAGGCTTTTATGGCTAGAACTCTTTGGTATATTAAATTAGAAAAAAAAGGATCAAAGAACTCCTAAAATAAACTCTTGGAATAAATCAGCTATTATCTTCTTTGACTATATTATTATAAGCACAGCTTATGTAACCACAGCCTTGAAAGTCTATGATGACATTAGTCCTCATATCTGTATTTTCTGTCACTATCCGTGATCTGCCACTCACTGTGTGACCTTGGGCAAAAAGCAGCCTTCTGTGTCTGTGTGCATTAAGGAAATAAAGGCAGATATCTTTTCTGTTAACTACAGAAGGCACTTCAAGATAGGTCTAGGAAAGTAGGGCAGAGGCTATTTTATCAGCCACTACTAGACTGTTTCAATGCCATGAACTACTCCATCAGGTGAAATTTCTTTTGGCAGTTATGTGGCCAGCTGTACCTTCAGAGATAAGGAAGGTCCTGGTGAGCTCAGCAGCACTTTGCTAGAGGATCTGTCCTATTGATTAGTGTGCAGTTTTCTATTTTGTGTGTGTATTTTTAAAAGAAATTCCCAATATCTATTTTATATGTGTAAGCTATATGTGTGTGAAAAATATTTACCAATTCTATACTCTGTTATGTATTAACATACTTATCACTAGGATAATGCTTAGGCAAAAGGCAGAAACAGGCCAGTTCCTTTCCTTCCCTTGTCCTATTCTACTCTTTTCACCTCCCTTCACTCTCTACCCTCATGTTCTCCTTCCAATTTCATATTATCTTTATCCTCACTCAGGTATAAATGATTGCTAACAGCTTAAAGGTGGACTTTTCCAGACAAAGCAATGTGGTTCTAAAGACAGAATTCAGGCATCAGCTGGTGAGTAGAAGGGGATTATTTGGGGAAACTGGATGTTTGTCAAATCCAATATCACTTTTTCCCTTTCCCCTCCCAAGTAAGAGAACATCAAGAGTGTCTCACACATCACACAAACACATATATACACATGCACACATAGAGAGGCATGCAGCATTTGTCTAAAACAGGGAAAAATAATGACTTGTTTACTAGCCCAGTTAGCATAGTTATACACTAAGGTAGTCTTCTATGTACTTTCATGTAAATAAAACCATTATAGATAACTGATACCATATTCATATATGAAGGAAATCTATTGTTTTATTTTTTATTACATTTAGGGAGAGGCTCATTACCCAAACCCCCATCTCAGTGGTCATGGTAAGCTGTCACCAGCCACTGGCCAGCAGAAATGGATGATGTGGCAGTTTGATATTGTTTATGAATTCCAAGAATAGATATTTTCAATGTTTGTAAACTGTCTGTCCCTCCAGGCATATTAGATTATATTGGATTCAGAAGTTTCACTTTTACTTGATTAAATAATGATTAAGGCTTTGATTGGGCCATGTCAGTAGGATGTTGCATCTGTGTCCCCTTGGTGGGCGGGGACTCACACAGAAAATGACAAGGCACAGGAGTTACTTGGAATTTTGATCCTGGAGCATGGGAAGTAAAGACACAGAGAAGCAGATATATGAGGGAAGGAAAGAAGTCTCCATTAAACACAGCCAGAGGCCTTGGGGAGAGAGAGAGACAGAGCCATTCACCTGAGAGTCTACAGTTGGCCTTGTGGAGAAAGCAGAGTAGTTGAGCCCAGAGAGAAAGGAGCCATGGGAAGAGAGGAACCCAGGAAGCCTGAATCCTGGCAGACATTAACAGACATCTTGCTCCAAAACATGGCAATAGACTTCGGTGAGGGAAGTAAATTACGCTTTATGGCCTGGTAACTGTAAGCTTCTACCTCAAATAAATACCCTTTATAAAAATCAACTGATTTCTGGTATTTTGCATCAGCACCCCTTTGGCTGACTAATACAGATGGTGAAGGAGGAAGATGGAAAGTGTAGGAAGCCTGCTCTGCAGGGGCTCCTTTGTGAAATCAACTGAAGCTCTTACCCCAATTAGCACATCCACTGGTTGCAGATTACACTTCCTGGGCTACCTGCAATTGATACCTACATTGCCAATAGGAGGCAGATATTAGTTGGTCAAATAGAAATTTTTTACAAGAAATTTTCTATGAGTTGTGTATGGACAATTAACCAATTCCATTGTTACTCAAAGCATCCCTTTAAGTGTGCTTGGTTCTTATTATTGAGCACCTCAGATTTTGTTGGCAAAAGGGATGGATGACATGGCATAGGATAGTGGTGCTCAAAGTGTGTTCTTCTCACTAGCAACATTCACATTACCTGGGAACTTGTCAGATATGCAAATTCTTAGGCCCCTTCTAAGACCTGTTGAAATAGAAATGCTGAGGGTGAGGCCAGCAGTCTATGTTAATAAATCTTCAAATGATTCCAATGTATATTCAAGTTTAAGAACCTCTGCCCTAGGCAGTTGTGAGAAGCCCAATGAAAGGTTTCCAACTGACAGCAAAGAAGGAGCCCTACCTATAATTCACTGAGAGTCACAGAACGTGATTCTTAGATTTCTCTGAGATTGTTAGCAGCAAGGCCAATTCTTGTGTCCAATCTTCCAGAATCACTGGTGAGTTAGTGGGAAGTGAGCCCAACTTTTATGAAGAGGTCAGTAAACCACAATCCATGGATGAAGTCTATTTTTTTGCAAATAATTGTCTGTGGCTGCCTTTGTAGTACAAAGGCAGTGTTGAGTAGTTGAGCAGAGATTTTATAGCTCTCAAATCCAAAAATATTTACTATCTGGATGACCCCTACTTATGTGTCTGCCTCTCTGTCCCTTCTCCTCACTTTGTTTGATCAGCTGCAGTCTGAAAAAAACAAATCTTTGCCAGCGGGTCTTCTATTCCTGGTAGGTATCACATGCAGGGCCTTGTAACTGAAGATGGGGTGTACAAAGAGTTAAGTTATGGTCACTGACCTCAAGGAACTCAGAGTCTAGTAATAAAGGCACAATCACGAATTAGTGTGCAGGAGACACATCTAATTGAGTATGTTTGACGTGTGGGTTAGGAGTGGTGGGTAGGAAAATTCTTCTAGAGGATGTGATGATCGCATAAGCTGAGTCTTAAACAAGAGTTATTTGGGTGAAGAAGAGGGTGAGAGAGTTCTTTCAGGCAAAGATAATGGCATGAACAGTGGAGCTGAAGTGAGAAAGAACACACTGTGTACAAGGAACAAGGCAAGTGGTATGGAAATGAAGCTGGGAGGGTAGTGTGGGCCAAATTACAAGGAATTTGGACATACTGAACAGCAGGAGGAGGGTGTCACTGTTGACTGAGATAAGGAACAGAGGGGCTAGCACTGTCTGTGTCCACAGATATCTTTCCTTTGTTGATAGGGATACTCATTTGTTCACACTCCCTTTCAAGTTGATCACCAGGAGGCTAAACTTGGCAGTTATGAGAGGTATACAATGTGACTAGAGAAGACTATTGCAAAGACATTGTATGAAATTCCACCATTAGATCCGGATCTAGCCTGTGAAAATGTAAGCACCCCTGCAAGAAATCATACAAAGTACTATCAGCAAAAAACTGTTATCTTCTTGGGAAAGAGCTTATATAGAAATATTCTAATTTAGAAGGTCACAGCAAGTGCCCAAGTAGATGGGGTCAGCATAGGGAAATTAGAGTAGAAAGGAGAGAGAAAAAATAGGTTTGGAGTAAGTCACATGTTGCAAATTCCTTTTCATGCCAGTGATAGATGTTATCAATCGTGATGCTCCTAAGCTCAGAGATCTAACTGGGCCTCACAACTCTTTTCAACACAACTCTCTAGGCAGCCTTTACTAATCATCTGAAATTGTTCCTTTAGAGGAAACTTTCCCCCATCTTGTTCCTCAATTAAAGGACAAGAATGGCAAGGGTTTCCTTGAAATAGCTCTCTAGCACTATGCAGGTGGGAGTTACAGGGGACCCAGGAGAATTACCTGGAAGAATAAGCCTCATATATGGAGGATTAATGGAATCAATGAAAGATGTACTCCATGCAGCTGATATTTATTGAAGACCTGCTAGGGGCCAGGCACTGCTCTTGGTCCTGGGGATTCAGCAGTAATCAAAAGAGGCAAAAATTCCTGTTCCCAATAAGCTTATATTCTAGGTGGATAAGACAGACAATGAGCAAAATAAACAAGAAAAATATATGGTAGGTGAAAGGAAAATATTAGTCAGTGAAAGGGGTGCTGATGCAAAATACCAGAAATCTGTTGGCTTTTATAAAGGGTATTTATTTGGAGTAGAAGCTTACAGTTACCAGGCCATAAAGCCTAAGTTACTTCCCTCATCAAAGTCTGTTGCCATGTGTTAGAGCAAAATAGCTGCTGTTGTCTATGAGGGTTCAGGCTTCCTGGGTTCTTCCCTTCTTGAGGCTTGCTTCTCTCTGGGCTCAGCACCTCTGGTATATCCACAAGGCCAGCTGTAGACTATCAGGTGAACGGCTTGTTTCTCTTCCCAGGCCCTTTTCTCTTTCCTTACAACCAAGCTCCTCTGTGTGCTTACTTCCCGGGCTCCAGCTCAAAAAACTCCAACTCTTTTCTCTGCCATGTAGTTTTCTCTGTGAGTCCCCACCTACCAAAGGGGCGGGAACTCAACACCCTACTGACATGGCCCAGTCAAAGCCTTAATCATTATTTAATTAAGTAAAAGTAAAACCTCTGAATCTAATACACTCTAATACACCCAGAGGAAATGACCAGTTTACAAATATAATCCAATATTACTTTTTGGAATTCATCAATAATATCAAACTGCTACAGTAGGTTAGATGGCAATAGGTTCTATGGAAAAAAATAATGTACAAAAAGTGAGGAGGGTGTGTGTGTGTGCAAGGGGCATGGAGTTGTAATTTTATATAGGGTGGTCCAGGGAGATTTGAATGAGTACAAAATTGAAAGAGGTGAGAGAGGAGCCATATCAGGGGAGAAAGGACTTGCAGGTAGAGAGAATGGCAGGTGAACAGGCCCTCATGTGGGAACAGGTTTGGTATATTTGACAAACAGCAGAGGCCAGCCTGCTGGACATAATGATCAGGGAGAAGTATAGTAGCAAATAATGTCAGAGAAATGACTAGGGGGCCAAATTTTGTAGGATTTTATAGGCCATTGTGATTTACTTGCCTTTTACTTGGAGTCAGATAGGAAGTCATTGGACGTTTGGAACAGAAGAATGACATGATCCCTCATATATTTAACAGGATCCCTCTGGCTGCTGTGTTGAAAATACTCTGAAGGGAAGCAAAGGTGGATCCAGGCTGACCAGTTAGGAGCCTACAGCAGTCTTCTAAGAAAGAGATGATGGTGGCTGAGGTCTGGAGGGCCACATGGAGGAGTGAGAAGACTACATTATGTTTTAAAGGTGTAGAGCCATTAGGATTTCCTGATGAATACAAGATCAAGAGAGGATTCAGGGATGACGGCAATGTTTTGAGCTTGAATTATGAGATGGATAGAGTTACCATCAACCAAGAAGATGGAGAATGCAAGAGGAACAAATTTGGTGGATCAGGATATTAATCTCAGCCATTGTAAGTTTGCAACATTTATTTCAAGTCTAGAGCTCAGAATAAAAGTCTAGGGTGGGCATATATGCTTTAAAATTAAAAATAGAAGGAAGGATTTATATACCGTTTGTGTTAGGCAAATGCATGCATACTTACTAATTTAGAAAATGGTGCATAATTAATTACTTAACCTATGTAAGATGGCATGATCTCCAAGGCTCTTTCATAGCCTAAACTTCTATGATTTAATTGTAATCTATATCTAGAAAAAAATGTTTAAGAACCAAAACTCCTAAGTACCAGGTACTTACCTGCTTTAAAATCCAAAACTATAATTTGCTTCAGCTTTCTCCCTTGTATTATCCACCTCAGATACTTTCATAGCTTCTGGTCTTAGCTACCTAAGCTTACAATTAGTTGCTTTTTAGAATAGGTTCATTAATACTTTTTAATAATTCTCTGATATTAGCTTTGGAGTCTAAATGTTTCTACTTGGCTCTTCTTTAGTCCAAACCATTTCTTCTGCTGCCCAAAACTCAAAAACCTTGTGTAGAATTAAATAGCCAAATGGCTTTTCAAATGGGTTCTTTCCAGTGTAACTCATAGTTGATTTTCACTCATTCACTTAGAACTTTTCCTTCTGTGTGAATGAACTTTACAGTTGACTACCTAGTTTCCTTAATAATCCATAAAATTCCTTAAGATAAAGAAAATACAACAAGCCTTTAAAAGTTAAATTGTTTCTTTCTCTCAGACACAGCAGTTCCTAACTTGACAACATCACATCTACAAACAGCCCCTATGTGACAGTTTGAAGTTCTTTTTTGAATTCTAAAAGATTATGTTCTTAAACTAGTTTATTCTTGTGGGTGTGGTATGCTTTGCAGTAGATTCACTTTAGATCACTTGATTAGATTGCTTTTGACTGGACTAGTCAGTGAGGAGTGACTCAGGTTGGGCCTCCACCCTCTTCCTGGGTCTTATATAAAAGGAGACACAGAGAGAGACACAAAGAAAGGAAGCCACCATTTTGATCCTGCCATGTGTGAGAGAGGACTGCAGGAAAAACAGAGAAGCCCCAGAGACAGAGAGAAGTCCCAAAGTCTGGAATCAGCAGAGTACAGAGGCATGGAAAGAGGCCCACAAGGGGCTGGACCCACAGAGTAGCTCAAGGCTGAAGAGGAAAACCATATACCCAATAGCCCACAGCTGAACTCGGGAAGAAAGTGGAGAAGCCGAGACTAAGAGAGGAGGCCTGGAATGGAACAAGCCCCATGCCTGGTCTCCCACAGCTGGGCTCCAATAGATGGTGAGCCTGGTGGCAAAGGCGAGGACATCAGCAGAGATAAGCCACCATCTTGTTTTACCATGTGGCAGGACCCCAGGATCACCAGCAGCTAGCTTTGGTGAGAAAGCATCTTTGCGGATGACTTGATTTAGACATTTCACAGCCTGTTTGATGTGAGAATAAGAAGTGATGATAGGTGGTGATGGGGAAGAAGAAAAAGAAGAGTAGGAAGGGAGACAAGGAAGGGATGAAAAAAAGGAATTGAGTGGGATGGTATTTTCTATTGCTTAAGAACAAGACTTCTTAGAGAGGGCATGTTTCACTAAGGCCTCTTAATCTGGAATCTATGAATCCCTAGGCAAGGCCACTGTGACTGCAGTGTTGTAAGTTTTTCAAATTTTTAACAAACGGGGAGATTCTTATGTAGAATGGCCAAGGAAGCCACATTTTTAAGAGGGTCCTCAGCTCTACAATGATTCTGATGCCAGGCTGTCTTATTCATACTTTCAAAATTTCTGAGATGGGCTGTCCATGAGTGGACTTTAAGGGGTTGAGAACTCCAAAGTGTAAAATTTGGCATGTATCTTCATTTCTCTGGGGAGAGGAGCCATAGCTTATATAGAGTTTCACAGGGGTCTATAACCTCCCCAATATGCTAAGAGAGAGAGAGAGAGAGAGAGAGAGAGATGGAGTCAAAGGAAATAAAAATTGCTGTTATTTGCAGTTCTCCTATTTATTCAATCTGCAGGACCAAGGTAGCTATTCATTAGTAGGAGCTGAGGAAGGGCAAACCACAATGAAGCCAAATTGACTGGTAATACATGCTTGTGCAGACAAAACATCTAAGATAAAGATAGACTGCTATTAAAGAATTATGGAGAATTTAATAACTAATGCACCAAACAGATGTCAGCTCTCTTGTTGTTTTGCACCACATTGACCAAATAATCTGTAACTCCATGAGTGTAGGAACTGAATTAACTTTCTCTTCTCTTGCCAGGTGCCAATTAGCATTTTGAAAGCAGCATGTCTTAAGCATCAAAGCAGCTGCTGAGCCTTTGTTTCTTAAGTTCTTTAAAATAAATGGCCAATCCCAAACCAAACCTTCCTGGACAGAGTTCAAGAGGAACCACGAGAAAGGTCCATAGCTAAATTTGCTCTATGTATGCAAGTCTGGGCTTTCTGCCAAGGAGATATTTCTGTGTAAAAGTAGATAAATGAATGAAATAACTCCTGATCACAGTGATGAAGGAAGGAAGCAATATCAATCAAATTTCCAGGCTCCCACTTTTTCCTTGACGTTTGACTGTAGGAAATCTATACAAGCCTATCCCACTATATATGGTTTAAAAAGATAAAATACAGATCTGCCTGTAACTGGGCAGCTCTTGAAGCTGCTGCTTAGAGACATCCTATGCCTGCTGCCTGTGATTTCACTCCCTAACCAGCATCTCACATAATCAAATATCAGTTTCTGGCTAGGCAAGAAGGAAAAAGTAAAATCACTCTACCCATTTGTCTAACTGTCCCTTGCTTCTTTAACTCTTTCTTTCCTTCCTTCCTTTCTTCTTTTCTACAAATATTTAATGAGCAGCTATTATGTGCTTCTACAAATATTTAATGAGCACCTAGTATATGGAATGAATAAATGTTACCAGTGCTCTCATTGATAAATCCAATGGTAACGTCTTCTTCCTCATCTTCCTTGAACTTTCAAACACTCTCTCTTTCTTGAAATACATTTTCTCCTGACTTTTATAGAATCCCAACCAATTTCATCTGACTCACTGGCTAATCTTTCTAATCTATTTTTCTGAGTCTTCCTCCCCTACTCGACTACCTAATGTTGGAGGGTCAGGCACATGTCTTAGGCCACCTTCTCTTTTCTATATTTTTATCTCCTTTAGTCCTTTGGCTTTACATACTGTCTATATGCTGATGGCTTCCACATTTTTATATCCATCCATGAGCTCTGCACTGAGCTCCAGATTTATATATCCAACTTCCTACTTGATATCTAAATATGTATATCTAAAAGGAATCTCAGATTTAATATGGTCAGAACTAATCTCTTGTTGCTTCTTCATTTTTTCTCATCATGATGAACAATATCACCATTTTCCTATTGCACAAGCCAAAAACCTGGGAGTCATATCTCAAATGTATTGGTGTGTATATGTATATGTATATGTATATGTATATGTATATGTATATGTATA
>JAKSZT010054324.1:2815972-2858094 GCA_026826555.1 Tolypeutes matacus | reverse complement strand
GTATATGTATATGTATATGTATATGTATATGTATATGTATATGTATAGGTATATAAATATATATCTATCAATAAATGGAGCTAATATTTTAGTCTTTTTTTATATTTCTTGAGTGCATAAAACAGGACATCAGTAAATGTTCATTGAATTCACTTAACGAACAAGACGTTAGCATAAACAAACTTTCTTACAATAAATTCCCAAATTATTATTGCCTTGTCTACCAAAATGCTTGACTACATACCTCTGGTTTATCAGCGATCACAATTCCTGCCTATTCCTTTGTGGCCTCTTGGCATGCTTTTGTTCTGTTTATGGTTATGCCACAGTCCCTGGCCTGTTTCTTCTGGTGATAATCCAAAAGTCACATGGATTCTATAACTTTTAGATGGTGTTATTGCAAAGTTCTGTTGATCATAATTTTTAAAGTACTAAATTTTTGGATAGTTTATCCAAACTTCTGGTTTTATTTCTGATAAATCAGCTTATCAGAGTGGCCAAACTGGGTCTTGTTTGATACAGTCTGTACAAAAATATACCACATTTAATAAATGCAATAGGCTCTATACTTTTGAAAATACATTTTGCAATATTAAAATTTTGTCTTTGAAATTTTTGCTTCAAAGCAACACAAGAAAAAACAATTGTATCACCACCCATTGATTCACATACTAAAGACATTAAGAGCAAGAGATAATTGGAAAGACAATAGAAAAATCTAACTAGTATGTCATAACATATACTGCTGAATGGCTCACATTTGATGGATACTGACATTGTACAAATTTAATTTGTTCCTAGAGGAATCAAGATGCGGAGTTAGATTACCCTGATTCTCTCAGAAATTTATGCTGGTAATTTGAAAGGTTTGTGAATTTTTTAAATGCTGTAACTGATATTAAAATGACATTATTATAAATACATTGCTGATGTGGTTTCAATCACGATTCTTTCCCTCAGACTAGGACCTTACATTCTTAGATCTAGGAGCTGCATGCACATTTACCAATGCTGTCTTCTACTTTCCATGTTATTTTAATGCCAAATATGATTACTTAGGAATTTTTGGTTAAAAATCATATATATCTTATTCTTCAGTTTCCTTAAATAACTTATTTGAAAGGTATGAAAAATGAAATTAATGTCTCCTCCAATTTCTTAAATATTAAAAATATATACATGGAGATAAAAGATACAATAACTTGAAGGATAGATACTCAAAATTCATTTTAAATAGACACTGCAGTGTCATTAATCTTGACTGCTGGTAGCAGAAATGTTCTTTTGAAAACCACCATATTTAAGAAAGCTCTATTTTTCAATTATTTTCAGCAGTGAGGTAGTATATTAATAAGTCATATACACAGTGAGCAGGTTGCTAAAGAACCATGATTTAGCAAGAAGTGGTAGTTTCACACCCTCAGAAGTGGTATAATTAGCTTTAAGATATAATTTAAAGAGATATAAAGCAATAGAACTTTATTTTGAAAAGTATAAAAGTAAGCACTAAGGAAAATATATTATCTACTAAAAGTAGACAGTAAAGGAAGAGAGGAAGTGGAAATAGATTAATTGCTTCAAGATTCATCATTAGGAGTCAACAGACCCTTTCTCAAGAAATAGAGGATTTGAAAAAACGTATAATGCTATTGATATAAATATAACCACTGGAACAAAAATACAAGCCTTTTGTCCTGGTTACCTATTGCTTTATAACAAATCATCTCAAAACTCAGTGGCTTACAGCAGCAACAACAATTTTATTTATTTTTCTTTCTGTGGGCTAGAAATTTGTAAAGGACTTTCAGCAGTTCTAGTTCAGAATCCCTGTGTGATTTCAGTCAAGTGGTGGCTGCAGCAGGAGCACCTGGGGGCTAGAGCAATAAGGAACTGGCCCATCACCTCTCTCTGCGTGGTCTTAGATTCTCTCTATGTGGTGTCTGTGGACTAGTTGGGACTTCCTTACAACATCGCAGCCTCAGTGCAGTCAGATTGTTGATATGGTTGCTGACTTCTTCCAGAGTGTGAATCCCAAGAAAGCACTTTTATGGCTTTGCCTCAGAAATCACATAGAAATCAGAACTCCACCTTAATAATCACAACAGCCAGTCCAGCTTCAAGGTAAGGAGACATAGATCCACACCTTTCCAAAGAAAAATTTCAAAGTCACATTGCAAGTAGAGCGTATAAAGTGGGATATATTGTTGTGACAAACTTTAGAAAATACAATCTATCATACCTCCTATATTATCAGAAGAAATACATACCAAAACAATGAAGCTGAATATAGATAATATAATGAAAAGTAAAATGAAATAAAAAATAAAATGTATTACTTAAACTATAAACATAATAGCAACACTGTGCCAAATGATTTTCTAATTCCTTTGCACATACTAGCCCAATTAATCCTCACCATACTTCTGAGAAAGATACCAGTACTATTCTCATTTTACAGATGAGGAAACAAAGGTACAGAAAAGTGAAGTAAATTGCCAAAGCTTCCAAAGCTAATCAGTGCTTGAGCTGGAATTTGAAGACAGGAGTCTGACTCCAGAGTATATTCTTTCAGGTACATCATTATATTCCTCTCATAAGGGCAGAACTAAGACCTAGCCTATCTATCCTAACAAAAATGGGTTAAATTTTCTAATTACAGGGAAAAGCACTCAATTTTAATAAAAAGGAAAAATCCAACTAAATGCTGCCTGAGAAATGCACGTATAACAAGGTGACACAGAAAGAATGAA
Organism: Tolypeutes matacus; assembly: GCA_026826555.1. Classification (NCBI taxonomy): domain Eukaryota; kingdom Metazoa; phylum Chordata; class Mammalia; order Cingulata; family Chlamyphoridae; genus Tolypeutes; species Tolypeutes matacus. The sequence goes on along the minus strand of JAKSZT010054324.1, from coordinate 2,855,344 downwards.
AAGAAAAGCCTTGGTAAAAGGGATACCATCCAATGCAAACAGGTTTAATTCGGGGCAAAAAGCATTAGACAAGACCAAGAGCTTATGATGATGGTGCAGAAAAACCTTGGCTCAGATCCTGCTTCTGTGGGTTTTTCATTCATTTGTGTATAATCTTGGACAAGCTACCTAACCTCTGCGAGCCTCTGTTTTCACAGATGTAAAATGGGAATAATCTACTTCATTGGGTCAGGAGTTAAAGAGGGAAAGTGCCTGGCACAAAGTAAATGCTCAACAAATGCTAGCTATTACTATATCACAATCTTAGGTCATGGTACAAACTGAAATTCTTTCATATTTGAAAGTCAATATGCTTTATCTAAATTCCTAGTAAACAAACAAGGGATAGGGAAATATATTTAAAATAATTCTTATTTTCTTTTTGCACAAAATAATGTATGTTTATTGTATACTAGGATGTAAACACTGTGAAGGCAGGGACTTCGTCTTATTCACTGCTCATAATCTTAGCATGTATGGCAGTACCTGGAAAAGTTTAGGTGCTCAATAAATGGTTTTGGTGAATTCTGAGTAATTTGGTGGAAAAAGAAAATAAAAAATCAGCAAATAATTCCATTGCTCAAAGTTAAAACATTTTGCTGTATAGCATTCTACATATAATGACTACGTTTTATATAATAATATACAGTGAACATTATTACATGGCAAACATTTTAATAAAGCATGATTTTTAATAATAGCACAGTATTTCAAAGGATTCAGGTACTATAATTCATTTAATCATTGTTCTTTTTAATTTATTTCTAATTTTGATTCTTCTAAACAATGCTTTGGTATTGTAGCTAAGTATTATATTCTTAAGATAAATTTCCTGGAGTGAGTTTCCTTAGAGAATGGAGGAAGTACCTATTTGTTTTGAGCCAGAATAAAGGTGGACTTCAAGCACTGAAGGATGACAGTGATAGCAGCAGTGCCTCTTCTTAAGGTCTTTTACACAGAGGGCCACCGCTTCTTGCTTAGACTACAGGAAGGGAAAGGCAAGGAGAGGTGGTGGGGCAGGTAAAGAGTGAGGAGCTGGGAATAGCACACGGAAGGACTCTAAAGATCAGTCATGGCTGAACTGAGTTCTTATTAATTATTACCTCTTCAAAAGTTTCCATAAAGAATAGGAATGGACTCATAGGAAATACATACTATAAAATAAAACGACAATAAAATCAACTGAAAGAAAACAGAATCAAGAAAATTCCCATCTGACACAAATTATTAGCATCAGCAGAATACACAAAATAGATATACTAATGTCATGAAATGCTATAATTAGAACATAAATCTTATTATGAGCTTCCTGAAAACTAATAACACTAAGCACAGAAGTGCTAGGGTGTTTGCGGAACACTATTTCATGGGAATTTAATCTGTGTAAAAAAAAAAGAAACAAATGAAATTGGGTTGTATGGTCACTGTGTTTGGAAAACAATGGGCTAATCACATACCGAGGAATTTTTTTCCTGTGGTTCATCAGAGACTTTACTATTCTAGTGTGCACTTTGCGTCTCCAAAATAGTCACAGAGTGTATATAGCCTTTTCAAATTTCTTTGATACCGAACAATTCTATGCCATGAGGGGCTAGTGTTCCAGGAAAACACCCATCCATTAATACTGTCTTCCATGGTCATCAGAGACAGGTTACAATGTAACTGTAGGAACTATTTTTGACAGCTGTAATTTTTGTAGGTCTCATTCATTTCTCTCTCTCTCTCTCTCTCTCTCGATGTCATCTATATCTATCTACATCTATAGCTGTGTATTTCTCTCTCCACACACACAAACACATCATCTTGTTTTATTGTCTGTATTCCCTGTGAGTCATATCTAATCCTTTGTGGAAAAGATTAAATAATAGTAAACTAATAAAACATTGCTTATTATTGTTGCATTTGTGATGTAAATAAATGATCTGTGAACTAGTGATGCCCTTTTATGCCAACTGAATGCATGTATTTTTCCTTTTATTGTGCATGATCTTCTCCACTATAGTTCCTTGGTGACTTGTTCGGGTCATGCTCTCAGTTCATCATCTCCCCCACGTAGTGACAGGTCAAAGGAACCTCGTAGGCATATGGTCAGTATATGGAAGCAATAGTGAATGGCAAATCTTCTGTTCCAGAAAATGAACTAAGGTTTCTTTATCAAAGTATTATTTAGATTAGTTAATTACTTAAATTGTAACTCTTCCCAAAATAATCTGTGTTTTAAATGCTAACTCTTTGAGACCTAGAATAAAAAAGTTATAAACATGAAGTGATATTGAAAGTTTTATTATTTTTTTTAGGCTCTTCACTGAAAGCTCCATAAATTATACCATAGAAATGCCTGTTTTGCCTGAAAACAGAGAAGAACAATGGAATTGGCAAGGGGTGGTCTTTGGAAAGTTTGAAGAACTATTTGAGGGAAGGAGTGGACACTGGGTTCTATGAACAGAATCTTCTCTTCCATTAGCAATCTGATTGATTGGGATTTACTTTAATTAAGGGAACATTTTTTTTCTGGCTTTGTAGGGCACATTTCACCGTTAAAACCATAACCATATAAAGAGTGATTCCATTGGACAGGTGCTTGGCACAACTTGGTGGAAAGTCTTTACTGCTGAGTTATGGGGAATGATTTCGGTCATGTGACTGTTCCTGTCAGTTCAAGAACATGTGCTGAGCTCCAAATCCCAAAGCTATGCCAAAACCCTATTCTAAGGATTGGGGGATACAGAAATGAGTATAACCCTGTCTCTACCTTCTAGGAGTTTACACCACATTTAAGCAATTTAATTCTCTAACAGACATTCAGAAATATTTGCACTCCAATATCATATTGACATGGCCTGATGATCATATTTGGAGAGCCAAGAATGAATATGCCTCACCTGAAGGCTACTTTTCTGGCATTTACCTGTGTTTTGCATCCATCTCTCCGGAATCCCTTTCCTCAGATATTCAAATCTGGTTCCTGCTATCCTCCAGATCTCAGCTCAAATGTCATAGCCATAGAGATGCCTTTTCTGACTTATCCCAATCCATTACTCTTGGTCATATCACCATTGCCATGTTTATTCCTTTATAGCACTCCTCACCACTTGAAATATTATCCTATTCACTGTTTTATCTCTTTTGTTTTCCTTTTAGTTATTTGACCTCTAACTAGATGTTAACTCTTTGAGGACAGCAGCCTTGTCTATCATGGACACCACATTTTAGGCAGTCACCAGCTCTTGAGTGAATACTGTTCAACTAAAATAGAAACAAAGAGGGAAAAAAGGCAGTATTTTACCTGAGCAGGTAGGGAATCATTCATTTTGGTGGCAGAAACACTTCAATTACTAGGGAGTTATGAGGCATGGGTGGTTCATTAGTCCTTCCCATTGACAGGGCAAAATAATATATATGTCCCTTTGTTCCAAGTCTAAGTTCAGCAAAGAAAAGCTGCCTAAAGTGTTACATTTCCAGGTACCTTGATTCCTGACAAGCTCTAGAAAACAAACATTACTGGAAAGTTCTATCTTCCTTTGTAAATGAATGAATGGGAATTTGGTTTAATTATCCATATTTTTGGAAAATGAGGATCTCAAGTTAGACTTCTTGCATTGGAGAACCTCTACTTCTAGTTGATTGTTTGACTAATAAGGCTGATAAGATATTGAAGTGAAGTGACCAGGACAAAAGTTGTTACCTTGGAAAGCCTTCTCTGAGTGATCGGCCAGTTTCCTTAGGTTCCGCATTCATGTGATATTGAAATATCTGATTTCATTTTAGACCATGGGAATCAACTTCAGACACATTATGTGCACCTTTCAGGGCACAGATAAACATATTTTCCCACCTCCTTATTTTCACTGAAAAAGATATGAAATAGTCCTGAAAGTTACACCATATCAAGCTAAAAGTATAATCATAGGATCTGATCAAAGTTCCATGCATTATGCATTTGCTATTATTGATAGCACTTTTGCGACAGGTTTTTCACTCTAAATATAGTTATTGTTAAGATAACCAACTTTAAATAATCAATATCAAAGTAAAAGTACCTTGAAGGTTAGCCCTGAAATTCACACCAAATTGCAGGCCATTTTCCGATTTCACATGATAAACATGGTCAGTTGGGGTAATCATACCCTGTTTAGAAGATTAAGTCCATTTAATATAATTTAGGATCCTTAAAATACCAATTTCATAATTTTTAATTATTTATATAAATTAGCACAAGTTTATGAGGCTTTTAGGCAAACTAATTAATGACTTGAAATCTTGCCCCCAAATTTCTTTCTTTCTTAAGGTCCTATTTGATTTCTTATGATGAGGAGGCATTAGCCATGAAAATAAAATATATAACTGACCAATAAATTCCTGATTTGGGGGTGGAGGGGAACTCTCTCCTCTCACTTCCAATACCTAGTAACAAAACTTGTCTCTTCCATTCTAAATAAGCTTTCTCTTTCTCCATCCCATCCCAATTCATTAAAAGCTAAAAGAGGTGCCCACATTTAAAGTTTATATATTTTGTCTCAGCCCTGGACTATGGAACTATAGGGGCATGAAAGAAAATTCCAGAAGCCAATTTTGGAAACAGCTGATTCTGGAGACATAAGCTTTTGGTACCATGCCTAAAAATAATTAGGAATGTTTAATTCCAAAAATAAACTTTCAGTGTCTGCCAATATTTTAAGAACTGTAGAAAAAACTCAAGTTTTGCTTTTTTTTAAATTTAAATAATGAGTCTTAGCTGTTCTCAGTGGCCTCCTGGGGCCCAGTTAATATTTTCATGCATGTATGAATAAGAAGATTGCAAATCAGGGGTCTGCTTTTTGGCTTTAGTGAATATTACCAATTGGACTTAGTTTCCAAATTTATCTCAGAGTGCAATTCTTTTACACCAGTATTGGACCTTTTTCCTACTGAGCCAATGTCCATTACTTTGCAGTTGGTTTACTTTTTGTCCTATTGAAATTAACGTCAGAATGCTTACAGTAGTTCCTAAGAGCCTTCAGATTTTATAAATATAAAATTGTCAACTTATATTTAAATGCCATTAAAATAAATGTTTATATTTAGAATTTTCAGTTTTGACTTTAAAAAGCCATTGACTGTGAATATTCTCTCTGTCCTGAATTTGTGATAATCAGGGTAGGCTAAACATTCACTATATTAGAAACCATGCACGTGTCCCCAGACCTAGTTTTTCTCCCTAGGTCTGGCTTTTAGAATGCTGGTGACAAACTAAACCTGATTTATTATATGACCATCCAGTATGGGAAATGACTGTAACTCTAGGTATCTTTGGTCAATCTTAAGAGATATAACAGGGGGACAGATGTGGCTCAAATGGTTGGGTGTCCGTCTCCCATATGGAGGGAACTGGGTTCTATCCCTGGGACTTCCCGGTAAAAATTAAACAAATAAAAATACAGAAGGCGTGTGGGCCAGCAGGCCCCGTGCGTGGTTGCGCCATCAGGCCCCGCAAGCGGAAGGAGAAGGATGAGAAGAGAGGGCAGAAGACGGACACAGAGTCGCCCAGCGAATGGACACAGAAACAGCAAAAACGGGGGGGGGGGTGTAAAAATGGATGAAAGTAAATAAATAAATAAATCCTTAAAAAAAAGCCATTGAATGTACACTTAGATGGATTGTATGGTATATGAATATATCCCAGTAATAATTGCTTTTAAAAAAAATCAATATAAGCCTTATGGCCAAATAAAAATCACCACAACACTGGGCCAAAAATAATAGTCCCCTATCCCAGCTGCTCCCCAGAGCAAACTATATACAATTCTTAATTTTTGAAAACAAACCATAATATTTGGTTAAATCCATTTAAAGCATCTTATGATTATATATCTTGTAATGGTTATTTTTTTGTGAAGACATCTTGATGGGTCATTTCAATCTATGTACTTTTTTGCATTATTTAATGATTTTCTCCTTTTAAGGTGGTATAATATGGTTGTAAAGGACAGAAGCTCTGCAGCCAAACTACCAGTAGCAATTCATATCGAACCATATCCTAATTGTATGGCTTTGGACAATTTACTTGCTTCTCCATGCTTCTGTTTACTCAGCTGTGCAATGCGGCAATAATAATACTAACTTCATTGGTTACTTTGAATTAATACATATAAATTTCTTAGAACAAGGCTAACACATAATAATTACTGAGAAAGCTTTGTTATTCTTGTTTTTTCTGTTTCTCTTATCTCTCTGGAGTTACTAATTACAGATTTTTCAGCTTTCAACTCTTTGTATTAACTCTCATTGAATTCTGTTTTCTTCTTAGTCTCTTTAGTTTAGTTTGAGGCTGAAATGTTTGGTGATATTTTTGTCTGTTCATTTATAAGAATGGAACATCCCTTAGGTCATTTAAATTCTCAGGAAGAGCTTGCTAACTGGTAACAGCCAGGCACCCTGTTATATAATCAGGGGATCCCAATTGTCATTATCTTTGGGTCAGTTTCTCCAGAAAATAATTTTCAAAACTCTTATTTAAGGAGACAGGAGGGGATTGGAGTTATAAGCCTTATGGAATGGTTCTGCGGGAGGCTGACTAGGGGAAAAGGATTTGGGGGGCTGGGGCTCAAATTTCATTCTCATTCTGTTTTCAGGATGATGCCTATGCCCTTCCTTTTATAGTATCTGGTTTCCTGGTATTTGGAGCATTTCTCATTTAATTTCCATAGAAAGAATAAACCTTCATCATTCCTTGGGTTGGTGATGGAATCTGGGCCTCTAACTGCTTTTATATTCAGACTTCCAAACAATACTTCAGTTTTCAGTTTTACCATTCAGCCCTGTTTCATAGATATGTGATATCCCTAATTCCTGAACATTTGGAGGATCTACAGCTTTAATCAGCTCACTTTACACCTGCTTCACCCTATGCAGGCTTCATATTCCTCTGCTCTGCTAAGTCCTTACAATTCAGCCATCTGCTTTCCATTTCCCATCATTTAATTGATGTCACTTCTCTGCTCTCATCTCCTCTCTCATTCTCTTTGTACCTTCTGGGTTTGTTCCTATACAGTCAATTTAATGAAGTTTCAGCAGAGAGTGTAAAGATAAATGCAAGTGTTCCATATGCCATATTTCTTCCTATTCTATTTACCACAGTGAGCAAAATTTCCTGTAATAAGCTTTATATAATCTTTAAAGCAGTTATGAAATTGTGCTGCTAATTACCCATGCTCTATCCTGAATTTTTAAAGCATCCTCTCAGCAATCTTTTTTCTCAACTCTCTAAATTTATTATGATGACATTGGTTTTAATACTAGTATATTACATTTTGTCATACATTAAAGATTTATCTAATACCTGATATGTGTGATATATAGTTAGGTGCTGGAAACATTCTGTTAGACTAAAGTACATATGGCTCTTTCTGTCTTACTCTGTTGGGTTCATCTGGTCTGCACAATAAAATTTTAGGAACACTTCCTACTATCTCCTAGCTTTAGTTTTTCTTGGGATTTTGGTTCATATTGCAATTGGTCTTATGACCCTGTTGATACTCTCTGATTATAGTGTCATGATTTCTGAAATAAAAATCAGAGTCTATTATGTGAAGGTCTTAAAAAGAAGTTCTGTTTCCTGACTTGTGGATTTATTGAAATGAAGGTATAAAAATCAAATTACCTTTAGTAATGGTTTGGTTAAACCAAAAACACTTTGACTTGTTGGTCAACACTAATGTAGGCTGAAAAGATAAAGATATCTCTGTGTTCAAGGAACTTAAAGTATAAATATATGGTTAATAAATTTCCTATGTTGAAAAGAGTATTTTATAGGAAATCAGAATTGTTCTAGAAGATCACAGGAGAAGATAGTGTGGCCTAGTTAACAAGTTACTTGAGATATTTCAGGGAATGAACACTTAGAGTTCCCTTTCTTAGAGTATTTTGTATTTATTTCAACAGATAAACAGATTCACCTTCCCCAGATTTATAATCATGGAAAGGCAAGTTGTAAAACTACTCAAACCAAAAAAAAAAAAAAAAAAAAAAAAAGTCCACCAATTTACCTCCTTGGCTTTTAGGGTTACAGGCATAAATGATTCAAAAGAACTCCCATTGAGCTTACTATAAAGCCATTTTAATGCAAACAGAAAGAAACTCAATAAATTTCCTTCTCCCTTGAAGGATGGAAACAATCCATTTTCTTTATTCCACAAGTTATTTATATTGATGTGGCAGCACTAAATTCAATATCCAGTTATTCCAGTTATTTTAATGTTTCTCCAACTTATAATGGCTTTGTGTTATTGGGTGGTGGCTACAGATTTAACCATGTGTCCCTATTACTTAAAGTGCTAAATCAGTAGACTTTAAATGAATATACAAGGCTTAAGGTAAAAATAGTGGACAATTTTTCAACACGTTAGTCCACAGACCACAGATCAGTAAAGTAATTTTGTAACTGGAAATTGTTTTATTTTCTATTCTTGAATTCCTTTCGATTAATGTGATCATGTTAATGTATGGAAACTTTGGCTTCAAGAATAAAAATGTAAGTAATTATTTAATTTTCACTTCAATACATGATATTCACATTAGTTGATTAAAACAATGAGCTGGGGAAAGATGGCAGAAAATAATGTTTTTGTGCTATTATAGTTAATAACAAGTTTTGTAGCTCTTCCTAAGGAAAAAAATAAGAAATGGAAGAGCTGCAATTGTATGCTTAATTTGACAGAATTAAAAGCTTCTGAACCTAAGTAAAATTTGTCTAGGAAATAGAACCACCAGGATTAAACTAGTAAATCTCTATGAATGTTGGACTCATGCCTATGTTCTTCATACTGATTATTCCTTTGGGGACTTTGTAGTATTTGTAGAGATATTATATATATATATTATATCTTCATAATGCCTTTCGAGTTAGATAGAAGTCCAAATTTAATGGTGAAGATCATATAACAGGAAAGGGGCATCAGCCCCCCAGAAGTCTGTCAGGTAGGAAATGATGGAGCCAAGAATTGAGTTCTGGACTACAAACAGCCTACCACTCATGCCAAACTCTGAATGAGGATGCTCTGTAGCTGTTGGTTGGAATTCTCCTATAAGTTGATTGACAAATGCATAATTTCAAAAGCACTCTGAATTTACTGTTTCAAATTAATATCTTCTCAAACAAAATGCACCTGCAAGCTTTTAAAAAAAAAACATAGTAGCAAACATGTGTCTGCAAGGAAGACTCCTTCCTTGGCGTTCTCCTACATTTACATTTACCGATGCCAGAAAGACCTTGGAAGTACAACTTCAACATCATTGTATGTATTTCACTGCTGGAGCTGTAAACCCTTTGAAAGTGATTTGTGCTATAACCCAGTGGCAGAAAATAAAGTTGTCTTCAAACTAAAACAAACAAACAAACAAACAAACATGGAGTTGGAATTGACATTTTTCTCGGTTAGTCCAAATAAACTAGGTCATGATCCTAACCTGTAAGTAACTGGCCCCTGATGGGTTATGGTAATTAATCACCAGAACTCTGGGAATCTATATGTGTATTGTCCATAATTTGACTATCAAGGAATTTATCTATAGCAAATCCTTTGTCACAGAAAAAGCCCTTAATTTGAAAACCTTTTAATTCAATCCTAAAATACACTTATATACATATATACACACATATATTCCCAATTATGCAAACCAAATATACAGAGGCCTAAAGTTCATTCTGTAAGTTTTCCTTTATAGCCATCCTTAACCCAAAGCTGTATGCAAAGGTTGTCCTCTGCAACAACATTCTTAAGCAAAGCATTGCAAACACATTCCTGTGTTATCACCTACCCACTTTGGGCACTCCCAAGTTACATTCAGACCTGTGAAGCAGCATAAACATTAGTCACCCTCATTATTTGAAAGTTGCTAGAAATTTCAATTCACTGGAAAAGCTTCAAAAGGAGGAAGGGAGTGTAACTATTTAGGAACCTCTGTGTTTTTCTAGAAGAAATGTAACAAGGCAGGAGAGATGGCATTTTGATATATTGAGCCGATCTTCACAAATAGTCCTTACAGCCATAAAGATATCAAAAATGAAAAGCCAGGGTGATCAGACAAATTCTGGAAAATAAACTGATAAGCACAAAATGACGTGAATCAGCATACCCTTCTTCTACCTGGTTTCTGAGGCTCTATAGAGCAACTAGTGATAGAATAATGACTTATTAGGAAACACATACATTCTTTCTTCCAAGGTACTCTGATTTTGCTTAAAGAAGCAGTGACTATTTGTGGAAAATTTATCTTCCTTTCCTTTTCTGTTGGGCAATAAAGGTAAAGCTATTACATAACTCAGTTTATAAGTAGTCACTAATCAAATACTTAACAAAAATAACTAAGAATCATCAAACATTATAAACACCCATTACAGAAATGTGTTTATTTTAAACATGGCATGTTTTTTAATTATCCATGTAGTATTAAATCATTTATTTCTTGAAAGTGGCTTTTAAAAACATACTATCAACACAATGGTATGAGTTTGTTTAGTGGAAAAAAGCAACTACCCTCTAGCCTGCATTATATGCTATTAGTCAAATACTGAGTATTCAATATTCCCCATTGCAACCCTCAAAGTCTATACTAAAAAGAATGGACATAGCTTTACTTTAGGCATACACTTAAAATGCACTTATGAGAAATAAAAAAATTATGTTTGTCATTTATACTCAGAAGATATGAGGAAATTGGACAAAAGGAAAAGAAATATTTTTCTAACTTTAACAGAACTTTGAGATATTAGACAGAAGGATGGAATTTTAATAGGTTAGAGATAGTAAGAGCTAAAGACAGAGAATATTCTTTTTTAGTTTGTTGGCATCTGTCGTAGTAAATAGAATGAACTCCTCTTGACTAAAGATACCTTTATATTTGCTCACGTAAAAGCAATGGAATAAGAATTGCTGATGGATTGTGACATTCCCTTTGTCTGGCTATCTACTTTCCTGATAGCTGACAGTTGTTGAATCTTGCAGATTTTCAAGGCAGCCATTTCCAATCATTTGTAAACACCTATTTCCAGGTATGTTATATCAATCAGTAGAAAGTGTTGTCTGCTCTTGGATATACACGAGAAGATACTGCTACCTCCCCAAAGACAGTTGTTTTCATCCCAGTGATTGAATTCCATTTTCTCCAAAGAAATTATTAGAATGCGTCTCTGGAGACTTTTCCAGCTCTTTCTTTTTTTTTTTTTTGTTCCAGCAGCTCTTTCTAAATGACAATATGGAGGTGGCACTACAGGGCTGCTGGCCCCTTCCATCATCTTCTTTCCTCTCAGTCCATAGCACTTACTGGGAAGCCAAAGAGGTCTAGCCCTAGACTAGGATTCTTGGAGAACATTAAAAAACTTATGCAAGGTACTAATATAGCTATTGAATATGTATTCAGAAAAGCTTTAGGTCATAATTGTCTATTTATAGATGGAATTTATTATCTGCGATTGGGACCAATGATGTGCTCACATTCAACTCTGTTTTGGCAATCTGGCACTACAGAAGAAAAGATACTAATCTCAAAATGGAGATGAATCAGCTTATTTTCCCAACTTTCCATAAAATTTAATTTAATTATAACCCCACAGTAAAAGTACATTCTAAGCCTCTAAAACCTGAAGTTTAAATGTGAGCCCCAGAGGGATCAAATGGCATGTTCTGCACATTCTAACTGCCTTTTTAATGATATAGAGAATTTTAAAAGGTAAAGAGCTTCTCTTGCTTCTCCAGGAAATGCCATCATTCTCTTCATGGCTTCTTGGCTGCAAGCAAGACAGAGGTATCCTAAGTGAGGCTGCTACTGCTGCTCCTTTCAGTACCAGAGCAAGGATGCTAAGAGATGAAGATACCCCCAAAAGCCAGAAATCAATTTCAGAGGTGGGTTGTTTTGTTCTGGCATCTAAAACTAAGATTCCACTTTAGTATTCCTGACTTCATACAGGGAAAATAAAACACAGAGAGGTCAGCTCCCCACTTCACCCCAAATCTGCAAGACTTCAAAGTTTGTGCTTGAGGGATCAAGACTTGGTAGAAGGGCGAAGTGTTGGGAAAAGCTTACTTAATGAATTAATGTAGGAAAATAAGGGAGGTCAATGATGTCCATGAAGATTTTAGAGTCAAAAATGACTAAATGTCAAGTGGGAAAATATTATGCAAAAAGCATTCATAAGTTGAAATATGTTCATTTGCACATGTGATTTAGAGCCTTTATAATTAAAGAAAAACATTAAACATGATGCTTGCATCATATTTTTTACTTGAAGGACAAATTGATCTCTTCTTTTTATATATTGAATGATTCAGTTTAATAGAACAACTTACAGGTCAAAAGGGCCAGTAAATTCAGTATAAAAGAAATGTTAGTCAAGTGTTGTGCATGGTGTGTGTGTGTGTGTGTGAACTGAATTGATGGAGCTATTTAATCCATTATATCAACATATAAAATACACAGGACTAGAACTCATCATTGAAACATATTTCATAGTCACGATATTGATATCAATTATGATATTTTTCATGCTAATGCATTCTGCGTACCTGTCAGGAGGCAGGGGAAGGGGGATTAAATCAACCTAAAAGCCATACCTGCAGCAAAAAAGCTTCATGTAGCCCAAACAAAGAAGAAAGACGCAAACACTGTGAGCTATGAGAGCCATTCAGAAAAATGTGCTCAATGGCATGGAGTTTAAAACTGCCCATAAAAATTAATACATTATCCATCTTTTTCTTTCGTGGCACCTCTGCAGTTGACATTACCACTGTCTGCAGTGTTAAGATTGGGAGAATTAAGCTGGAAAATGTGATAGCAATTCCTTAACTCAAGCAGTAGTATGCGGTACAGGCTGTTAAGCTGCCAGGCTAGCAGAATGCATAAATGTCAATATTATTTTAGAATGATTTATTACATCCATAACAGACAAAATAAATAAATGTGGCCCCATAACACACAACCCATGGATGACTTTTCTAATAATTCAGGATTCTACAGATGACATATTTTATCAGGGATGACATTTCAGACTTTTAGAAACAAAATTTGGAATTTTCCTGGGGATTTCTGAAGTTCTCAGCATATTGTGTCAGTGATTCTGGAAGGAAAGATGGTTAGTAGAAAAATGCTTTCAAATAGTTAAACAGAGAGGAGAGGGGGAAAGAATATGAGACATAACTGGCTTAAATAGCCATCATTGCAAAAAAAAACAGGGAAAAGCAATCATATTGTAAAGTGTCTTTCTTCATTCTGATTGCTTTGTTGACAAGATAAACTTCCCTATAGATGAACTTCTACTGACCAGAAATTGCTGCAGAGGTAGCATAAGTATGTAAGTTCAAAATAAAAAATAAAAAAAATTATGCCTGCACACATATTTAAATATTCCCTTATTAAATATTCAGAATGTGTGGACTATGACATGTTACTTATTGAATTTTTTAAGTTAAAATACACCAAGGGCTCCCATTGACAGCAATATTTCTTAGAAGTAAAATGGATCATTTATGATCTTTATTGAAGTCACGACATTTCATAGTATGTCACCTTTAAAATAATATATCATTCATTCCAGTAAATGGATCAATAAATTAGAAATTTTTCCATAATAGGAAAGGAAAAAGAATATATCTGGAGGTATTCACATGAGATTTTAAACTTTATTCATTGGGCACATTAATATTTTCCATTTTTATGCTAGCATCCTTCATATTATATAAAGTAGAAAACAGTAAAAACAAAACTCACAGACTTGTTTTAGATCAATAAGAAGGGCAAAATGAATAGAAATCTATTAATGTAATTACACAAATTTTCTGTCACTAAGTTCATGGTAAATTACAAAGAACTTTCTGAATGACATTAGTGATACTTGGTACATATGTATACATATATGTATATGTATATATATTTATCTATGTATATATAGTATATAAATGCCTTTTTTTGGCTTGAGTGGTGAATTATTTTTATAGAGACTTTTTAAACCACAGTGTCCTACTTAGAGTGAATTTATGAAATAAGAAATCTGAGTAAAATTGGCTAGGTAATGTATCCTTTAATTTAACAAACACTAAACATAAATTAAATAGCCTCTGTGCCTCTCTTCTGTAAGATATTAAGTTTTTTTTTAAAAGAACTTTTCTAGTTGAGAAAAGAAAGACAACTCTAGTCAAGAATTACAAGTTTTAGTGAAGGAAAAAAAATGGTTTATGAACATTTTCCAAACATAGCAGTGTGGTTCATAAAATTTTTACATGGAATACTTTTCACATTTTCATCTATATTAGAAAACAATCATACACATCACTATTTTAAACAAGGATCTGGGAAACATGTTTTTTTATATATATATTTTCTTCATACATTTTCCTATCACCTTATTTTTCCAAATTGTAGTTCATATACTCTACTTAATTGCCCTGATGCCCAAAATACTCTTCTCATCTAAGTACTACAAAATATGTTTGATGATTTATACTGGGTTTTGATCCAAAAGATCTCATCTAACATTTCAGCTCTCAGATACCAAAAAAATCCATGACCACATGAAGTAGGAACTGCTTTTAATTAGCAAGAAAAAAAAAAGTGTGTGTTTTCAAAAAGGTGAGGTACATTACTTTGTGATACTTTTAGAAATAAGGTGTCCAGGAAAGAAAACTAGGATGATTACCTTTTATGGAAATTGAAGTGATAAGTAAATTATGTATCCTCATAAAATAACTTGGAAAAAGATGTAGGAGATTTCTTCCTAACATAGTCTAAAATGTAAACTAAACATAATAGCTAATTTGGAAAGGAACAGAGGGGAAAGGTGAGTTTACAGATATGCAGATCTAGATCTGAAAGCTGGGAAATGGATTCTAGCTCTAATATATGATATCTAGTTCTATGTGAACTTAAGAATTTAATACTAAATTTCCAATTCAGTTTCTTCACTTTAGTAAATACAGAAGTTGCCTATTCAGTGAAAAATAAAGCCCCTAACCTAAATAGGTATGCACTTACCAGTGGACTACATTCTTCAGCAAGTCCAGATAACACAACATGGCCAGTCTGCCTCCCCTCCTGAAAATCACTTCTCCCCAGGTCACCAAAACCAAGCATCTTCTCTATGAAGAGCACAGAGACGAATAAACCATGGACTCCAGGACTTTAGTGTCATTTCACAGTCCAATATACTTTTCCACAAACCCTATGTCCTGTAACTGGATTTCCACCCTAATATTTACCTATTCCCATTCTGGGGACTTAAGTCTTTCCATGAACCTCCATCCCATCATAAGAAAGTTATCTATCACTAACAGACCATACAATTAAGTTTCTGCTTACTTTCCCTATGACTATGCTTTCCATATCAGCTTGGACAACCTAAAATTTCTCTTCACTGGTGACTGTTGGCCAGAAACTCTAATCACTACTCCTTTGGACATCATCTCAGTCTGGCAGAAACCTAGCTTTCTGTGGTAGTACCTGTAGCTGGAAGTAGCTGGATTGGTTTTTGCAAAGCTGAGGCAACTTGATCTGATGGCTTATGGTGCCTCAGTGGCCCTCTACTATTAAGTATTCCTTTCACAGTTCTCTAAATACCACTGAAGAACTTAAGAAATATTTATGGATTTCTTTATGTGTCAGGCATCCTTGTTGGCCCTCAGCATATAGAAGGGGACCAGAAAGAAATAACCCCTGCTTTAAAGAAGCTTAACATTCAGAAGTGCCAGATACTTTCTCCATATTTGCTCTTCCTTAAGCCCATATGAAGAAAGTGGATTTAATTTGGGGCTCCTTGCTCCATTACACTCATTTATATTTCAAAATGATAGATATGCTTGCCTTATTTGAGAGGTTCTTTTTTTAGATCTCATAAATAGCAAGGATAATGCCAAGTAAAATTTCATATTATTGCTGTCAAATTGTCAATATATTTATTTCTCTTGTTGGAGGCAATGTGAATACTTATTCCGTAAATTATAATTTTCCTACGGAATGCCTGTCACATAGATCTTTTCTCTGTATTAGAGTAAGGTTCTGTTTTAATTTCCTCCATAAACCTATCATGAAACAGTGTCTAGATATGCAGGTTTCTTGTGAATTCTTGTATTTATACTCTTCATAGTTACTTATGCATGTTGTAGGACCAGAATTCTACAAAGTGTGTTTGACAGAGCACCTGAACTGCTACATAATCTGTGAAAAGAGGAATTCATACACAAATAAGATAATGAAACACTACATATTACATTTTCCTTTTGGAAATTCATAATAATAATTAAGATATTAAAAAAATATAAGTAGTCCAACAAGAAACTGGTTGAACATTGTTTAACACGTTTTCCAAACTGACGTAAACATGGAATTGTTTTTTAAAAAAATGTATTCTTGAGTGAGATGCTCCGAGCTTCATTCCCCCCACAGAAACTTGAAACAACCAGCAAAAACTGGCAGAAACATCTTCTCAAGATTGCAGGAAAGTGTTAAAGGATTGCAGTGAAAGGGCAAGTGTTGAATCAAGAAAATTACTACTTAAAAGAGAGAGGATTTCCTGGTACAATGACTGGCCCCTCCCTCACCATTCACCAGCGCTGCACAGAGCCAGCCCACAAATCCAGTGCAGATCTCTGGTCAAAGTTCTAGAAGGAGAAGAGTAACTCTAGGGCATATCCTGGAAGAAAGTATGCCTGGCCCAATCTGTCTGCTGATGGCCTGAGGGACTCACCGTCCCCAAACTTGCCCTGCATGTAGAAGGCAGCTCACAGAACTTTTTTATAGAATGCTGTGGAACAGCAGTCAGGTTGCACTGCCTGGGATGAGGGACGGCTGACTATAAGACAAACCGTGCAGTGTCTGGGATCAGGAGGAAACTGTTTCTTAAGGAACAGGGGGCATTTGGAACCATGTAAATGGGGGCATTCCTAGGACCACATGCATATTCCCAAGGCAAGACACATATGCAGAAAGGTTCAGGGAGGTCCTTAGGCTTTGGCCTGGAATTATTTTCTAAACTCATTGTATGGATAAGTTCTGAAGGACAGCATTCTCACAGGTCAATCTGCAAAGACTGGAGAATGTGTTTTTCCTTTTTTTTTTTTTTTTTTTTTTTTTGTTAGCTCTCAGGGAAAGCTCTGTCATAACACTAGCTTGCTGCAAGCTTAAGGAAAAGACACCTCACAGTCTAAATTCTAGCAATAACTATTAAAATATCAAAATGTCCAGGTTTCAACAGAAGGTCACAAAACATTCAAAGAAACAGGAAATGATGACCCACACAAAGGAAAAGATTAAAATATAGAAACCATCAATGAAGAAGACAAACTTTGGGACATACCGGATAAAGAATTAAAAAAAATGATAAATATGGTCTAAGATCTAAGGGAGAACATGGAAAAGAACTAAAGGAAATCAACGAATGTGATAGATGAACACAAAGATAATATCAATAGAGAGATGGGAAATTTGAAAAGGAAACAGAGCTGAAGAAATTCCCTAAAGAGTTTCAGCAGCAGATTGGAGCTGGCAGAAGAAATTGAAGATAAGACACTGAAATCATTCAGTCTGAGGAGCAAAAAGAAGAAAGAATGAAGAAAAGTGACCAGAACTTGAGGAACCATCAAGCATAACAATAAATGCATTGCAGGAGTTGCAGAAGGAGAAGAAATAGAGAAAGGTACAGGGAGAATATTCAAGAAACTAATGGCTGAACACTTCCCACATTTAACAGAAGACATGAATATACACATCCAAGTTGCTCAACAAACTCCAAACAGTGCAAACAAATGAACCCATGTCATGGAATATTATAATTGAACTGTCAAATGCCAAAGCCAAAGAGAGAACCCTGAAAGCTGCAAGAGAGAAGCAACATGTGACGTACAAAGTCTCAATAAAATCAGGGGCTGAATTCTCATGAGAAATCATGGAGGCAAAAATCAGTAGAATGACATATTTAAAGTGATGAAAGTAAAAATTGTCAACCATGATTTCTGTATCCAATAAAAGTGCCTTTCAAAAATGAGGGAGAGATTAAAATATTCCTAGAGAAACAAAAACTAAGGGAATTGGTCACCATAAGACTGGTCTTATAAGAAATGCTAATGGTTGTTCTACAGATTGAAAGGTAAGGATAGTAGACAATGTATTAAAAGCTGCATGAAGAAATAAAGATTTCTGGTGAGAATAATTACATGGATAAATATAAATGTCAGGACTATTATATTTTTGGTTTGTAACTACAATTAATATTCCACTATGCCACTATGGATTCTTAAAGAAGTAATGTTATTTGGAGTTATTCAGAAATATCTTACATTAGATGTTCCAAATATACCTTAAAAAGAAGAGCTGAAGTTTTCACAGTTTTCATATCAACTAGGATTTCATATCAACTTTATTGTTAACACTGCTATTCAGCGTGTTGATTAAAAGTTCACTTCTCATGTGGGTTGGTTTACATTGCTCCATTCTACAAGGAACTTAAATCCTAAAATTCTGACCCATGAAATACCCCTCAGAAACTTCATAAATGTCTACAATTGGTGTTCAGGAAGTGGCAGTGATGATGTCACTGATTCCATGCCAAACCTGTATCTACTACAAAATAAGTATACAAACAAGCAATTGCCCCCTTCCAAAGAAAACGCGCCTGAAACAAATAAATAAAAATTCTAAATAAAAAAAGTATTTGCTACTCCTAACTCTGGGTGGAGTATGTGACACAACTACCCTTCAAAAAGACAGCGTATTACGCAGTGGTTCATAATTATTCAATTTAAAAATTATTGGTAATAAAGGGAGATGTTAAATGTTTCAATTATTGATCTGAATCATAAAATATAGACAATGTGAATCATACCTATTTCTGGAGAAAGGATGAAACTAAAATATTCAATGTTTAAATGTATTATTAAGTCTTCCTCTTATGACACATGAAAGATGAAGAAATGCTGCAAGTAAATCCTTAATTATTCTTATACCCAGCTACCCACTATTTTAAGATGTATGATTGCTTCTTTTTAAAAAGAATATACAATGGCCTTGTTTGGATTTCCTTCAGAGTAAATAAGTATCTTATCTAAGGCCCTTCCACTTCTGAATATTCCAGTCTGAATCCATTTTGAAAAAATAGCCCTTGCAACATGAATCAGGAAATTGCATCTCTATTACCTTTTGTGAAATGTGCTATGGGTTTAGTTTTGAAATATGTCATGAATCCCATTTCAAACAGGAAAATCCAGGGAAAAGAACACATTTATTTTTAAGTATAAACGAAGTTCAAAGAATAAAGGGAGGCAAAAATATACCTGAATGTTTCTTGTTTGATTAATTATTCAACAGTAGCATTTTTCTGGAAACAATGTTTCCCATTCAGTAATTTTGAATTCAATCCTACTCTGATAGAAAAGCAGCAAATGTAAAGTAGCACCAAATCATTGAATATTACTTTTTAAATACTGCTGTAACTTGGTATAAATGTAATTTAAATATGCATGAAAATAAATGGCGTTTTCAGGTATTATATGACACTTCTCCTATAAAATTCTCATCTAAGTGATAAATAACAGTTTTTGAATCAAATACCCAAGTGCACTGATGCATTCCTAACAAATAACTCATTTTAACTATTGAAAATCCATTGGTATGCAGGATTTTGTAATCGGAGGTTCTCAGCTGCTCACCTTAAAACTCAGAGTAAAGGCAAAATGAAGAAATCAGCATTACCTTCTGTTTTATTTGAACCAAGTCACCTTCTGAATCCAATCAAAATTAGGTATTTGTTTCTTAATCTGAATAACAGGCAATTCCTATGAAAATTGGGCCTATTTAATTTAGTTTAATAAATATTTAGAGGATTCCAAATGTTCACAAAATACTGAGTAGAATGAGAATTGAGTGAAATCAATCTCTGTAGTTAAGGAGTAGAAAATATAGAAATAGAGAAAAGTCAAGTATACAAAGGCATTCCATGATACATTTCCCAAAATAAGACATGAGGAAGCAGACATAAAGTATAGCCATAAAAAAGGCAGATTCCACAAGACAGAGGTCGACAAGAAGGTAATCTGGGTAACAGCTGGAGTATGACCAGGTTGGGTAGAGGAATGATATAGGTATTTCTTGAGAGAAGGAATAATCCAACTGCAGGATAGCATAATTGCCTGAAAAAGAGAATAGTAAGAGATAAGAATGGAAAGGAAATTTGAGCAAGACTGAAGAGTGCCTTGCTTATGAAATTTAAAAAAATTTACTCTCTTAGGCAAGCATCTACCATGGACCATTGAAGGGTCTTGAATAGAGAAGACAGTGAACCAATGACAGGCCTTAGAAGATTAACAATCTGGCTTATTGGTGGAAGGAAATAAGTTGGAAGCAAGAAATTCTGTTTAAAGGCAATGCAATTTGTGGGCAAGAGGTAAAAAAAACTCGAACTATCATAGTGGTCATGGAACTAGAGACCATGCAATGAATGCTGGAAACTTCAGAACTTAATTCTTTAAGACCTGGCTATATACTGATTGCATATGGAAAGAATGAGAGAGAGAAAAAAGATAAACTTAGATCAAACTTGTTGAATTTGGATAAGTATTATAATACCATTAACCAAAATATGGAAATTAAGAATATGACATCTTCAGAAATAAGGAATTTTGCTCTGGATATTTTGTATTTGGGGTTCCAATGATGTCTGGTGGAGAAGGCCACAAGTAATTATAGGCAAAGACTGGGTCAATGTGTAAATGTGTAAGTCACTTACATACAAGGATAGTTGTTCCAATGATGCCTAGTAGAGAAGGCCACTACTAATTATAGGCAAAGACTGGGTCAATGTGTAAATGTGTAAGTCACCTACATACAAGGATAGTTGTAATCACTGGGATAGATGAGGCAGCCATAATCAGACAAATTATAAGGAATCAAAGGACTGAAACTTTTAAATGTCCATGTATGAGGGTCAGAGAGAGGAGCAGGAAATGGGACCAGTAAAAGAGAAAGAGAATAGCAAGAAAAAAAAGAAATTCCTGTGAAATAATTTAACAAGAAATGTGTTAGATCTAAAACACATAAAAACATATTATTAAAGGATATTTTTAAAACATTTAATTACATTGAAATATCATTTTCCTATATAGTAAGACTGAATATTTAAAGAATATTTACAGATGTCAAATTTCCTCAAATTAATAATGCAATTTCAATCTATGTATCAATGGGACTTTTCTGGTAATTTTATAAAACTGCTATAAAGTTTATGAGAATGGCTAATTAATTACATTCTAAACATAATATCAAAACCTAAACAAAAAGATTGATAGTTTCAAATGCAGTGAAAATTGAGATTTCTTAATGAGAAAAAAAAACCACACAAGAGCAAAATTAAATGTATTATGACAGACTGGGAAAATATTTGCAATGTATACGATGAACAAAGAAGAAATGCCCTTTATACATAAAGCATTCTTACAAATCAATAAAGAAAGAAACATCTTAATAGGAACATGAACAAAATAAACAAGCAATAGGGAAAACTTCACATGAAAATTATAAAGCGGATAATAAACGGTGAAAATATATTCAATTTCACTTTGGAGGGCAAAAATAAATAGAAATAATGGGATGGATTTTTAACTTGTTAAATAAAAAAAGAAGATAAAAATGAAAGTTGGTTCCATAAGTCTCAAACAAATGGCCCATTTTGAACTTTAAATTTTTTAAGTTTTCACAGTGGCTGATCACCAAAATCAGTCATCATCCTAGTTTGATAATCTCACTGTCATTCTGGAAATTGATGCTAAATTAATTCATAGTAATAACTTCATGCTGTGTCTACACAGAGCAAGAAGTTCTTCCAAAATCCAAAAGCATAAATCTACTAATAGATTTTCAATGGTTTACTTTCACAATCAAGTCAAGATTACAAGATTTAGTCCATATTTAGCGGAATGCATCTGGATATACCTAATTGGAGACTTAACTCCCAAAATGGAGCCAAAAGAATTTCACCAACTTGCCAGGTGAAATCCAGAATATAAATATTATGAAAGTGATTGTTTCAGGTTCTCTTCTCTGGATCTGGAGTGCTCAATTACATCTCTAGCCTATTTAAAGAACATATCACCTCTGTGAAGCCTTCTTTAAGACCTTCACTTTTTCTTCCTACTTCTAGCAGAGTGAAACTTTCTTCCCAGTCTCTTATTTATACCTCCATTATAAAACCCTACATACAATCTACCCCTCATATAATCATTATTATTTGTGTGTTTGTTTCTCCTACCAGGTAGAGAGTCTTTGAACATAGGAACTTAAAATTTTTTTTTGACTCTAGGGTCAAGAAGAGTGTTGGCTCATATAAAAAGGCTAATAAATATTTTCTAAAGGAAGAGAAATTTTAATCTATTTAGAAATTTATGATTTCCATAGTTGTCAGGAATGTGAATTTGGTTTAGGCAGGCTGAGGTGCTAATCTCAGGATCTGTCTGGGGGAAAATCTCTAACCCACTGGATTGTTGTGAAGGTTAAATTAAATAATAGATGCAAAGTGCTTAGCCTAGTGCTTGGTACAGAATAAGCATTCACTCTATGAATAATCAATATTATTTTATAGTATATTCCTACTGATCTTCAGAGGAAGAATTTGAAGCTCTGATAATTTACACACATCCCACAAGAGATGGCAGAACAGGAACTCAAACCCACAAATCCATTTTTAAACACTAATAAGCTTTCAATGATCCTTTTCTAATACCATGGACTATGACCTTTTAATTTTTAGGGGAGATACAGCAGGGGCACAAGTAAACAAATAGGGGTTGAACTTCTCTATGCTATTTTCCTTTAGGTTTATTTATGACATCTGGCCCAACTATAATTTATGTCATGTTTAAAAGTAAGAGTGATATATTTTATATTTAGTGGCAGATCTCTACAATGGAAAAGAACAATCTATATTGTTTTACTATTCTGCCCTTCTATGTAGTTTATATGTATTCATTAAAAAAAAGCAGTGTTCTTTTTTTGTTCTTCTATGTTAAACCTTAAATATTTAAACTACACACCCAAATAACATTATAAAACTTGGCAAATGATTAAAAAAAAAAAAAGGCACAAAATGGCTCCTGAAAGAACTTTTAAAATCTCTCTAGTTAACAGCCACATACTATGTAATAGAGTTACAAACAGATCTTCCATCAGAGGGCTTTTGCTTTAGTTACTATACTTTTGGGGATTTTAGTGTGAGAAATATGGATGCTTAGCTCACCATCCATCTGGACTTCAAAAGAAGGTTAGGGAAAGATGATAGCAAAGGAGCTGGAGCATCTACAGAATACCCTAAATGCAAGCTTTCCCCTTCTGCCATTTAACAAAATCTGTAATTACGGAAGCTTTATTATTTCTCAAAATAACAACAAATAAATAAAGGCTCAATTTATAAAATGATATCTCAATAATTCCCTCTAATTACAACTTGCTGAGCAGTGTATTGACTTTGGAAAAAGGGACAAATTCTTTATTTCTGGAGTTAGGAGAAGTTTCCACCTCTTAAAATTATGTAGTATAAACTCCCCTGCACAATAGCCTGAGAGGTGGGCATCAAATCACTTCAGGAATAACTGTACTGCCCAAGATTTTATGATTTTGTAAGGCAGCCCTGTCTCCATTTTTAGAAACCTCTACACATCAGAGAGATTAACTTTTTATTCAGTCAACTTTCTAAATAGCTTCTACCATTTGATCCTAGTTTCACTTTGTGGAATTACAGAGCAACTGTGATTACTTTAGCACAGACTATCATGACTTTATCCCATGAATATTTTTCTTTACTTGGTTTCTTTTGGTTTAAACATCTCTAATTCCTGAAGGAAAATGTCATATTTCAAAATTTTATACCTAGAGAGTTGTTTATATTAGCAAGAAATATAGCAATAGTCATAGATAAAGCAAAAATTCAGAAATATAATATTTATATGCTGTTCTTGAACATACTATTTAAACATATATCCATGTATTCTGAGAATGTAATATAAACTGAAGAATAAGGAGTTATGTCATAAAATGATTTGTGATAAACATCAAAATCATTTGAATATGAAGTTAAATCTAAAAATATCTGAAGATATGTTTACAAAACTGTGTCAAATATTGTTCTTAATATTTTAAAATCATGATTTAATAATAGTTTGGAATTCTAAACATGCATATTTACAAAGAGGCTGGAGGAAGCAAAAGTATACAAAGTTCCTCCTATAATATAGATCACAGTTAAAAGCTATAGTTTTAATCTTATTTCATTAAGAAAAAGTTAGAGGGAAGTCCAAACAGGATGTATACCTTCCAAAACATTGAAGATGAAAGCAAAAAACCTTGGATTGTGACAATAAATAAGTGTTAAATGTCCCAATGTAAAAAAAAAAAAAAAAAAATGACATAACTTTAAAAGGAAAAAGGGAAAATCCTAATATATGCTATTAATAAGAAAATCTCGTAAAATAAGATGAAAGTAGGAACAAATGCCAGAAAGAAAAAAAATGCAATAAACCTGAAGCATGGCAATATTAATTATAGACAGAGAAAATAAAGCAAATATTAAATGGTAAAGGAAAGTTTGTATAAATAAAAGATATATCATTTTGTGATATAACAATCACAAAACTTTTTAACTGAATAACTTAATATCAAAAATGTGTATATCAAAACTGTAGCAGGCAGTTCGATGCCCACCTCCCACATGGGAGGTCCCAGGTTCAGTTTCTGGTGCTTTCTAAAGAATATAAACAATGAGCAGACATTGAGCAAAAACAACAAGCAGACATCGAGCAAAAACAATGAGCAGACAATGAGCAAGAACAATGAGCAGACAACAAGCAGACAATGGCCAAAAACAACAAGCAGACAATGAGGAAAAACAACGAGCAAGACCACAAGCAAACAATGAGCAGACAGTGAGCAAAAACAAAATGAGCAAGGAGTGGATGTGGCTCAAGCAGTTGGGCTCCTGCCTTCCACACGGGAGGTCCCAGGTTCAGTTCCTGGTGCCTCCTAAAGAAGAAACAGACAATGAGCAGCCAATGAGCAGACAATAAGCCAAAACAACAAGCAAACAAGCAAAAACAAATGAGCAAACAGACAAGGGAGGCATCTGGGGCACTAACTATAGCAAATACAACATAATCAAACAAAAATACATTATTTGTAGGAAAATTTTACACAGTCTTTCTCAGTTTTTTATAGATAGAGTAGAAAGAAGGAAATGAGATTGTAGAATTTTAATAGGATTGATGAAATAAATACTGAACCACATACCATCCTAACAGAGAATTCACTTATTTGTGTGTGTCAATAGTCCATTTAAAAAGTCTAATAATAGTCTACTGCAAAATAAATAATCTATTTTAGTTCCGAAAAAGAACAATTTGTATAAACCAGTTGATCTGACCTAAAGTCAATAAAAGAAAAACATAAGAAAAATTCCAAAAACAAACAAAATTTCCTTCTCAACTCTCTTGGGTTTAAGGAGAAAACTAAACTATAATTGCACAGTTACAGGTTATATTACATTAAAATATAATATTAGAGTATATTTGTTTCACAAACAATTATAACCAAATATCTGCCCACTGTTACATATAAAGCTTTAAAATCTTTCTTATTAGACAACAATAATAGGAGGAATAAAGGAAACTAAGCTTTATATTAGAAAAATTTTAAAATTCTTATTCAACAAACTCAATGAAAGGATGAAGAAAATAGCATAGATAAAAGTAACAAACAAAGGATTAAAAAGAGAAAAACCAATTGAATTGATAAATGAATTTAAACATTCAATTGCAATGAATGTACCACACTAATGAAAGAAGTTGTTAATGTGGGGAAGGCAGGGGAAAAGTGGGGGGTCTGAGGAGTGGGGCATATGGGAATCCCTTATATTTTTTAATGCAACTTTTAATGTAATATAAGTATCTTTTAAAAATAAATAAAAAGTATATATTTTTAAAAAGGGATGTTTAAAAGCTGTAGGATCTCCTGGTACCCTAGCCACTCCTCCCTTATGCCTCACCAGCTTAGAGTAGAGTTGGCTTGTGCTCCCAGTGCAGATCTCTGGTCCCAGTTCCAGAAGGAGCAGAGTAACTCTCATGTACATACTGCAAACAGGTATGTCTCACCCAGTCTATCTACTGGTGGCCTGAGGGACTTGCTATCCCAAAATGTGCCCTAAGAATACAAGGCAGCTCATGATACTCTCCTACAAAATGCTTTGAGAGAGCAATCAAGTCAAGCTGCCTCGGGCAAGGGATTGCTGGCTGAGTGCATCACTCAGCACCTCGAGGAAATGATTTCCTAGGGAAGAGGGGGCATTCAGAATCTTGTAAATGGGGGAATTCCTAAGGTAAAAGATACACACCCCAAAGGAGATACATGCCCAGAAGCCCAGAAAGGATGAGGGTGGATCTCTATGCTTTGGTTTGGAGCTGTTCTCTAAACTCATTTTATAGATAAGCCCTGAAGGAGAGCAATTGCACAGGTCAATATGCTTCAGGTCAGACTGAAAAAGGTGTTATTTCCTGCCCATCCCCTTCTTTCAGTTAGCTCCCAGCAATCAAGGAATGCTTAGTCATAACATTACCTGAAACTTATGGAACAGGTACCTCCAAATCTAAATTCTAGTGATAACACATTAAAATATCAGAATGTCCAGTTTTCAATAAAAGGTCACAAACATACAAAGAAACAGGAAGTGATGGTCCAGGCAATGGAAAAAATTAATGCATACAAACCATTAATGAAATGAGGACAAACCTGGGACATACCAGATAAAGACCTAAAAAAATATCCCTAAAGATGCTCAAAGAGCTAAAGGAAAACAGACAGAGAATTAAGGAAATCAGGAAACAAAGATAATAATAAAGAGATGGAAAGTTTGAAAAGAAGCCAAATAGAGCTAAACACCTCAGTAAGAGAAATGAAAAACTTCCTAGAGGAGTTCAGCAGCAGATTGGAGCTGGAAGAAGAAAGAATCAGAGACATTGAAGATACGTTATTGAAATCATGCAGTATGAGGAGCAAAAAGAAGAATGAAAAAAAGTGACCAGAGCTTAAGGATCCTGTGGGACACCATCAAGCATACCAATATATGCATTGTAGGAGTTGCAGAAGGAGAAGAAAAAGAGAAAGAGGCAGAGAGAATATTCAAGAAAATAATGGCTGAACACTTCCCACATTAACAAAAGACATAAATATACACATCCAAGTTGCTCAACAAACTCCAACAAGACAAACTGAAATGAACACATGCCACAGAATATTATAATTAAACTGTCAAATGCCAAAGCCTAAGAGAGAATTCTGAAAGCTGCAAGAGAAAAGCAGCATGTCACATACAAGGGAGCCTCAATAAAATTGAGTGCTTATTTCTTATTAGAAACCATGGAGGCAAAAAGTCAGTGAGATGAGGTATTTAAAGTTATGAAAGCAAAAAAAAAAAAAAAAAAAAAAAATACAGAAAAAAAGAAAAAAAAACATTGTCAACCAAGAATTCTCTGTCTAGCAAAGCTGTCTTTCAAAAATGAGGGAGAGATTAAGACATTCCCATAGAAACAAAAGTTGAAGGAGTTTGTCACCACAAAACCGGCCCTACAGGGGAAGCTAAAGGGATTTCTACAAGTTTAAAGAAAGAAAAATAGACAATAGACCACAGGCACATGAAGAAATAAAGATTTCTAGTGAGTGTAATGACATAGGTAAATATAAATGTACCTTTTACTGTATTTTTTTGTTTGTAACTCTACTTTTTACTTCCTACAAGACCTAAAAGGCAAATTCATAAAATGTAATGATAAATCAGTGGTTTTGGACTCATAATGTACATGCATGTAGTTGGTGACAAGAACTATATACAGGTGGGGGACAGAGGGGTTTGGAACATAGTGTATGTGTAATACTGAAGTTAAGTTTGTGTCAAAGCAAATGAGTTTGTTGTAGATAAAGGATGTTAAATGCAAGCCTCATGGTAAACACAAAGAAAATATCAGAATATGCAAGCTCATAAAGACAAATTGAATACATTGCAGTGGCAGAGGTCGGGGGAATAGATAGTAAATGCATAATGGCTATAGGGTTTCTGTTTGGGGAGAAGGGAAAGTTTTAGTAATGGAAGGTGTTAAGGGTACTGCAATATTGCAAATGTGATATTGGAATATAGACTGTAAGATTTATACCAATGTTCAATTACTTAAACTGCATAAGTGCAGTTTAAGGTGGTTACATAAGAGATTAACCTTGTTCTTAGGAAATATACATGTTCAAGGAGCATGATATATATACAGCCTACACCCAAGTATTCACAACATGGATTGATAATTAGACAGACAAACAGACTAATGAGAGAGAGAGGGAGAGAGGGAGAGAGGGAGAGAGGGAGAGAGGGAGAGAGGGAGAGAGATAATGAATGATATGGCAAAGATGCCAAAATGTCAAAATTTGTAGATTTGGGTATCTGGGAGAAAGAGATAGGATTCTATTGGAGTTCTGTGTATGGGATTTATATTATTGTTATAACTGTCCTGTAAATTTGAAAATATTTCAAAATAAAAAGCAAAAAACAAAACAAAACAAAAAACCAGTAAGGAAGTGTAGCGATCTGGACTCTGGTATATACCCTTACTTCTAAAATTAAAGAGGGAAAAAAAAGTAGTGTCTCCAGCTATCTCACACATTTGGAAACTAGTAGGGGATATTATTTGCATTTTAGAACATCAAAATTCTCTTCCTTAATGGGTTTCAAAGGACATATTCCCACATAGTTATAGTAAAACTCGGTATTTATCTAATGGTTTTTAGAGAGTCTCCTCATAATATCTTATTATCTCTTAAAAAAATGTACGTGAGATTAGTAAGAAAGGAGGCCATTATCTCCATTTCATAAATGATTCCATCAAGATGATCAGCTCCAATAATTAGTAGAAGACTCTAAGCAAGTTTATAATTATTACTAGGCATCTTACCATACTTCCCATGCTTTCCACATATATATATATTTAAACATATTTATTTCTCTAATATTTTCATGATAACCTTTAAAGAAAAATGATCAAAAATTAATTTAAAATACACTTCACCCTTATCTTCTCAAATTCAAACTCCATGCCAATAGATAACTATATAAAATTAATTCTTCTTTATATGACATCTTTTCCATGGAACTTAGAAAATTTAACAAGCTAAGAAACTAGAAAGAAGGCCTAGTATCTCCATTGCTGCAAATATTAATTGCTAGCAAGTTATTCCAATGGGAAAAACCCCAGGGTCATCTGGAATTGGAATGGTCTCTTTAGTTTTCCAGGATTCCATAATCAAGACTAAACTAAGGGCTAATACTCCTTATAAGAGAGCCTGCATAACATTTAAAAGATATATGTGTCAAATGTCCATTGAGATGATAATATCTTAAAATCTTTGTCCTCTGTCCTGTCATCTCCTCTAAAAAGAGAAAGAAGACCTAATTAATTGAAGAGACAAACTACAGTTAGTTTGGGCAGCTAAACTTACCACCCACTTCCTATTGGAAATTTTGTGACTTTACAAAGGCCATTACACTCCTAAGTCAAATTATCAGAAACTTAGGTATATCTGGCATGATGACATTACCACTAGCAAAATATTTGGGAGTAGAGGAAGAGTGCTGCCAAACATCTAATATAAAATCCTATAGGCAGTCATATAATCTTCATGCATGTAAAAACCAGACTTTATTAAGAAGGAAAAGTAAAAATTTATTTATCATTACAGATTAGTGGAGTGAGTGTAAGTGATCTGAAGAGTCACTTCCGTTTAGTGCCTTTTAAAAATTCCTGTGCTGATTCAACAAGAAAAGGCTCTGAAGGTAGTTTAACCATGCTAGTATAAAGAATACTAATTTTTATAAATACACTAGAATTTGAGATCAGGCCTCAATAAATCCCAAACTGGGAGGGAATTCTTAATATATCATCTATGAAAGGAATAGCCAAACAGTGCACTTTCTAGTTACTGCAGACTGTTTTCTCATTTAGAACCCCCTCCTCCCACACAAATGTGCATAGCCATATATTTACTTATAAGATTTTGGAAAAATATTTTTTAGGAAAAATTAGAATGTAATATTTTACTTGGTAAACTGTTTTGTCAACATGCAAGATTTTTCGCGCTCTCTCTCATCTCTGTATGTGTATGTGTATATATACAATCTGTGCGTGCATGTGTGTGCGCATACATATATGTGTGTGTAAATATCTATATATCTCAAACTCATTTTGGTTCATGTGGCTATTTCAATCAGAAGAAAATCATAAGAGTTGTACCCTAAACCTTCTAGAGTAATTAAACTTAGAAATGTACATTTCATCTGATGAAAAAATAATTTTTATCCTAAAAATTAAGTTTAATATATTTGATATGCTCAGGCCAGACTGAACATTAATTTTTATTATTCAAGTTTGCAGAATAACTGTGACTAGAATTGGTTTTAATGTACTTATGTCAAGTGAATCGCATCAGGAATTATTTAAAACAAAGAATAAAAGTAGAAGGAAGGAAAAGAATAAGGCCAGTCTTTAACTTTTTTTTTCCTTTTCTTTTCTTCTTACAATCATGTGCTTTACAAAGAAGAATCGTTAAATTAATGGGCCATAAGAGATTTTTCTAGGCTCAAGTAGGTTGATTGAATAATCAAATTCCACAGCTTAATGGAAATAATAAACCTCCTAAAGCCCAACCTTGCAAAAAAAAAAAAAAAAAAACTTGAATTTTATTGGAGAAAATTTTATATCCATGCTTAATGAGATGGCAAGCATGCATGAATAATTATTTTTACTTACTATTCTCATTAAAGAAAAAATGAGTTATTATTCTTTTAGTCAGAAGTAAAAATTCTTCCTCTAACATACCATTAACTTGTGTTATAATTTAAATTATTTCTTGAAATGATAGACAGAATAGGCAATTCTAATCAAACAAAAGGGAGTTGCTTTTCCTTTAATCAAACAGTATCTTAATTTTTCTACAAGGGAGCCAAAAATATCCTGATAGGAGGAACAACATTTGGGTGCCCTATTATTCTTCACTTTGATAATCATTCTCATATATGAAGGACCTGACTCTAAATATAGGAAAATATTTTTTTTCTTACCCATACCAAAGGACTTAAAGTCATATAAAACCACAATGGTAAAGAAAACTCATAGACATTAAAATTTAGTGGCTAGGAAAGTAATAGGTTTGGGTTTTCTTGATGTTAGTAATTAATAACATCCTTTTGAGATCCTATAATATGAGTGACCACCATATCACTATTTTCAAAATGTGCAGTGATACATCTGCTTCCAGGAATATTGAGCAGATGTGTTTTTTTTCTATTTCTCCCACTAAGTACAACTAAAAATTCTATACAGTATCTACAAAACAAAGAAACATAAAAAGGCTCTGAAAGATGGGGAGGAGACAGACCACCTAGGGACTATGGGACCTGAGGAATAACACAGGGGTGAACTCCCTGGATTTTCTTTTTGCTGTGTATACCCCAGACTTGGAGCTGCAGAAGCCAGGAACAAAGGAATGCCAATGGGTGCAGACAAAGATGCACAAACAAAATTCTGCTCTCTGTAGACAATAAACTTGGACATGTAAGCAGAAAACTTTTAGACAATAGCTGCTCTATTCCAGCTAAACACCTGAGAAAAAAACTGTGGCTCCCCACATACCCACATCAGCAGAGGCTAAGTGGGAAGGCTAGACTTGCAACCTTGAGAGGCTGTGACATGGTGCCCTAACATTCCCACCAGTGTAGTGTCAGAGAGGGACAAGTACGGAGCCAAGATTTTCATACCTGCCAGCCAGTAAGGAAGTGTCAGTGAAAACACATGGGAGCCAGCACTTCCACCCAACCAGTAGAAACAAGGAGTCCTTCCCCTTGGGTGTTAATGGAGGCCAAGGGGGAACCTGGGACTCTACCTCTGCCTGGCAATAAGGTGTCTCCCACCCCCACCTTTTAAAGGAAAGTAGGAATGGCTATATTATCAGATAAAGTAGAAAATTACCAGAGAGAGGAAGGGACATTATATAATGAAAAGCGGTTCAATCCACCAAGATGACAAGGCAAATGACAGAGCTACAAAATATGCAGAGGAAGTATGTGGAAGACTGTATATTCAGGGTTGTCCTCATTGGTGTGGTAGAAGAAAGGGAATACTGGACTGGGGGTTCAGAAACCTTGATTCTTATAAAAAGTCTGTTATTAAATACCTATGTGACCTTGGGTAATTCATCTGATCTCCTTGAGCCTCAAATTCTCTTTTTTTTTTTTTTTTTTTTTTTAACAAAAAGTGGGTGTTAGATAATCCCTAAGTTTCCTTCTACCTTAAAATTCCATCTCTTGGGAAACAGATGTGGCTCAAGCAATTGGGCTCCCATCTACCATATAGGAGGTACAGGGTTCGATTACTGGGGCCTCCTGATGAAAGGCTGCTAACGTCTGTCAGAATTCAGGCTTCCTGGGTTCCTCTCTTCCTGGGGCTCAGCTTCTCTGTTTCCTCCACAAGGTCAGCTGTAGACTATGAGGTGAATGGCTCTATCTGGCTCCCTGGGGCTTCTGCAGTATCTATCTAAGGAGCCTTCTCTATTCCTCTCTGTTCTTCTCCTATGTGTTCACTTCCCTGGCTCCAGCTCAAAACAGCACCGAAACTCCAACTCTGTCCTTTGCCATGTCTTTTATCTGTGAGCTCCCACCCACCAAGGGGCAAGGACTTAACACCCTACTGACATGGCCCAATCAAAGTCCTAATCATAATCTAATCAATTAAAAGTGATACCTCTGACAGGCAGTTTACAAACAAAATCCAATATCTATTTTAAGAATTCATAAACAATGCCAAACTGCTACGTATATACCTATCTATTCTCAGCAATAACCTTAAAAATTTCTTTTATTTGCAGTGTATTTTTGTACTCATGTTTTAGTATTTTGCTTTCAGATATTAAGCACATGTTAAATGATGAAAGTCTTTTCTCAAATTCAAATGACAAGGTTTATTCAGATGGTAAGAGTTAAAAATCCCCAGTACTGGAAGCAGGTTGCTCACGGCAAAATGTCATTTTTACCACTTTAAACAAGTGGCCTGGGAGGGTTTATCATCATTTCTTGGTCTCAGGGTCTCAGTTTCCTCCTTTGTTAAACAGGGATCTTAATAGTCTAACATCATATCATAACTGTGTAAATTAAATTATAATGTATTTCAGTGCGTGGCACACTTCCTGGAACATTATAGTTGTACAGTAAATTTTAGCTATTAATATTAGCATTGTTATTAATAACACAATTACTAGTCCTAAAATTCATCAAAATATATGAAAGAGCATTTATATTTTGGTGTTGACTCCATGGTATTGTTGAAATAGGACAATAAGCAGCATTAAAAAAATAACTGAAATGAGCAGAAAGATTATCCCTAACCACTCCCTCTCAACTATTTCTTAATATACTTTTACCAGTTTTTCAGAATAAAAAGATTACTTTTAGGGCACTTGATTTATTTACATAGATGAATGGCAACACATGTATATTTATTTCACATCCAGTGTGAAGAATATATCATCATGAGACTCAGTGAAGAAAAATCTCATAGTTCATAGCAATTGTTAAATTTTAGAGGCCCTTTTAACTCCATGAGAAAGTTCACTACCAGCACATCTATCTTTTAACTTATTTATAAATTTGCTAGGAAATCTGTCCTTTTACTGAAAGAAAACTTTATTTTACTTTTGCCTAGAAGATAGAGTTCCTTGAAGGCCAACACTCAAACAACATTTTACAAGCAACCACTAGGATCCTCAAATCTAATACCAAATTCATATTAAACCTAAATTTTCCAGAGTTCCTCCCTTTTAATTGCATTATTTTATTGGCAAATGATCTTTCTTCCTCTCTATGTAAAAAAATTTTACATAGCAATAGTTGTAAGTTTTAAGGTTTATGTACATTCCAAGGAAATTAATTAACTTTGTTTTTGTCTTACATAGTTGTTAGCACTTAAAATTACTTTAGCTATTACTAGACATCTAGTAACATCTATACAGGTATTGTAGGCTCTCTCCATAAGGAATGTTTTCCATCTCTTCTCTAATGATTCTTACTTTTTAATGAATCTTACCCTCCTGGAGAGCAATACTGTAAAATGATAAAGAAATAGTGAGGCAGACTTGCTAGGATTGAAACCCTGCTATATCACTTATTATTAGCTGAATGTCGTGCTCCAAGATACTAAACCTCTCTAAGACTAGGTTACAGCTCCTATAAAGTAGTGTTCTCAGGAGGATTAAAAAAATACCATATAAATAAAGCACTTAGAGTGCCTACCAGTTGGAATGCAATTGATAAACACTAGCTATACATATCACACTTGCCAGATAGGACAGAACAGTAGTTTTTATTGTGGAATTCATGCATCCCTAAGATGGTCTGTCAATCTATAGAGACTGTTAGCAAAACTTCATGTACATGTCCAGATATGCATATTTTCCTGGTGGAATTTTTAGGTATTTTATCAAACCCTCAAAGGGATTTATAACCCACTACAAAAAAAAAAAAAAAAAAAGGGATTCATAACCCAATATAAAAAGATATGGACCACTAGTTTAGAGACATTATATATACACACTGCTAAGCATTGATTTACTTTTTAAAGTGTGCCTCTATTTAACAAATACTAACCTAGTGCCTCTCTTACACCAAATAATGTTCTAGAACCCAGAGACTGAGAAATAAACACGGTATAAAAGTTTTCTGCTGCCTTCCTAGATTTTCATTGTACTGCGATAGAGACTAAACAAATAATTAGATTAAATAATAGTTTAATAGCATAGTCTCAGATAGTTGCCATGAAGAAAATTAAACAAGATAATTGGATAAGAATGATTGGGGGAGCATATTCAATAGGTATTTTTGTAAATTCTTGCTGAGAAAGTGTTGTTTCAGCAGTCCTAAAATGACATGAAGCAGTCTGCCATGAGAAGAAAGAGAAAAGAACGTTCCAGAAGGGGGGATCAGCAAGCACCAAAGGACAAACTTGACATGCTTGAGAAAATGAAACCATTTATTAAAATGATAATAAAGTAAAAATTTTAATTGTTTTAGGCTAATTAAAGCAACATTATATGCTTATTGTATGAAAATGTGAAACATACAGAAAATTATAAAAATACAAAATTTCATGCACACTGTTTTAACATTTTGTCTATTTGGGTATATTTTCTCCTTGAGATTTTAGATATATTTGTAAAAATGGAAAGTTATATAAGATCCTGCCCTGTGCAATTCTGTCCTGCCCTTTTTCACTTAATTTATTGTGAGAAGCAGCTACTTGGGTCATTAAAATTATTCATAAACCTAATTGCTAAGGGCTGCATATTATTCCATGATACAAAAGTACTATTTTTTAAGTAATCAACTGCCATGTTGAACTTTTATGTTGTTTTGAAAAAAAAAAATATTTTTTTGGTCTGAAATAAATGCTGCAATGCAAATATCTTGTCATTATCTTTGTATAGCTTTTTGGATTGGATATGTGGAAGCAGAACTCATTCTGGTCTTAAATGTCACAATAGCGAAGAGCCTCTCATACTCTAATTAGGCTCAATATGCATTTATTATAAACCTTATCTTTAAAAAGTCATTTTAATCTACCATTTTGACTATATTAGCTATGAGTTTATACATTAATAAGTCCCCTGGTCTTTTAAAATAATTCATCAAGACAGAAGACTGTTCTGGACTGCAGGAGAGTAGCCATTAAGAGAGAA
This sequence comes from Tolypeutes matacus, assembly GCA_026826555.1. Taxonomy (NCBI): domain Eukaryota; kingdom Metazoa; phylum Chordata; class Mammalia; order Cingulata; family Chlamyphoridae; genus Tolypeutes; species Tolypeutes matacus. The sequence goes on along the minus strand of JAKSZT010054324.1, from coordinate 2,819,497 downwards.
AGAATACTTTGTGATTTAAAAGATGCCTTCAGTGAAAATGGCCTACCAGAGACTCATTGAAAATATGACTGCCAGAACAGACTATTCAGGTTTTGGAAAAAATATATTGGTTTCTTGATAATTCAGTAACAGAAAATAATTTCAAAGAGAAGATAACATTTAGGTAATTATGGATCTATCAAAATTTTTATTTAAAGCTTTAATTTGAGCTACCTTGTTCTACATGTTTCAGCAATTCCATCTGATCCACACACTTATTTATTGTCTATCTTATCCTAAAGCTGTTAAGTTTGATGGCCTAAAAATTATTGCAAATTATTGCAAACACACCTACACATACATACATAGTGCACACACTCACAGGCCCCAAGAATATTAGAATTATGCTGTTCTTCTTTTAATATTCTGTTCATCTTAGGCTTCTTATGTATGCTTCATTAAAAATATCTTCCAGGAGTTTTTCCCCAGTCTGTTGAGATTAACAGATATCTCACCAGTGTGGCTTTTGGGAGAAGTATAGAAATAAATCTGAATTCCACACCCCAGTGAAAGCTGTGAAGTACAACACCAAACATCTTTTACAGACATCGGGGTATTATTTTTCTTCTCATCTGTATGTTCACTGACTTGCAAACCATACCAAAGCTTATACAATGTGTATAAGTCATATCCAAGAGGAATTACTTTTTCTTCTGAAGCCTGGAAGCCTAGGCATGATGGTTTTGACTTTTCAAACAATGCAGTGAATATTTCACAAGTTAAGAAACTTAAGTTTTAAGATGAAAAAAAACCACAGGGGGATTGGTTCCCTATCACCTTAATTTGTCTTTTGGGTATATATGTATGGGTTTTGTTTTTATTTTATTTTTAAAATTGTGTACCCTCTCCAAAATTAGTCTGCATGCATGTGTAATATGTAGAACACCCTGAGAGAGAAGGCTAGTTTTCAGGTGCTATTCTGTAAGGGATGCTGCTTATCTGATCTGCCCAATTTTGGTCCCAAATACTGATTGACTGATGCTTCCAGTTAGAACATACACAATTTCTCTTTTAAAATATCCACATGAGTTTCTAAATTTGAGACTTAACAGGATAAAATAAGAATAAGCTAAGATTGACAGGGATCAAAATATATATTCATTTTCCTAAAAAGATGAAGGTATGCATAATCCTATAAACACTCACACATATACTATTCAACATGGGTGTAAGATGGTAACTTTAAGTATTTTTTTTTCACTTGGGAATTGGTAAAATCCCTCAGCAGCACTGTCTAAGAAACTAACTCATGGTTCCTGGAACTGTGTAAAAAAAAAAAAGTAGAAAGCTCTAAGTCTTTATCATATTCCACGCTATGCCAAACCCTATCCAGATCTACTTCAGAATGATAAATTAGATCTTTTAATACTAACTACAGTGAATTTTCTACCTCTGTCTACAATACTCAGATCCATGTTAGGCACAATGTCTTATCACAGCTGAATATGGGCATTCAGTCTTGAGAGACAGACTCTTTAAAGGACAAAGAACTCTGCTGTCATTAGTAGTTGTATTCTCTCACAATCAGGCTATGGGCCTGGGAGAGGCACACAGGTTTAGATATTGTTAGTAGAAACATCTATTAAAACAAACCTGCACCAGAGAGTCCCATGTCTCTAGCCAGATCTATACATCCAAGCCCTTGTAAAAAGTATTTATCTCTAAAATTTCTATCCTCTAACAAATCCTCTGAAAGTAACATAATATCTTATATTAGGGTGGCTTCTCTCTTAGTCTCATATTCTGCTATCTCTGCAATGTGGTTTATGGTTGGGATTTTGTAAACCAATCTGAATGTTCAGTGGTATAAGAATATCTTCCACATATGAATACTGTATGAACAGAATTTACTAAATTTTCTTCTCACATGATCAAAAACTCGGACACTGACTTCTGCTCGACCAAGATGGTAATGCAAGATGCTCTAGGGAGCTGTTCCTTCATAGAATCTTTGAACAATTAGCAAAAACTGGCAGAGTCACCTCCCTCAAAATTCTGGAAAACAGGAAAGTGTTTTAGTAATTAGGTGAGTGCCGAATTAAGAAAACACTACTTTAAAAATGATAGGAGAAGCTTGTGGTGCCCTTGCTGACCCCTTCACCAAACCCTCCTCATCATGATATGGAGCCTGACTATGATAACCCACTGTGGGTCTCTGTCCCTGTTCCAGATGAAGAAGAATAACCTCTCTATGCATATTGGGATACCTGTAAGTAAGTGCCAATCTATCAAGTGGCAGCCTGAAAGCCAAAACAAGGAAACTCATTTCTGACTCACCATCTCAGAACTTGCTCTGCAGGCAGAAGCAGGTAACATATAAAGCAGTGTAGTAAACAATAAAGACAAAGGGGCAAAGTATTATCTGCTTTAAGTCATACAGTGGAGTACCCAGGAGGGAGGGAAAGTTTATTTGATAGGGAGGAGAGAGGGCATTTGAATTCCTGCAAATAGGGGAATTCCTAAGGCCACAAGCAAGCACAAGTCCAGGACAAGGGAAGTGGCTGTAGCTCAATCAGTAGGGCTCCCGTTTACCATATGGGAGGCCCTGGGTCCGGTTCCCGGGGCCTCCTGGTGAAGGCAAGCCCGCCTGCATGGCGTGGTTAGCTGACCCAGCGAGCACAAGCAGCAAGGGGGGGATAAATGAATAAATAAATAAAATCTTTAAAAAAAAAAAAAAAAAGTTAGTTCCTTTCCACTGCTAAGTAGTATTCCATGGTATGGCTATACCACAGTTTGGTTAACCATTCACCTGTTGTAGGATGTCTGGGTAGGCTTTGGCTATGACGAATAAAGCTGTTATAAACATTCATGTGAAGGTTTTTGCGTGGATATATGAAGCAAATATTGACAGATTTGTAGGGATAAATTGACAGTTTTACATTAATAGTAGGAGACTTCAATATACCACTTTTAATAATAGAATATCTACACAGAAAATCAATAAGGAAATAGAATACTGGAAATTTCTCAAATTAGAAGCCTAACTTCAAAACTGGAGGAACCAGAAAATTAAGAGCAAATTAAACCAAAGTGAACAAAAGGAAAGAAGCAATAAAGAGTAAAACAACATTAGATGAAAGAGATAATTTTAAAAATAGAGAGAATCAATAAAATAAAATGTTGTTTCTTTGAAAAGATCAATATTGGCAAACTTTTAGCTAGCATGACAAAGAAAAAGAGAGGATGTAAATAAGTAAAATCAGAAATGAAAAGGGAGATATTCCTACCAACCTCACAAAAATTTAAAAGTATTATAACCCTAGCAAGTTAGATAACCTAGATGAAATGGGCAAATTTCTAGAAACACACAAACTACCTTCATTGACTCAAGAGGAAATAGAAGACTCAACAGACCAACAACAAGTAAAAAGATTGAATCCATTAAAACAGAAAGAAAGAAAAAAAGGAAGGAAGGAAGGAAGGAAGGAAGGAAGGAAGGAAGGAAGGAAGGAAGGAAGGAAGGAAGGAAGGAAGGAAGGAAGGAAG
>JAKSZT010054324.1:2715907-2815780 GCA_026826555.1 Tolypeutes matacus | reverse complement strand
GAAGGAAGGAAGGAAGGAAGGAAGGAAGGAAGGAAGGAAGGAAGGAACTTCCCTAAAAGTAAAAAAGCTAACATCATACTGAATGATAAAAGACTAAAAGTTTTCTCTCTAAATCAGGAACAAGACAAGTATGCCTACTCTCAGCAAATTCAGAGAGTCAGAAACTAAAGTACAGGTTACCTTAGGCCAAGGTGGGGTAGGGAATGGGGAGTTAATGCTTCATTGGTCCAGAGTTTCTGTTTGGCATGATAGAAAGTTTTTGCAATGGATGGCAGTGATGGTAGCACAACTTTGTGAATATGGCACAATAGAATGTGGCTAAAAGGGGAAATTTAGGTTGTATATATGTTATCAGAATAAAATGTAAACACAAACAAATATGGAAAGTACAACACAAACAGTGAACCCTAATGTAAACTGTGGACTATAGTTAATAATACAATTATAATATTTTACATCAATTGTTACAAAGGTATCACACTAATGTAAATTGTTAATAATGGGGGAGGGTATATGGGAACTCTGTATTTTCTGCAAGATTTTCTAATAATAAATTGCAGTCATCATCAGAAATCCTATATCTGAGTGTTTAAGTATTCCAGGTGCCAGTATGAGTAGGATACATGTAAATTATGCACCTAGATTCCCAGAATTGCTCACCTTTTTAATTACCATTAGACAGTGTTCTGAAAAACAGATGTATATGTCATTAATCTGTGAAATCAGTAACAATTTCATACAATTAGTTACCTATTCAATATAATTCTTTATAAATAGGAATTATCCATGTTCATGATGACAAGCATAAGAAGAGTTTTCTATTGTTTGTAAAGAAAATAGACTTACGAATAATAGAATGTTTGAATTGGAAGGGATCTGAAAATCTTACAGGCAAAGATTCATTCCTTGTTACTGTTTTTCTCAGCCATGTTTAAATCCTTCTAGACATAGAGCTTTTGTCAGTCCCTAAGGAAACGCTTGGCATTTCTATTGTATTCACAGTATTTGAATTATTAACATTTATCCGAGGATTTAAATCCAACAGGACTCCTGCTCTACTACATAGGAAATTATTATTACATAAAATCTCACTGTACTCCATTAAAAAATAAATCTGGACATATAGTCCTTTCTACATTCTAATCAGACTCCTATAGATTGCAAACCTTTCAATTAATTAAAAGTTGCCTTTTATTCTTTACCAGCTGACAATAATTCTATGGGAAAAAATACCCTGCCTTAAAAGTAGATGACAATATATTACTTCAGCAAAGAACCATGCAATTGCCTAGTGATAATAATAAATGTAGAAAATTAATATTTACTACACAGTGGAAAATTTCACATGTTAAACTATCATATCAGTGGCTCTTATTGTTAGAAGATGTTGTAGTTTAATGGGCAAACTTTGGACTTGGAGTTAAAAAATTCTCAAATTAATTTTCTAATTTGGCAATTTTCTAATTTGGTTACTATAGATGAGGCATTTAATTACTTTCCTCCAACATCTGTTGAAATATTACCATGATTCTCAAATTTTCAAAGGACCATTTGAATTGTATATAAAAGAAAATCATTTATGTTAGGATACTAAGCAAAAATTAGAGAAGAAAATACCCACCTGTATATCATCTGGGTATGATCTTACATTTAGGGCTATTTAATCTTCTTGGACCTGCTTTTATTATCCTTTCTTTAAAATTGATGCAGTAATAGTGTCTGCCTGTTTTAGTTGTTAAGAGGAATAACAGAGAATGCTTATGGTGACAGTTTGAAGCTGGGTGGACCCCAGAAAACCATGTCCTTAGAGCCAATCCATGCCTGTGCATATAAACCTACTGTAGGTGGAACTTTTTTATTAAATTACTTAGTTAAGGACCTTTGATTAGATCACAGGACCGCCTACTGGAGCCCTTTACAAATGGAAGAATAGAAAGCGGAAGATACAGAGAAAAAGGCTGCAGAGACAGGGAGGAATCAAGAAGCTGAGAAAGAAGGCCCTGGGAGCCAGAAGCTGAAATCAATGGAACACAGAGGCTGATAGCAAGGAGGCCCAGAGGAAAGGGGAGAGATGAGCAGATGCCGCCACGTGCCTGATCGCCCACAGCTGAAGTTCAGGCAGAAAGCATCTCCTGATGATGCTTTAATTGGGACACTTTAATGGCCTCAGAACTGTAAGCTTTTAACCTAATAAATCCCCATTGTAAAAGCCAACCAATTTCTGGTATATTGCTTCCAGCAGCTTTTAGCAAACTAAAACACATATATATCACTTAGCAAAGTGCTTGACACCTAGTAATGTTCGGTGAATATTACTTCTATAGTTATTATTTATTACATAAAATGTCCCACAAGGATGAAAATTTTTCTGATGTTGAGGATCCTTCTCAGTATACTCTTTGGGCTTTGATTACAGTCTACTATGAAATGAAAAAGAAAGAAAAATATTGAGCCATGAAATCATCCTTAGAATAAAACATAAGCATGTGAATCTCTAACTTGGATATATGAAGTTCATATTACAATAAGACATTCACAATTATTTTGAGTAGCAAAGATTTTTTTAAATAGTCTCACACTTTTCTCTATTGCCTCTTAACAGATCTGCTAAGTTGTGATACCAGTTTGAATGCAGTTTTGAAAACCATAAATAATATAGGCTCCAAAAAATGGGTACAATTTACCTGTCTATTTTGATTAGGGGTACTAATTGAATGCAAAGGTATCTGTGTATAGAAATACTATACTCTAAAAAGAGAAAAAATACACCCTAAAACACATTACTTTTTTACTTACTAGAGATTCATAAAGGCAAATGGAATTTCAAAAGCCATCTAGCACAAGCTTTTATCCAAAGCTTGATTCATTTCTAAAGCATTCTTGTTAGTTGGTCATTAAGCCTATGCTTGCATACCACCAGGGACTAGAAAGTCACCAACTCCCAAAGCATCCTTATTGAAGCTGGGCAAAGGGGTGTGCCATTGAAGAAGAGAAGTACAGGCTCTTGGAATGGGATGCATGGGGCTTGTATTCTGGCTCAGCAACACAAAGTGAGTACCTTTAGTAGAAACAGTGTCACTAAGCTTCATTTGTAGAATATCGGTGATATTCTCTACCTCAGAGGGATACCTCTTCTAAGGATAAAAAGGCACTCAATAAATCTGACTTCCCATTGTCCCTTTCCAAATGTTAGCTGAAATTGTCTCCCTGTAGCCCCTCCTGTTGGTCAAAGTTCTAATTCAGTATGACTCTAATCATTTCCACTTGAAAGATATCCATCTATTGAGTTGTGTTTTCTGAGCGATTTACTTGCTGGACAAATACCACAAATTCCCACAAACATCCCTCATATTAGAAAGATCCACATTTCCTTACCACCCTTGTCACTTTTCCATGGCCTCACATTTCAGTCAGTCCATGCTCTTCTTCAGGTGTTGCTCTTAGAACTTAGTTCAGTGTGGAATAGAGATTTATTATCTCCTGTGTTCTAGAAGGAAGTGACTATATTTGTTCAAAAAAAGTGACTAAACGTAACTATAGTTGATATTAATTGCAATGAGATAATGACTGTATTTATGTATGAGTGGTTATGAGCCAGAACAAATAAAATGGCACTTGCAACCCAAAATTTGTAACCTGAATTTAATCATGAAGAAACATCAAACACACACAAACTGAGGGATATTCTATAAAATAATTGGCTTGTACTCTTAAAATATGTCAGTGTCAAGAAAGAGAAAGAAAAAAGGAGATCCAAGAGAAACGACAAGTAAATGCAATACATAGTCCTGGACCGTATCCCATACTGGGAAAATAATCAATAAATAATCTTATTGGGATAACTGACAAAATTCAGTAGGGACTGCAGATTAGATAACATTATTGCATCACTGTTAAGTTTTCTGAATTTAATAAATGTACTTTATTTGTGTAAGAGAATACTCTTGCTTTTAGGAAACACACAAGTATTAAAAGGTAAAGGAAGCTGACATTTGTGAACTACTCTCAAATGATTCAGGAAAAAAACATGTAATTTAGATCTGCAAACCAATGTGGCCAGATTAGCAATTGTTGATTCTGGGGAAAGGGCATATGGGAGTTCTTTGTATTATTTTTGAACTTTTCTGTATGTTTAAAATTATTTCAAAACAAAACATTTTTTAAAAGGGAAAAGAAAAAAAGTAAATAAAATGGCATAGGTGGGCCCAAATGAAAGCCTTGGTCTTATTGGCACATTTCCTCAAGCATCGGCATTAACTCACTGTGGCTAGCAATAACTTTTGGTAAGTTTCAAAGGCTTAGCCTGTCAGGCCACCGACATCCCTGCTCTTTACACACTGACTGAATCTACATTTACATTCAAAGTGTGAAAAGGGGGCCTGCATCTAAGAAGAAACAGAAGCATCCTGTCATTCTTCCACCAGAGGCATGCATTCTCAAACGTCAATGATTTAGTATTTAGTTTTAAAACTGGATGTGGTTTATGAACACTTACTCTCAGTCTGTATTTTTCTTTAATATACTCACCATTTGTGCATCATTTCAAAGTTCTTCCTCAGTTATCACTTGTTAAAGCTTTATTTAGAGTGAAACGATACACCATTCCAGTATATGAATATTCTCCATATTTTCCTAAAACAGTGGTGATATTTTTCCAGGATGTTTTCCTGATTCATGTTTACTTGTATTTAGTTAATACAAAGGTATAAAATTAAATATCATTATTTTATTTTTAATCAATTGCCTTTATTGAAAGAATTTTAGTATATGAGGTCAGGACTATATAACCGCTGAACACACATTTTTCCACCTGTCAAAACAGAACTACAATATACTCTTTAGACACTATGCCTCAATATTTGGAAAAACAATTGGCACTGATTACTATATTCCTCAAATGATATACATTATCTATACTAAGGGATAAATTTTCAATCCATTGGTTGGTCTAGTACAGAACCTGAGTGATTTTTTTCCACTTGCCTTTCTGATCTCTTTATTAACTTCTCTCATCCACAACCCAAGCAACAGTCATACCAAAGTACTTGCACTTCCCAGAATGCACCCTGCTCTTCCTGGCTTCTTTACCTCTGCACATGCTACAGCCCCTTTTTCCCTCCTTCAAAGGCAAACTTCTACATCCTACAAACATCCTTCCAGTCCCAGTTAAGATGTCACCTTTTCCTCCTTTCTAGATTCTTCTTGGTAGGTTTTAAATATGTCCATCTCTTGTGTTTCTATAGTGCCATGACTATATGTCTGTTTTCCTACTGCTATGATTATTTATTTACAATCTGCTCCTCTATTTAACTGTGAGGCCCCAGCAGGCTGAAATGAGGATCAAATAATCTCTCAGTTCATTGCATCCTGTACATTTAATAAATAATATTTGAATGAGTGAATGGATGAACTTCTATCACTTTTTCTCAATGAAGCACTAAATGTTCTATCTATATAAATCTACAAATTCAAAATACTTTAGTTCTACATATACTGAATATGTTTTAATTTTCATATAAAATGCCATGTCTGTCAGAGCTGTCCATTTTTAATTTTAAGGACGCTTTCTTTTATTTTAAATTTTCCCCCAAATTATTTATGGATTTTATGGACAAAAAATCTACTTTCAAGCTTAAAGTTATGACCTTAAGTTTGACAGCCAAGTAAATTTTCTGAACTTCAGAACTTATTAATCAATAATTCCTCTCACTAAATGTCCATCTGCTAATCAGAAAGAATTCCCACATCAACCACAATCCACTGGGCTGTAATATTTTTCTTTCCCTAATTTCATCTGTGAAGCTATTCATCCATTCATCCATCCATTCACCCATCTAGCTGCATGTCGACAACAACTGCTAATTAAGTGGAGATTATCTACCAGGCACTGAGCTCAGGGCTGGGGATCCAAAGATTTAAAAGATTGAAGCTTGCCCTCACAGAGTCCACAGTCGACAGAAGACAGGCCAACAACAACAACTACAACAAAAGATAATACAATGAGACAAGTGCTTGTAGAGAGAAGTACAAAGAGCTATGGGATGAAATCAAGGAAGGAAAGTAGGGTTTCTCTGATGTTTGTAAGGAAAGTATCAAAATACTTTAGTTGCCATACCTCTATGTCTCTGAAGACACCCTGGTATCACCCCAGACCATCTTTTCCACTGACGTCAGCAAAAGGACAGGAGCAACGTCCTAACCTTTCCACGGTATCCCTCAGTTGTTCTCAGTTATTGCCGAGAAGCACTTTATTTGAAAACCAAAGAGCCCTTTCCCCTTCATCCAGCCTGTAGGGTGATGAAAGTATGGGAGCTGCGCCTATCAGTGCTTGTATCAAGCATCTGCAAAAGTTGTAGTCCGTGAGTCATGGTTCTTTTCATGTGTTTCCAGATCTGTGGGAGGAGAGGCCTTTGGCTGGCAGCACTAGCAATCTAGCACCTATGAGGATCACTTGGGAAAAGAAAGACGCTAGAGCCACCAGGAGAGCTACACAGTCCTCCTACTTCCCTAAAGTGAGCATATCCCCAATGCCACCACCAGGCCAAGCCTCGAAATAGTGTGAGAGCCAAAACCCACATTTTCAAAAAAAGGGACAAATAAATTAAGCTTCTGCCACCCACCTCCCTTATGTCAGCATAGAAAATCAAATGAAATAAACAAGCAAATTAGCAGCTGGTACGTGAGCTTTAGCTCACGAATATGTTTTGTAGGCTCTGCCAACCAGTTCTTCCTGAATCAGATTTGTTCTTGTTGGGAAAATAATAATTGGTAATCATACTACTAATATTAATGCCTAATACTTAGGAATGCTTACTGTGCACCAGACATCATGCTTACAATTTTACATGTGTATCCCATTTAATCATTACAAACATGAAGCGCTACTATAATCTAGACTTTAGAGATGAGGAATTTGAGGCTCAGGAAAGCTCAATAATTTGTCAAAGCTCACACAGTAGCCTATAATCATTAGTATATTAAACCAGTTGCTCTTTAACAGTATATTTTCCTAAAATTAATGGAAAAAATTAAGGTAAGATCACTAGAAGTATGAATAGTCTGTCACTAGTTATCAAGCAATCCATAAAATCCCCATAATGCAAGAACATAGCCCTATTCTCCTGGAGTGATTTCTCCCATTCCTATTTGTAGGAAATAATAAAAAAATACTTAGGACTTCTAAGTTAATTGATGACAGAGAAGAAAAAAAAATTTTTTCTGTTACTCCTAGTTTGCTTGTGCAATGTTTTAGTCAAATTGCCACCTTTATATGCATATATTTACAAATGCTTTTATCACAAAGAAAGTAGTTTTAAATTGTTTAGCATAATTTATAAAAAGTGCCCAGTGGGATGGGGAGTGGCAGAGCTGTGTAAATAGATAAAAAGTGAGAAAGAAACTGGAGCATTTTTCATTTAAGAATCATTACTCTTCCTCAAAGACAACATAGAATTTGTAAATAGCACATGATAGAATAACCTCAAAATACTAAATTACAGACATTTGGAGGGAGGTGCTATCAAAATCTCCTACAATTTTTAAATATGGATTAGAAATTTCACAAGAGATTTTGGGTGGGCTAATGAATAGACCAAAGAAATGAGCTTATCCCCAAAACAGTATTTTCAAGGGTGAAGAAGATAGAAAGTAAAACATGCCTTGTCCACATTCTGATGCCTTAAGTATTTGATGGAGTTGATGAGGAGAGAGGGGTCTCCAAAGAAGCCCCTAAAGCCTTGCTTCCCAGAGTGTGCTCTTTGGCCAGTATCATCAGCATGACCTGAGCCTTAGACCTCCTGAATTTGAATCTTCATTTTAACTTGATGCTCAAATGATTTGAAAGCACATTGATGTTTGAGAGCCATCGCTTTATAGCACCCCATCACAGTCTGCTTTAAAACCTGCCAAGCCCAACAATGGCTGATGGTGGCTCAAAACAATTACAATCAAGTCTGAACTTTCCTGCATCCTTACCTCTCCTTCACACCTCAGCCACTCAGCATTTCACTGCTATAGCCTCAGTACAAGCTGCCTTCATTTCTCATCTGGGCTACATTATTATACTCCTGTAACAGTCTGAAGCTGGGTGGACCTCAGAAGATCATGTCCTTAGAGCTAATCCATTCCTGTGCATGTAAACCTATTGTAGGTGGGGACTTTTGATTAAATCACTTCAGTTAAAGTCCTTTGATTAGATTGCATGGCCCATGGTGGGTCTTAATCCTTTTACTAGAGTGCTTTACAAATGGGAGAAACATGCAGAGACACACAGAAAAACTCAGAGAAGCTGAGAGAAGAAGCCCCGAAGCCAGAAGCTGAAATAAGCAGAACGTAGGAGACAGAAAGCTTCAGGAGCAGAGAGAAAGCCATAGGCAGCCAGAAGGTGAAAGCAAAGGAAACTGGAGGAGAAGGCATAGACCTGCAGATGCCGCCATTGTGTCCTGCCATGTGACTGATCATCTACAGCTGCAGCTAGGGAAGTAAGCATCTCCTAATGATGCTTTGATTTGGACATTTTTCTGTCTCAGAACTGTAAGCTTATAAGTTAATAAATCCCCATTGTAAAAGCCAACCCATTTCTAGTATATTGCCTTGTCAGCCTTTAACAAACTAAAACACCTACTCTCTGCTCTCTCTGCCTCTCCTACTGACCCCAGACTGTCCATACTCCCCTTAGCAGCTCAGAGGATCTTGCCATTGTGGAAAACAGATTGTGTTTTCCCATGCTGAAAATACTTCAGGGACCTCTCTGCATTGGAATAAAAATCCAAGTATCAAAGCCCTACTTATGAACTCTCCAGGTGCACCTGCATCTCACATATCTCTTTTTCTTGTTCTTTCTTTTCCTTGAGCATGCCAAATTTACTCCTGCCTCAGAGCATTTATAGTTGCTAAATCTCCCACATCTCCACATGGCTGCCTCCTTCTCCATAGCAAAATTTCAACTCTAATGCTACCTCTTTAGAGAGGACTTCTCTAACCACTCTCTTCCAAACTTCCCTGAATTTACTTCTTGCATTCATTTAAAAAAATCCTTGAAGAGATTTTATTCATTTATAAAGAGTCTGTAAAAGGACTAAAATGCCATCAACCCTTGCCTCTTTTGCTTTTATATTCCTTTCCTCCTTTTCTTTCCTACTTCCCCTGTCCTAGAATCTTGGCTTAAAAACCAGCTGTCAAAACTGTTCTAACAGCTATTCCGATGGCATTGCACCAATGACCCTGAGCAAGTGACACAATAAGAACAACCTCCAACCTACCCAAAGGCAAGAATTATAGGAGCCAAAGACAAAAACTACTAATTGAGCCAAATCACAAGAACAGGTACCTCTCTCCCCTCTCTTCTCATTTGATAAAGTGTCAACCCTGCTTTGACGCCAAGAATTACCTGATCTTCAGGTGCTCCCTGATGCAAATAAGCTGAATAAAGCCTTTAACCTCTTTTGAGTCACTTAAATGATTTTATTTTTCATCATTTATTAACCACCATCTCCCATTAGAATGTAAGCTCCTTAGAGTCCTTATCATTAGGATCAATCTTTCTGGTTCACCACCATCACAAGGACCTAGAATAATGCCTTTTATGTGGTAGATGTTCAACAAATATTTCTTGACTGACTTATGTATTTTTTTAAGGAGATCAGTTTGTTCTTAATACCTAATATAATTGTTGTTACCCATAATTTGAGTTGAACATAAGACTCCTTAAACTTTCTGCTTGGAAAAGCCCATTTGCTGGCTGGGAAAAGCCAATTTATTTCATATCCACTAGCCATCTTACTCTGGAAAGGCGGCCCCCCCCCCCAAAATGAGGCTCTTCATTATCTTATTTCAACAGTTTTATGACCTTATTAACCATCTAATCCTGCCAATGGAAAAAGTGCAGTGGTCCTTTTATATGGACAAATGCAACGTGGCTAAAATTTGACAGATACCTGAAAAAGGAAGCCACAAAAACTCTCTGGAACCTCTAATCCAGGGGAATTATTCCCTCAGTATTTTGGTAACCAAGCCCCTAGGAGTGAGTGCTATTCCAAAAGCAAAAAATAAAAAAAGCTAAAAACAAAACCCGGGGCCCAGGATAGCTCCAAGTTAATGAAGAACAGCACAAGAAAACTCCAAGCTGCCAGGGGAAGGAGGACTGCAGCTTGAATTCTGCCACGCACATCCTGCTTTGCTTCTTCCTATTTCATCTACTCCTTCAGTATCAGAGGAGGTTAATCGCCCTGTTATTAAGACTTTGGAAAACCAAGGGTCCCACGAGGACCAGGGAAAGGAAGGAATACAAACATCAAAACTAGGTCTTAATTCCCTAGCAGCAGCAGCACCCAAATGAGGGCTTTCTAGCATCCCTACTTAAAGAGTAAATCTGAAGGAAACTTTGTCTTCTTATGACATGTCAATGTTTTGACTAAGGTGACACCAGAGCTAATTCATATCTGTGGAAAATGTACCAGACACAGCTTTTGTCCCCCTACGTAAAGAACAAGAAGCAAAAGAGGAACTCCCCTTTCCTCCAGATACAAAACTCCATCTCATGGCAGGGAGACTGAGTAGAAGTCAGACTTGAGCATAGGAGGAAAGTTAAGAGGCCATTAAATCAATTCCAGAGTTGAGGAAATGGAGAAGAATTGAATATATATGAGGGCTAAGATGGAATTAAATCAATATTTACTGCAGACAATGGTATATATGAAAATATTTTTAGAATCCCTGTCACTATATTACCTCAGTGACCAAAGCATAAAAAATTAGTTCCAACCATAGGTATCAAAGTAATGTTTCCTGGAGACTAATTTATTTTCAACTGCTCTTCTTCACTTTACTTTATATAAGTATTTATTGTATTATTCCAAGGTCCATTTCTAAAAGTTTAAAAGAGTAACCAAAGTCCATTTATATGGATTTCTTTCTTCTGGAAATTTGAAAATGCGTGACCAATATTTGGGTTCAAGTGGCATCAATATATATTTGATAGCACATTCCAATTTTTTCACTGAATTTATAAATAACTTGGAAATTTCCCCACTTTAGGGGAAAACTACATCATGCATAATGCTATCTGAACTGTGTAAACCAAAGATCCCTTTTCATTTACTTCTTAAAATTAGATTTATCTACCATTTATTTCAAACCTCCAAGACAAATTCACACACATTTTAGCATGTGATTTCTTTGTAGGCTATTCTTGCTAAGTCAAACTGATGAAGCAAGATGAAGTGTGGTTAAATTAGTTTTATATACAGCAGTTAGAAGCAGCAGCAGAGTAGCTTGCTCTCTGTTAGATGCTTCCCTTTAACAACACTCCACATTTTAGGGTGCTACTCTCTTCTCACAAACTTCAGGAACAAGATTTCACATTTCTGACTGATGCCTTTCCTCAGGGTGGGTCATGACCACAGTAGCTTATACCCTTGGCAACCTTCAAGTGTATTCAGAGCAGCTTTATCACAGGCCTTGAAGCTGATTAAGTTGGGTACTCACAAGTATCTAGAATAGATAGAAGGTTCCTCCTCATTCAGCAGTGGAGAAAGCCTTATTGATTTCCTGTCAGAGTGGGTATCTTCATCTTCAGGCCCCAAATCACATCTATTTCCATTCCAGAATGTTGGCCTTGCCTACTCTGAAGTTCATTTTCTAAGTGTACCACGTCAATTCTGTTCAAACCAACTTCATGGGGGCCTTCTTTAATTCCAGTCTCGTCTGTCTTCAACTCAACTCTTCATTGCTCCCTTCATCATCTTTTACAAACTATATCCTTTCTTTGTTCTTGTCTGCTTGCACTCTTAAACTCCCTCACTTGGTCATTAAGAGCACAAGCACATGCCTTCTGTTAAAGCAGCAGACACATTATTTCCTACAGCATTAACATACCAAGACGAATCACTCAAGTATATGCAACATGTGGGAACTCATTACAAGGCACTGCAATTGTTTTTAAAAGAAGAAAATTCAAGGACAGTGTCTTCCAAGAAATATCAGGAAAAGTACCTTAAAAAGAACTGATTTAAAGAAGTAGAGATCCACCATAGATGTTTTCTCTATCTTTCTGAAACATGGAATGTCCATTATTTTATCCAAGGAAGTAGAACAGGATGAGGAAAAGTAAGGTTGATCTGACCATCTTGAGCTCAGGGAACTGAGTAGAACAAAATAAAAGAGTGGAAGTATGTTGTAGTGGACTGTGAAACCACACAAATTTGGTTTCAAGTACTTTAATATCTCTGAGCCTCAATTTTGTTTTATACAAAATTGACATAATATTACTTACAAAGTGTAGCAGTTTGATATAGTTATGAATTCCAAAAATAGATATTGTATTATGCTTGTAAACTGGTCTATTCATCTGGGCATGATTAAGTTATGATTAGGGATTTGATTGGGTCACTTCAGTAGGGTGTTGAGCCCCGCCCCTTGGTGGGTGGGGTCTCAAAGATAAAAGACATGGCAAAGAACAGAGTTGGAGTTTTGATGATGGAGTTCTGATGCTGAGTTTTAATGCAGGAGCCATGGAAGTAAGTATACAGAGGAGCTTGGTCATGAGGAAGGAGAGAAGGCCATGGGAAAAGAGATGAGCCGTTCGCCTGACAGTTCACAGCTGGCCTTGTGGAGAGAGGCAAAGCCTAGAGAGCCTCATAATCTACAGCCAACCTTGTGGAAGAAACAGGGGAGCTAAGCCCAGAGAGAAACAGAGCCCCAGAAAGGGAGGAACCCAAGAAGCCTGAACCCTGGCAAATGTCGGCAGCTGCTTTGCTCCAACGTGTAGCAACAGACTTTGGTGAGGGAAGTAATTCATGCTTTATGGCCTGGTAACTGTAAGCTTCTACCCCAAATAAATACCCTTTATAAAAACCAACTGATTTCTGGTATTTTGCAAAAGCACCCCTTTGGCTGACTAATACACAAAGGTTTTGAAGATTAAAGGTAATATGTGGACAGTGTTTACTTCATGGCTATGGGTCAAGGGTATTTTACTATCTAAGAATTTCTGAAATTTTCATATCGGGGCCATATACATTTGGATTTTGAAAGTGACACAGACTTTTAAAATTTTGCCTTTGTGATCCATTTTTAACCCAGTCTCTCATCATCCTCACTTAAATGTACAGAGCTACAGTCAGTCACAGCTATACAATAATAGTCTCCCATAAAGACAGCAGTGTTTCTCCTTCCCTGTCTTTGCTCATAATCACCTTTTTTTTTTTCAAACAATGAGAGTTTTTTTTTTTAAGATTTTATTTATTTATTTATTTATCCCCCCTTGCTGCTTGTGCTCGCTGTGTCCATTTGCTGTGCGTTTTTCTGTGTCTACTTGTCTCCCTTTGTTCCGTCATCTTGCTGCATCAGCTCACCATGCCGCACGGGCTGGCTTGCCTTCACCAGAAGGCCCCGGGAATCGAACCCGGGGCCTCCCATATGGTAAACGGTAGCCCTATCGATTGAGCCACATCCGCTTCCCAATAATCACCTTTTTGTACCATCTCTCTGCTTATAGATCTAGCTTCAGTTCTACCTGCTTCATGAAGCTTTAGCTCATTGTTCCATGTATCTGTCATGTCACCATCTTCTGAAAACCTATTGTAAATGTAATCTGACACTTGCTAACATCCCAGGTCAAATCTTACTCCAGGTATTTTGAGAAATCTCCAAAAACAGTCAACATGGACTCAAAAATATGTCTGACCACACTGTATTATTCTCTTGCTTCTCTCCTGCTGGAAACAGTCTTTGTTGAGTAACACTGATATTTCAACTGGGTACTGCTACATCCACTATGTATCAATGCTTCTGCAGGGCATCTGTGATTCTTTCAGATACTACATGTCTGGGTGTCATATTATCCAATGATTAATTACACCCTCGAGTTTTCATAGCTGGATAATATTCTTGAGGCAATGTAGGAGAAAATGCCTCTGTCCATTTTTATTATCTTCTACTAAAGATGTATTAAAATTTTGTACCAATCTTATAAGATTGTAAGATCTCATCAATATGACTATCTTACAGATGCTAAGACAGTAATTTCTGGGTTTTTTTTTTTGGGGGGGGTGTCACAATTCTTTCTTTCTCCCTAAAATTCTGATATGAGTCCATTGTTAAAGGAGATGCTAGGTTGGGAACAAATTCAAGCAGCTTATCACATTACTCTTTTCCTCTGATCTCTAAGGCTTGGTTATTGGATCTTGTTTGTCTTCTGATTTTCATCCTTTAGAGAATGAATCCTTCAAACCCACTGACTCCTGAAGATGCCTCTAGATAAGTTTCCCCACATAAATATCTCCTGAATGGACCTAGCATAATCTTGGAATGCACTATATTCATACCTTATGGTGTTCATTTTACTCTTAATCATTTTCTCCCTCATTTTGTAATTTAAATTTTTATGTGGTTCTATTTTGTTTTCACACCTAGATAGTAAGATCTTTCAGGAAAATCAAGGGGGTTTAACAAGTCCTGAGATGCAAAGCACAATATTATGTTATATTAGATACTTAATAAATGTTTTCTTAGTGATCTTTTAAGTGAATGTTAAATGGAATGATAAACTGAGATTCAGAGTTATTTCAAGATGTGTATGAAAGGCAAATAATGGGCATTTGAAGATGGTATAAAGACAGAGTACAGAAAACTTTCTTTCATAAATTCAGCAAGCTTTTACTGGAGCACTACTTAGTATTCAATACTCAATTAGGCACGGAATACAAGGCAAATAAGATGTACTGTTGCCCAATAGGAGCTCACAGTCTAGTGAAAGAGTTACTATGTTCAAAAGTACAATTCATTGCCTTAAGGATTATAAAAATATAAACTAATAGAAACACAACTATACAAAGAAACCCAAGAATGTTAGAAGGTTATAAATTTAGGTTCTTGTAAATAAACACTTGGGCAACAAATGAAGTTATTAGATCCCCTATAAATCATATATTATTTCCTTTATCTAGAGCTACTTTCAAGTTTTGTCTCAGGTGTGTCTACATTCCTTTGCTTTCCTTCTGTGCAAAAAGTGCAGAGTGGAGCTCAAACACCTGGAAGTTGTTTAAATATAAGAGCAACACGAATGGTTGGCATACCTTTGGGGACAGGTCCTTATGTATCTAACAGTAAACATGCATGGTGCTTTCACCCATTTAGGTAATACTATATTTCATTATTTTTTAAAGAAATGAAAGAAATGGGTCATTCTCCCTGCATGAGGCAAGCTGGGTAAAATGCAAACGTTCCAGGACAGTGACTACTTTTTGCAGTGACTTTTCCGTCAGACAACTGCAAGTTTCCCTAAAAGCCCAGGGCCATTGCCTGATTCTACTCTGGTATAGTCTGGCCCTAAATGGACTCAGCTAAGAATATCAAAACTTAGTGATTATTTCCTGCTGTAACAATGCTAGTGCTTATTTCCCTTTTCACTAACATTAACAGAAAGAGTATAATATTAATTATAATTATTTGCAATAGTTCTTTTCAAGAATTTCATTTAAATTCAAAAAAACATCTGATCAGAGCGGTAAGCTATAAAAATATCTGCTTTTATTTCTTTTAAAACATGGGGAGAATTAATGAAACAGAAGGTAAGTTGAATGAGGATGCACGTGCAGAATAGGGTGAAATTTAGAAACAAAGAGCTCTACAAATGTCACTCTCTTGTTATTTAAAAAAATAGAGTATGTAATTTGAACTTTCAGTTTAATTGATTTCTAAAGTAAATAAGATGATATGTTTTTTTCTTTTAACCATTAAAACTCTCAATTGAATATTAAGAAATTATTACCACTCTAATAATCATATTATATATATTCTTTCATTAATTAATTCATTCAATTATTTGTCGATACATATCAAGGGACTATTAGATACCAGACATTAATTTTACTCACAAGACACTCTTGGAAGAGTGAAGAATTCTACAGTGGAAAAGCACAGTACCTAACCTTAAGATGCTTAGTCTAGTGGGGAGGGAAACACAAGTGCAGACAGCAAAATACACTGGAAAGTGACATAGCAAATATACCTTGCCACTAATTGAATCACACTATCTGCAGGCAAATACAGAGGATATATACAGTCACTTCCCCTAGAATTCATTATGTTATTCTGACTTGTAACAGACTTGTTTCTAGATTAAAACTTCAAATACTTTCCCGATATATTTATACCACAATTACTGGCTTTCTGCATGTGAAAAATGCTAGCTTAAACCTGTTTCCAAACAAGAAATAAAGTGCCAAGTAGCTAACGTTAATTAAAAGACAGCTAGAAGATAATCTAGGGACTGTATAAAATAGTGATTTGGGTGGTAGATGAGGATTGTGATTAATAATACAAATACAAGAATGTTCCTTTATTACAAGGTGTTAAGAATATGGTGATATGGGAAAAAGACAATATAATTATAGACTATAGTTAACAGTAATATTGTAATATTTTTGTAGCAAAGGCAAAGACGGTACTATATCAATGCTAAAGGTCAAAAAAGGAATATGGGATTTAGTTTTATGAGATGTGAATATGATCAAACACTTTTAAAAAAAATTTCTGTCATTAACAAGGAGACTTTGGTAATGTCATTTAACCAATCTGTGCTCATTTATCCATCTTTTGGTACACTGGAGAGACAATTGAGTTTGTTTTTAGGATTAAATAAGATAAATGTGCCTAGAAAGGTTTTCTTAAAACTAATACTTCCATAATTTGTTAAGCTGCCTTTTGTCTATTATTTTATTTTTTTAAGTTGAAATAAAGTTTAACTAATTTTGAAAAAAAAACAACTCCAAGTGGTAAATGCAAGCTGAATTTGTCATTGATCTTCATAAACCAAACATCTGTGGGACTTTCAATGTCCAGTAATGAACTGTGATGGTTAGGCAAATGTGTCAACTTGGCCAGGTAAAAGTGCCCAGTTTTTTTGACAAGTAAGCACTAGGCTAATTATACTGCAAGGACATTTCATGGACTTAAGTCATCAGCGAATTAATTGCATCTATGGCTGATTACATCTACAATCAACTGAGGAGATTGCCTTCAGCAATGAAAGATTCTCATCCAATCAGTTGAAGGCCTTAAAAGGAGAAGTGATTTCAGCATTCAGAGAGAGAATTCCCATCTCGACTTCAGACATCCAGCATCTCCTGGGAAACTCATTGAGGACCTTCATCAGAGTTCTTGGCTTGCAGCCTGCCCTATGGATTTGGATTTGTGCATTCCCATGGTTGCATCAGACAATTTTATAAAATCTCATACTATTTACAGATATTTCCTGTCGGTTCTGTTTCCCCAGAGAACCCTGACTAATGCATGGAGTTACCTTTAAATCATACCCCTGATTTAAATCTCACAAAAAATGCCAGATGCAGAGGCTAGACACAGACTCACCTGGATATGATTAGACTTATGATTAGACTTGGCAACTAGAAAGGTACTTAATGTAATTACCTTCTGATTAATTAGAGACCCCAGATTGAAACAATCAAGTTATTTCCAAGATACAAATCTTTCAGTAGTAATGCATCATATCAACTGGAACGAGTTATGGCACATATGTCACAAGGGTGAGACAACTATTATTCATGGGTGAATAATGTGCAGAATTTAGGACAAATGAGATCAAACTGTAATTTACCATCCCTTTCAAGACAGTTTTTTTTTTTTTGGAAAGTCTCCAAATTATATATTCCAGAAGGTTCTGGCTGATTAAGAATTCTATTTGATGAAAGATCAGATGGGGAAAACACTACCCTTTCTGCTGGTGAATCAGTTTTCATTGAACTGCAAGCTTGCACCAGGAAACAAATATTCCTTTTCAAATAATATTTACTATAAGTTAGCTTAGGTAATAGGCTATAAGTGTGCTTCCTTGCTTTACATTAGATTATATTTGCTACTCAAATTTGCATCATATATGTTCTGGAGAGGTTCATGGAATAGCGTAGGAAGCTTTCTGTTAGGTATGGATTTGTTAATTACTAGAAGTCAGGATTCTGAACTAGGGAATTCTTTGATGTTTCTTCCCTGTACTTCAGATTTGTTAGTGACCAGCTAGCTATTAAAACTGTATGCAATGCTTTTTACTTTCAGTTTTTGCATATCCATACTGATTATTTTATTTTCATTATTTCTAATCTAACTTCTAATAACTGACAGAAATATACTCATTTGTACCTTATTTATCACAAACAGATTGATTTTTGTGATCCTATTTGTTTTACTTTATTACTTATGTTGCAGAAATAGGAAGAGTGTGTAGCAGTGAAGAAAAATGATGACAGCCAAGAATTTGGTACACTTTCCTTAAGTTACGGAAAAATGGGAACAAACTTATCCATAGGGTTGGTTCTTAATTTTCTTTAAGATTTAAGATTTTTAGATTAGAGATCTAGTCAGAGGGGGCATACCTTTTATGTAGATTATGGTCTAATCCAAGAATGACATACTGGAGAACATTTACTGATTTTCACAGCCTTGCTAAAATTCCAGTTATAGAACCATAAAAAGACATTTAAACTCTTAAAACATATCTAACAAAATTGGTTTTCAATCTATTTTGATTGCTCTTACAAATACTACCCATTTATGATATCACATTTTTTGAGTCACATTTGAATAACATCCACAATATTTTTGTTTCCACGCCTCACAATTTATATCATTTTTGCCAGCCCACATTTTTCCTAGACCTTCTAGAATTGCTGTTCTTTCCCCCCTTCCCATAATGGTATTTTAGCTAAGTAAAGGAAAGCAAAGAAGAGAGTAGGGTTTGATTTCCTGTCATCAAAACTGATAAAGATTATATTACTTAGTCCTGATATAATTGAGAAGAAAAGACATATTTTCATTTCTATATGCTGATTCTGTGAGATACATGCTTTGGGAAAACAAAGATGGATGTAAGTGCCTTAGGGGACTCATGTTCTAGTATGCAAAAACAGACATGGTGGAGTTATGTTCAAGGGGCTAAGAAAGACAAATTAAAGTCAGCCAGATAAATATGGCAGGGGGAGGGGGAAAGGGAAGGATATGTGAATAGTTTGTATAATAGTAATGAAGCAAAAGATAAGGCATGTGGATAGGATGTTGAATCAGGAAAGACAAGAAAGGGTTTGATCATGGAGAACTTCTATGATAGACTGAGACATATGGGCTTTTTCCTCACAGGTATGGGGAGTGACATGATGAGATTTGCTTTTGGCTGTAGAATTTGAATGTGTGGGAGGCAAAACAAAAGACAGAGAGCAAAGAGGCTTATTTAAATCTACTGTAGCAAAATATTGTTAAAATGAAAGAAACCATGCAGGAAACCAGATTAGAAAGTATTGGATCCAAATTAAGGGTGTGGCACTGGAGCTGGAGGGAAACAAACAGATTGAAAAAGACACTTAAAAACAGAAGGGGTGTAGTGATGGTTAGATGTGTCAGGAAAAAGAGGCAAATTTCTCAGGTGGAAGAACTGGGTGAAAGGTGGTACAGCAAGTTTGTGAGGATGTATGACACTTCCATTCTTGCTGAGGTTAATGTTGAGATGCTTATGAGGCATTCTTACAAATACAAACAATAAAAGTCAGAAAAATTTCATTTCCAAGTAAATGATGCAGAATATGAATGCTACCCTACCAGATAGCCTAGGCTTACTTGGACTCCTCAAGTGTCAGTCAGTGTCTGAGCTACAGCAATAACAGCAGCAGTGAAGGGCTTCTAAGAGGGCTTTTTCAGCTCCATCGTTAAGGATCTGGAGACATAATTTCCCATAGTTAGAACTTCAGTGTAGCCTGCCTTTATGAGTTGCTATGGCATCTGTTGTATAACAGCTAAGAATCAGTGTCTTTGGCTCATCTTACAAGGTTAAGCAGGTGAAATGGCCTGGATGTCCAGGATGGTTCTTTCTAAAGGAGCCCATGGCTCATGTCATGCATGCACATTCATTATTGACAATAGATGCAACCTTGGCCCCCATAGCGTCCTGTCCAATTCTTGCTGCTTGTGTCCTCAAATCTAGGCCCTGTCTGGATATTTATTAAAAAATAATAAGTTAATAAAATATATAAGTATACATTTTATAATAAATATAAATCAATAAAATATAATAAATACATAATAAAATTTAAATAGTTTACAAAAGCTGAATTAATTTGGTTTACATCTTCTTAGATGCATTTTTCCACATTTTTTTCTTCTAACCAAACATTTCAGTGGCTCAAAACTGATTATATTCAAATTCAGATTCAGCGTCTTTACCTGACATTTAAAGGCCTTCCACAATCCTGCTTCCAGTTACTTTTCTAAATATCTCTTTCTGAATTTGCCCTTACAAATGCTTCCATACAATCAAATGGATCCCTTTAGCTGCTCCTGAACAAATCATGTGTTTTCTTCCTGCACTTCTGTTCTTATCATCTTCTTTGGCCAAAATGTCCCACCATCCTCTTACTTTTCTGAAGTCTTACCATTTCTTTAAGGCCCAACTCTGGATCTGCCTTCTATATAAAGATTCCATGAGGCCTCCAGCCCACCATGCCCTTGTCTTCCTCTAAAGTGTTGTAGTTCTTATTTTCTACGCAAGTTCCTGCCTCTGCTCATTCTTGATAATGTTACAATAAGGATGACTAATGATAATAATAATTATCTGTTCTTCTTGTCATTAACATCATAAAGTCCTTGAGGGTAAAGTTAATACAACTTATCTGTAGGTGAAAGGCAGAAATAGAAACTGCTTTATGTGACTTAGGCAAGTTACTTAATTTTCTAAGTCTTAGCTTCTTTATCTTGAATATGTGTATATTTATGTCTACATTGCAGGGTTGCTAATACAAAAGATCTGTATTAGGCCTGATAGTCAGTTTGGGGTGGTTGTCATTGTTATTTTTTGCTGTTGTCATGTTGGGTTAAATAGAGAGAGATATAACATACTCAGATAATGGTTATTCTTCCTTCCACATTTCTGCAGAAGAGATTTTGTATAGGTTGTTTCCAGCAGTACCTTAATTTCATGCTAAACCTTATCTTTGGTATGAATAAATCCTTCCTAATGAAATGTTCCCTTGACTCACTTGGGGGTTTCCTTCTATTCAGTCCAAAACCTCTTGCATACATTTTATCAAACCATTAGCCCCTGCCCTGACTCTACTTGACCTTCCGTTTAACTCCACAGTCCAACACTTAAGTGTTCCTTTCCCCAGTACAGTGCACCTGAATCCTTTTCCATTCCACCATCTGCTTCCTCTGCTCTTGCCTGAGGGCAGCAGCGAGCTGCCTGGAGAAGAAGAACTGCTTTCCAGCCCTGGCTTATTGCAGATACCCACTGTTTAATCCTAGAAGGTCCTTCCAATACCTGGAATCCTTTTATTGAGTACCAGTTGATTCACTGTCCACCTCTCACTGCAATTTTCTATCCTATATTCACTTCCATCACATCTCAGCTGATGACCTAGATTCTGCCTTATCTGAAAATACTGGAGGCACCCAGAACTAACAGCCTGCTATGTACTTGCCAGAAAGACTTGGAATTATCTTTTATTTATTCCCATTATTCTCCTAATATGGCTTTAGATGGAATGATGTGAGATTAATCATGATAGTTAATGTTTTAAAGTATTATTTGACGATGTTAAGTATAGTTTTAATTCTAACATTTAGTTTCAAAATGAATAACATAATCTTTTTTATAAAATGCATGTGTTTTTAAAAAAAAGGTTAAAAGCATAATTATAGATTCTTCCTGATTAATGTCAGGGGCTCCCAAGGACAGTCTCTATGAATGTATATTAGAGTAAATTAGAGAATTGTGTTAACTGATCAGGATGATTTGTTTCCTACCGTAAGATATCAGTTAATGTTTCATTTAGAAGCTTTTGGTATGCTTTATTGATTCAAAAGACCATAATTTGGTATGAAAAAAAAAAACCACTCTGGTGATCTTTGCATTAAAATAAACTGTTCTTTACTTTGCCATGAAGGCACCCAGTAATATGATTTATTTAGCTTGTAATTTGAACACTAATAGATTGTTACACAGGACATTACCTCAAAGACACAACACTAACCCTAACTCATAGATAGACGTGTGTCATCCTAAGAAGGAAGTTGTTGACATGACCAAGGTCTCCTCATGGAGCCTGAAGAAGAGAAGTGCTTATATAAGTAAATAATAATACCCAGCATTACAAACAAACCCTGAAGTGCTGACTGGGTGCCAGACACTCTGCTACCCACTTTACATGGATTATCTCATTTACTTCTTGAGACCAAGGGTAAAATATTCTGACATTTGGCTTAAAGATAAAGAACTTCTAGATAAATCTTCTACCTAGGCAGACAGTAATAATAATAATAATGATAAGGGTAATGGTAATAATAATTAAAGCAGTAACATTTCAGTGTATCATATACTCTGCTGAGTGTTTCATATGTATTACCTTACGTAATCCTTACAACTGTGCCATGAATCCACTACCCATATAATTTCCATGTTGCTGACTGGAAATTGAAGCTCTGAGAGGATAAATAGCTTGCCTGAGATCTTAAAATCTTTAAGTAACAGAGCTGGTATTCAAACCAATGTTTTTAAATGTTATAGTATTTTCTCAACCAAAATTTGCCACAGCCTCCTCTTGGGTATGGGAAAATGTAGTTGCTGGTGTCATGGCATTCCAGTGACTTCTTCCCAGAGAACCTGTCCACACCCAACAGCATGGGAAGATCCAGGAAATCGCAAATTTTACTTCTTTTCCCCCCAAATATGAGACCTATTGAGAGTGAAAATTCAATGTTTGTTAAGGCTTGTAAAAGAGAGCCATTCTTTATTTTAAAAGGCAATGAGACATTTAGTAAATGTTTCTCTTTCTCTTTTTTTCTTGTTCTTTATTTTAGATTAAATCCTCCACAACCCTGTTCCTTGAGTTTTAAATCACCATGTGATTTAAAAATATGTTACTAAATAATGAGACTCCTGAGAGCCATGAAAGGATAAGATACCCTTGCTTTAACATGGGCATAATGAACCAATCATCAACTGGTTCTACTAAGAAGAGAGGTTCTTCCAATTGTTAAAAACACAGAAGTTGCAATATTGATCTTCAGCACAAGTTGTGATACTCATAAATTCATTCACTCCTAAGACATATTTATGATAAGTATGATGTTCTAGAACTAAGGTCTTAAGGAAGAATGACAGACTCTGGTCTTAAAAATATTACATTCTAAGAAACTACGTCTACATTTCCTTCAAGATGCATATTTAGAAAGTGATTTTACCCAGACTATAAGAGAGCTTCTCTGAAAATAGATGACTCAGTCATACAAAATGTACTGACTCTGGCACACTCCTGCAAAGCCTTACAACAATGGCAATTTTCATTAAAATAACTGGAGTGAATCATGCTTGTGAGCTAGGAGTTTCCTCTGGTAGAGGTGTTAATGTGCCTGGCTCATTAGTGGGTTGCAGGTTGTGTAAAAGGCAGTAGAGCTGAAGTCACTGCCTTTTGTGTCTTCTTCAGGCTCCCTTCCCCAGTTATTTTCCATAGCCTTAAAGTGCCCCTATTATTTTAACCAAATGTGCATTGTGATAGAAAGGATGTAGTACTTTCAGCAGAATTAGTTAATTAGGCTTAAGTAAGCAGTATGTACCAAATGGGGGTAGGTTTGCTTTCTAACCATTAAAATGTGCCTGTGATGCATGCTGTATTCCCCAGGAATGAAATATAGTGATTGATGTGATGATAAAACGATGAAGGGAAGGATAAAGCCTGAGAAATAAAAGTCTCAAAGGGAAATAAAGTAGGGTAGCAGCTGCCCCCATCTTAATCGAAACATAAATTTCAGAACAGGATCTGAGGTTTAATTTCAGGCACATACTGAGAGAGAGTTTAGTGTACATGCATGTGTGTGTGTGTGTGATTACAAACACATATAAAATTCCTTTTATCCTTTATATGAAGAGTTTTTAGACTGTTTCTAAAAATGGAAAACATTGCAAATGTAAAAAAGTTTATTGAAAAACATTCATTTAGCTAATATTTATCAAAGAAAAATAGAATCAACAAAGGGCAGGTACTATTCTAGGCACTGGAGTGGCAGCAGGCTAAAAAACAGATAACATGTCTGCATTCATGGAACTGATATTTTGGAATGTGCTTAGTTTATCTTTTCTCTCTGTACACACCTTCCCTGCTGTCACCCCAGCCTCTGGCTGAATGAATTTTTTAAAGTACAGATTAGATTGTATCACTTTTGGATTTAAAACCACCACAGCAGGAAGCAGATCGGCTCAAGCGATTGCGCTCCCACCTACCACATGGGAGGGCCCGGGTTTGGCTCCCGGTGCCTCCTGGAGAAGATAAGCAAGACAGTGAGTTGGTGCAATGGGCAGGCGTGGCAAGCTGACACAACAAAGGAGACACAAAGAGGAAAGACAATGATATTCACAGCAAATGTAGGGAGCTGAGGTGGCTCAGGTGATTGAGTGCCTCTCTCCCACATGGGAAGTCTTAGGTTCGGTTCCTGGTTGCCTCCTAAAAAGAAGACGAGCAGACACAGAGAACACATAGCAAATGGAACAGAGAGCAGACAGCGAGTGCAAACAACGAGGGGGGCAATAAAAAAATAAAATAAATCTTTAAAAATAAAATAACATAAAACCACCATAGCTGGGCATGCAAAACGCTCCAATATAATCACTTCATATAAGTCCAGCTTTTTTTTGCATTCCTTCCTATGCCCAAGTGTCAAGCTATCCATTCTCCAAATACAACCTTTATTTTTCTACTACAGCATTTTTGCCAGGCTGTACCCTCAGCTTAGAATGCCTTTATACCTATTTCCCATCAAATACAATTTTCCCCTCCTTTTGTGCTGGGTAGCTGAAATGTCTCTTACATGTCAAAAACCTTCTCTTACATGTCAAAAAACTCCTATCAATTTTAATAGAACTTCACCTTAGTTTTTTCAGTTTTTTCAGTTAACTTTGCCTGTTTTGAGCTGTTAACATGTCTGTTTTTCTTTGTGAGTGTGAAAAATTTGAGGACAGGAAATTGTTGCTAATTTGTCTCTGGCCAGATATTACTTTACATGTGGTTAATATTCAAATGTATTTGGAGGGGAAATAAATACGTATCCAGAAATAATGTAAGAGTTACAAGAGACCACGGAATTGGAATCAGCTGCTGCACTAAATTCTCAAGGTTTTATTTTCGGAAGATCTCAGAATAGGACCAGTTTTACAGGTGTGAAAACCCATTGCTCTCTATGGAGACATTGCATACGCAGGTGTTACTTAAATGTTTTTCATAAACCACCGTGGAAATCACATATCCCATTACATGGGACATGAGATTATCCAAAGTGCTTTGGAATATCTCACCTTTTATAGCCTGTCTTTATAGCTTAATAGTGCTTCAAGGTGTGAACATATATTAATATAGTCCTGAGCGTGGCAGACCTTTACTTTAAAAATGCTCTAAGAAAGAAAAATTGCTTCTAAGCTAAGGACAAATTTTTATGACTTTGTTAAAAACTTGAGAAACAGAATTGGGAAGCCTTGACACTCTTTTAACTCTACAAAGAAGCTAACATGCATCACCATTTTAAAAAAACAACCAAAACTTCCATTCATACAACAGAAAAAAAAAAAAAGAATTTAAAACTAATACCAACTATAAACTTGTAACATATAAATTTTTTTTCTGTTCATTTTAAAAGAGTTAACCTTTAACTGTGAAAATATATGAATTCAATGTCAAATCTTTTGTGCTTCAGAGGGCTCTTCTAAATCAGATATCCCTATATGGAACAGTGGAACACACTATCTCTTACATCCTAATCAACAAGTTTCACTTCAAAAGACCGTGTAAAGAGAAGGGGAGTTATGTTTCTTTATAATACTTGGATCAAAATTACTTGTTGCATATTTTCTCCAAATCAATAACTCATACAGTGCAGAGAGATATATCCTAGAGTAAAAACACATGTTCCTACAAATAGAGGGAAGCTATTCCTTTATGACAATATTAATAATTACTAATTGCCTTATTACATGATTATTTACCTTCAAATCAGACTAAATTTGAATTCCACTTTTTCTTTCTTCTTTCAAGTCTAATGTTTTAATATGCAACCCAGTTTTTAAAAAAAATATTGAAATTAACCTATTCAAGATGAACTAAAGACATAAAAGCTTAATTATATTCAGGTCTATCATGAAGCATTCTTGCTATAATTAAGTTCTAGATATGAATGTCATGAAGCATGGAATTGGGTTGAGCTTTTTTCCACAAATGCATCCTGCATTTTGATATGACTTTTATGTATGGACTAGCAAAACTCTTGTAAACATGGGTAACCTACCTTACTACTAAATAGGACAAAATTATCCACCAACTCAGTCCATCAAATAAGGATTTTGCTCTGAGTTTGGTGATCTACACTCTTTACAACAAACTGAAATAATTGGCCTTTGCATTCTTCATAATAATATCTTATAGACAAATAAGTCATTAGGGGATTGAGAAAGGATGTTTGTTAAACTTAATAGAATCAATTGTTTTCAAATACTTTGGAAGTCCTCATTTAAATCCAAAAAATTGTTAGGCAATAATTTACTGACTGAATTTCAATTACTTCATTTTTCAGAAAATCAGAAAGTTACATTTGTAAAAATTTTAAAGAGCTCAAGAATTAACAAATAGAATAATCTTTTTTCATCTTTTTATAAATCAATGAATTTCACTTATATTTTCTCTGTTTTTATATTTGAACTTAAAATTTTGCCTTGAGATTGCATAAACTCAAAGAAGCTATAAAATCTTTGATGGTCTTAAATTCAGAGGACAAGAATAACTTGTGGTTTCCTCAAGTAATGATTGATAACAAACTTAAATTATGTTGTAGGAGAGGAAGAGAATTAAAGCAAAAATAAAAACAATGTGACCAAAATATAGGTCATAGTTGAGAATAGTTTCCAGAAAACAACAGAGAAATGTAGGGGATAAAAGTACTTGAATAAGAGTATAATTTTGTCAGATTCTAATGCCACAATAATAATTAAGCATGTCATCGCATCACCATTTTAAATAATGCTTAGGTGACCAAATTTAGAATGGTAAATACTTTTAAGGAACTAAGAGACAGAACAATAGTATACTATTCTGAATTGTAGTAACCTTGAAGCATATTTATAAGATCATGTACTGTGATCTGATACATTTCTTTATCTTGTTAAATATAATGACTTAAAGGCAATACTTTCCTGAGTGCACTTTCAAACGTAAAATTGTTTATGCCATTAGAGTTCAGAGTAGTTGTATAGTATGCAATTTTTGGCTATTGCATTAAATTAGCATCCACAGTATTCTTGTGCTTGCTTTAAATGTGTCTTAAAATAGCTCCTCTCTCCTCTTAAGAGAAAAGGGACTCAATGATTATTATATACAGTCTTCTGAAGTAGAGGGAGCCTCATTTTTCATCAACCTGCTCAATGGGCTTAGAAAACAAATAGAAAATCTATTCATTATTCAATAATCTTGGCAGCACTCTAAAGCCCTTAGAGCAAGTGATAAATGATCAGATGTTTCTTCTGCACCTTACCTGGTTTACTCTTCTTAAAAATCCAACCCTTGCTGTCTACCATGCAAAGCTCTTGGCCACTGGATGAAATCCAAACTGGGTAGTTGATCATGATATTCCAACAAGTCAAGGGCAGCAGCATCTCTCAGAGTCCCACAGGCCAACTGCTTGAAAAGAACCTGCAACAAACAAGATATTCCTTCATTTTAATTGAAAAGGAGTGAACCATGTCCTAGGGCCAGGAGACATCACTGCCTAATCAATAAGGGGATCATAAAGGAGTATGTGAAGCGCTATAAATGCCTCTCAAGGTACTGATAAACATTAGGGCCGGAAGACTGAAGTTTATATGCTACAGAAGGTGTTTTTTGCAGAGTGCACACTGTTCTTCACGTTATAATTGATCTATATAAGCTGTCAGTATTAATAAACATTATTGATAATAAAATTTATATATCACAGTGTGTACCAGCCTCTCCTCCTTCATGTAGGTGACTGGTTGGAGCACTTGGAATATTTTTCTGACCCTACTCATAAGGTTCTAAGGTAACTTGGCAAGGAGCCACAACAGGGCAAAGCCCATCTGTAGCTAGAGGTGGTTAGATAAAGGAGATTCATTTGTGAGTTTTGATAGTCCAGTCGACGTCAACATTGCTGTTGTAAAAACGGAGTCACCTCTATTGGAGAATGTGTAAGAAACAGCTTTGAGGCGGCACACACAAAGTGTTACAAATCAGTAGTCACCATTATCCACTTCAAGGCAGGGATACAGGACAGTAACTAGCATGAAACTAGCATGAACACATAGTAGCCAGAATGCACATAAAGGAATGGCAAAAGCCTAGAGGGTAATTTGATAATGAAATATGGGCAATCTAACACATATTTAATGTTTCATCTATTTATTTACATATGAGAAAATATGGTGTTTAAGCTTTACAAGTGTATTTGACTTATATTCACAGAGAAAAACCCATGCACG
Source organism: Tolypeutes matacus (assembly GCA_026826555.1). Classification (NCBI taxonomy): domain Eukaryota; kingdom Metazoa; phylum Chordata; class Mammalia; order Cingulata; family Chlamyphoridae; genus Tolypeutes; species Tolypeutes matacus. The sequence continues at coordinate 2,787,252 of JAKSZT010054324.1, read as the reverse complement.
ATCATGAACTCTTGTTGCATTGATACTTAATACACAAATAACTGTTCAAGAGAAATTTAGAAAGATACTAATGGACAAATTTGCTCATTGGTATCCCAGGGTAGCCTTTAATAACTATTAGAGTTTTTTAGCCACCACCACCAAATTTAGTAATGCATATACAAAATCTAATTATTATTGTTGTTATTATTTTCTGAGGAGTCCGAAGAAAGGGCTAGGAGATTATTCTAAGTTGATGGGGGACAAGTTATTATGTTCTGCAGATTCATAGACACAGGTGAAAAAACTGATTTTTTTCACAAATCATTTTTATTAATACATATTAATAAAGCTTACAATTCATCCAAAGTGTACAATCAACAGTATTTGGTATAATCACATAGTTGTGCATTCATCATTTCAATTATTATTAGAGCATTTTCATATTTCAATAATAATAATAAACAAAAAACAGAGAAACAAACAAGAAAAATCTTTAACTCTCAATCTCTCTTTGTTTCCCCTGCTGTAAATAGCTGTTATTTCTGGCTATTCTTGCATAATTATTTATTTATCTATTAAGCAGTTTTATTGAGACCATGTGGTATTCACATACCACATGATCTATCCAAAGTATACAATCAAAGGCTTTTAGTATAATCACAATGTTGTGCATTCATCATCACAAAAAATTTTAGCATTATTCATTACTCCAAAAAGAAAAAGTCCATGCCCCTTAGCATGCCTTCCCTAGCCCTATATAATCACTAATCAAATTTCATCTTTATAAATTGATTAATATTTACATTTTTATATAAATGGAATCATACAATATGTTACACAATATACTTAGCTCATAGTAACACAATCATGAATTTGTCCTTTCGTGTCTGCCTTGCTTCACTCAACATAATGTCTCCAAGGTTCATCCATGCAGTCATATACTTTACAACTTCATTTCTTCTTAACAGCTGCATAATATTCCATCATGTGAATACACCACAGTTTGTTTATCCATTCATCAGTTGACGGACACCTGCGTTGTTTCCAACTTTTGGCAATCATGAATAACACTGCTATGAACATGGGTGTGCAGATGTCTGTCCATGTCAGTGCTCTCAGTTCTTCTGGTTATATACCCAGTAATGATATTGTAGGGTCACGTGGCAAACCCATATTCAACTTCTTTAGGAACTGCCAAACAGTTCTCCATGGTGGCTGTACCATTCTGCATTCCCACCAATGGTGAATAAGTGTCCCTATCTCTCCACATCCTCTCCAACACTTGTAGCTCTCTGTCTTTTTAATAATGGCCATTCTGATAGGTGTGAAATGATATCTCATTGGAGTTTTGATTTGCATTTCCTTAATTATTAGTGATGTTGAACATTTTTTCATTTTTTTTTTTTTTGCCATTTTTATTTCTTCTTTGGACAAATGTCTATTCAAGTCTTTTGCACATTTTTAAATTGGGTCATTTGTCTTTTTATTGTTAAGTTGTAACATCTCTTTATATATCACAGATATTAAACCCTTATCAGACATGTGATTTCCAAATATTTTCTCCCATTGAGTCAGCTGCCTTTTCACCCTTTTGACAAAGTCCTGGGAGGTGCAAAAGTGTTTAATTGTGAGGAGGTCCCATTTATCTCTTTTTTCTTTTGTTGCATGTGCTTTGGGTGTAAGGTCCGAGAAACCACTAACTACCACAAGGTCTTTTAGATGTTCCCTACATTTTCTCTAGTAGTTTTTGGTCCTGGCTTTTATATTTAGGTCTTTAATCCATTTTGAGTTGACTCTTGTATAGGGAGTGAGATACGGGTCCTCTTTCATTCTTTGGGTTATAGATATCCAGTTCTCCCAGAACCATTGTTGAAGAGACTGTTTTGTCCCGTTAACACAGACTTGGTAGGTTTGTCAAAAATCAGTTGGCTATAGAGGTAAGGGTTTATTTCTGGACTCTCAATTCTGTTCCACTGATCAATGTGTCTATCTTTATGCTGTTTTGACCACTGTAGATTTGTAATATGTTTCAAGGTCAGACAGTGAAATTCCTCCCATGTTACTGTTCCTTTTTAGCATGCTTTTGACTATTCGGGTGCACTTTCCCTTCCAAATGAATTTGTTAATTGCCTTTTCTAATTCTGTAAAGTAGGCTGTTGGAGTTTGGATTGGTATTGCATTAAATCTATAAATCAGTTTGGGTAGGAATGACATCTTAACGATATTTAGTCTTCCAATCCATGAACATGGAATGTCTTTCCATTTGTTTAGGTCTTCATTGATTTCTTTTAGCATTGTTTTGTAGTTTTCTGCATATAGGTCTTATACTTCTTTTGTTAAATTGATTCCTAGGTATTTGAGTCTCTTTGTTGTTATTGTAAATGGATTTTTCCCCTGATTTCCTCCTCAGATTGTTCAATACTAGTGTACAAAAACATTACTGATTTTTGCATGTTGTTCTTGTATCCTGCCACTTTGCTGAACCCATTTATTAGCTCAAATAGCTTTGTTGCAGACATTTCAAAATTTTCTAAATATAAAATCATGCCATTTGCAAATAATGAGAGTTTTACTGCCTCTTATCTTATTTGGATGCCTTTAATTTTTTTTTTTCTTGTCTGATTGCTCTAGCTAGAACTTCTAGTACAATGTTGAATAACAATGGTGACAGTGGGCATCCTTGTATTGTTCCCGATGTTAGAGGGAAAGTTTCAAACTTATCCCATTGAGTACAATGTTGGATGTGGGTTTTTCAGATATGCCTTTTATCATATTGAGGAATTTTCCATTTATTCTTATCTTTTTAAGTGTTTTTTTATCAAGAAAAGATGCTTCTCTGTGTCATTTGAAATGATTATGTGCTTTTTTCCTTCAATTTGTTAATATGCTGTATTATGTTGATTGATACTGAGCCAGCCTTGCATGCCAGGAATAAATCCCACTTGTTCATGATGTATAAATTTTTTTATATGCTGTTGGATTTGATTTGCAAGTATTTTCTTGAGAATTTTTGTATCTATGTTCATTAGAGAGATTTCTCTGTAATTTCCTTTTCTTATAGTGTCTTTAACTGAATTCAGTATTTGGGTGATGTTGGATTGTCCCTTTTATGAATATATAATGGATTTCTGTATCTTTTATAACTTTTTTGCATTTAAAGCCTGTTTTGTCTGATATTAGTCTGATATTTTGTCTGATATTACCCCTGCTCTTTTTTGGTTACTATTTGTGGGGAGTATCTTTTTCCAACTTTTCACTTTCAGCCAGTATATGTATCCCTGGGTCTAAGGTGAGTCTTTTGTAAGCAGAATATAGTTGGCTCATGATTTTTTATCCATTCTGTCAGCCTATATCTTTTGATTCATGAGTTTAATCCATTCATATTCAATGATTTTACTGTAAATGCATTATTTACTTCCACCATTTTAGTTTTTGTTTTTCATATGTCATATCATATTTTCATCTGTCTTTTTACTCCTTTCGTTATCTTTCTGCTATTCTTTCTTCTATACTCCGCTCAAAGACTCTCTCTCCTGTCTTTTTCTTTCAGGCTCTAAGACTTCCTTTAATATTTCCTACAAAGGTGGATTCTTTTTAAGAACTCTCTTAGTTTCTGTTTGTTTGTGAATATTTTATACTCACCTTCAAATGTGAAGGACAATTTTGCTGGATAAAGAATTCTTGGCTGGCAGTTTTTCTCTTTCAGTATCCAAATTGTATCATACCATTGTCTTCTCACCTCCATGGATTCTGATGAAGAATTCATGCTAAGTCTTACTGGGCATCCCTTTATGTAATGGTTTTCTTCTTCCTTGCTGCTGTCAGAAATTTCTCTTTATCTTTGACATTCTGAGTAGTCTATGTCTTGGAGTAGATCTATTCAGATTTATTCTGATTGGGTTCTGGTGCACTTCTTAGACATAGAACTCCATTTCTTTCATGGGAGTTGGGAAATTTTCAGCTATTATTTCCTCAAATACTCTTTCTGTCCCTTTTCCCTTCTCTTCTCCTTCTGAACTTCCATGACACATATGTTATTGTGTTTCATGTTGTCATTCAATTCCCTGAGCCCCGGCACAATTTTTTCCATTCTTTTCTCTCTCTGTTCCCTTTTCTCTTCAATTTCAGCTGTTCTGTCTTCAGTATCACTTATTCTTTCTTCTATCATTTCAAATCTGCTGTTGTATCCCTCTAGTGTGTTTTTTATCTCACTTATTTTGTCTTTCATTACCATGAGCTCTGTTATTCTTCTATTCAGGACTTCAGATTCTTCTTTGTGTTCGCTCAATGTCTTTTTGATGTCATTTATCTCTTTAGCCATATTACCATTCAACTCATTAATCTGATTTTGGAAATTTGTGTCCATCTCATTAACTGGTTGTCTCAAATCCTGCGTCTCTTCTGGCACTTTGATATATTGCTTTTATTGGGCCATGTCTTCCATTTTCTTAGTATGGCTCATAATTTTTTGCTGATGTCTAGACATCTGATTAGGATGGTAGTTTACGCACATGCTCAAATTCTTCCTCTTTCATAGGTATTTAGTGGTGGGAGGCTCTGTGTTACTGCTGTTCTTTGATTCTTGGTTCAACCTAAATCGTTAAGATTGTTCCTGTTAGTTACTTAAAACTGGGCTCTGGACCCAGTCATGGGTTGCAGATCAGTTTCCTAGGGCCTTGGGGAGGGAGGCTATAAAGGTGGGAAAAAGCCCCTCTCACTTATTTACTTATAATTTTCTCACATGCACTTCCTGGGTCTACCAGCAGATGGCACTCTGTGACAGCCCTCTCAGTTCAATGCCTGGTTGGAGTGTGCTGCAATACAGACTAGAACAATGTGATAAAGGCTCCTGCCTGGAACCTAAGAGCCTTGTGATTGAAACTTTCTGAGACAGTTCTCCATCCTTTTCTGGCAGTCCCCTCCCTTTTCCTGAGTAGGAAATAATTTCACTCCCCTCTGTGTCCTCAACAATCAGTCCCAGTTAGTAGAGAAGGAGATTCGGAGGGTCACATCTCTTTAGTCCCAGATCTCTTTAGTCCCTTGCTGGCTTTAGAGGGAAACAACAGCACAGCCCCATCCAGCCTGGAAGGACTGGTGGGACACAGCAGACCAAATTTGTGGGTCAAAAGCTGAGTCAACTTTAGGCTGTGTCCTTCTCTCTCCCCTCTCCAGGGGCAGTGGATCCTTTGTCTGTAGTTAGCTCAGAGGCCTGAGAATTCTCAAAACTGATTTTAACAAGCCATAAAATGATATATCCTCATGCACCTCTGAGAGCTTCAAGTATTCCCAGAAGACAATGTGGAGGCTGTTAAAAAGCACAGCAATGAGGTATTCTTGGTTGTGCAGGTTCATCAAGAATGGTAAGATGGTATGGGATTGAATGTGAGCACAAACCTCGGACAAAAATGCAACATTTCAAAACAAACCCTTAAAGAAAAGACATGTACCTGGACACTAAATGACCATGCTGAAATTCCAAATAGGAGTGTTATATCAAAGCTATTAGTGAAACACATTAATACCCACATACTCAGACATTTAGATACACACACATCTAAAATTTTTTAATCTTTTGATCCAAGCTCTAGAATTTACTAACCTTAGTCAAATTCTGGCTACAAAGTATTTCTTATTCATGCAAAAAATTATGCTATTTCTTATGTTCTTTGAGGATACTCTGAAAATTATCAAAACATTTCTCTTACAACACAAATCTCTTTTCATTAGTGGTAATTCTTTTCTTGCCCCTTGGGGGTGATGCATTACACAGAAGCCATATACTGATGAAGCAAATGACTGAGAACTGTTTATAGGCATAGTCTCCAAGCTCCCAAACTGACTTTGAAGTGAGGAAGGTTTGAAAACCACTTGCTTTGGAAGCACCTATCTGCCCTATTTGATTTCTCATACTTTAGTTGCCCCTTACCATAAGAATGGAAATACAAATGTCAGCCTAGCTACTTGCTTTCTAAAATGGCTTCATTTCATTTTACAGAAATGATGCTATTAATTCTTTCTCAAAAGTGGTAGGCTTTGTGTATATTTTTCAGTAGTTCCAGTTTTCTACTAACCATTGATTTATTCATTAGCCCACTTATTCATTCCAAATATTTTAATTGAATACCTCAGTTGTACTAGACATGAGATTATGTGTTACAGATACAATATGTAAAGACACATTCTCCTCACAAAAAGATATCAAATGCAAATAAAAACCACAATGAGATACCACTTCACACTAAGAAGGATGGCTATTTTTTCAGTAATAGGTAGGATACAAAGAAATTGAAACTCTAGTGCATTGTTGGTAGGAATATGAAATGGTGCAGTAACTATGGAAAGCAATATGGCAGTTCCTCGAAAACTTAAATATAGAATTACCATATAACCTGCAAATTCCATTTCTAGGTATGTACCCAAAGAGAGTAAAAACAGGATCTCAAAGAGATAGTGTTCACCATTGTTTATAGCAGCATATTCACAATAGCCAAAGGTGGAAACAACCCAAGTGTCCATCAGTAAATCAATAGATAATTAAAATGTGGTATAGTCACACACCAGTATATTATTCAGCCATAAGAAAGAATGAAATTCTGACATAGGCAACAATATATAAGAACCTTGAAAACATTATGCTCAGTGAAATAAGAGATACACATAAGGACAAATATTTTTGATGTTACTTGTAAGAGATATCTAGAAATACCAAATCCACAGCAAAAGAAAGTATATTGGAGATTACCAGAGAATAGGGAAAGAGGGGAAATGGGAGAGTATGTTTGGTGGATAAGAAGCATGTGTAAATAAAAGTAGTAATAAAAAGAGGATTATGATATGTCCAGTTTTGGTTTGTTAACATTTACTGGTAACAAGAAAAGGTACCAACATGGGATAAGTTTAAACTAAATAGCTTTATAATAACCCTGCTACATGACCAGACCATGAGACTTTATGAAATTTTGTCAGTGAATTTCTGTACTATAAGCCAAGGGCAAAGCTACAACATAAAAATGACCAATTCACAAAGTTGGCACATATGAGGTATTTTTATTGTATTTGATGGTTTTGTGACTCTTAAATCTTCTACAGTAGACCATTTAACTGGATGCATGAAAGTGGATCAGAAAATCCCAACAATTAGGTTCTGATAGTACATTACATTTCCAGCATCCAACAAGGAGCTAATGCTCCAGACTAGTAGTGCGTGAGGCATCACAATACATTTCTGCATGGTCAGTGTAAACACAAGTTAACATATATTTTCTGGGAAAAAAAAACAGATAAACTACTATACAATGAATAGCATCACACAATATTTGTATTAGCATTCTATTAATTTTGTCAAAGAAAATGCATAAAACTAAATGCATGTATTCTCCCCAAAGAGATATCCATGAGCTGATCATAAAAAGTTCTAATTCTCTGGCATTGATTTGGAACTTCATCCTGATATCAATTTTCAGAATGAAAAGAAAAGAAAAAAGAGACTTTAGATAACTTTTCCACTTGCCTGCTTCCAAATATGTGGTTAAATAAGAACATAACTAAAACTATAGATAAAGATTATTAAAATATGCTTAGAAATTAAGTGATTCTATTAATATTCCTTCCAAATGATTTATTTTCCTTCTATTTTCTTGTCTTATGATTTTTTGAGATTACTTTTTACTGGGGTGAGTAGTCTAAAAGCAAGCTTTAAAAAAAAATCCCATTCTTATTTTGACAATCTTTTATTCTTTTAAAACTGAATTCTTAATGGGTGCATTTTATTGTATGTAAATTATAGTTTAATAAAATTGATTTAAGTTTCGCTAAATTATTTTTTGACAATGTTCAAAGAGTTTCCAGATAGGGGTATGGTCTACAAAACTCATCAATAAAATAGTGTTGTGCATGAATTAAAAAAAAAACAAGGCCAAAATAATCTTCAAATAAAAGTAGAAGAAATTCAAACATGCTCAAACTCTTTTTTGTTGTTTCTAACTTTGGCCTGAAAAGCTCTGTGATTGAAATTTGGTCTTTGCTTTCCCTTACATACTACTACTACCCTTTTAGTTTGTCTTATTGCTTCAAAGAAAGCTTTCCAAGGGATTCTCTCAGCACTTAGGCACTCATTTTATAGGATATTGACCTGCACTTGTTGATTTGTTGCTCTTTAAATGCTATCTCAGGGATGTGTTTCATCTTCCCTGCGGACAATTTGCAAAGCCCTTTGGGTAGCCAGCAGAGGTAAAAGAGTGCTCAGTATTCTGAGAGCTCAGTAGTTTATTAAATGACTGGTGCAATCTGAAGTCTTTGTGTCTAAGTCACTCATTGCCCCAAACAAACATCAAGAAAATAAACATAACAATGTAGGAATAGGGAGGTTATCAGTGGTCAAACTTATGAGTCACTCTGCCTTAGAAATTTCAAATCTGTGCCCTTTTGTCAGTGGTATTGGAAACAGGAGGGGGTCACCGTAAGTTAGTTACAAATATATTGCTTCTAAAATCTTTTTTAATTCTTCCTTTAGTCAGATGGAAAGGTCACAGATTCTCTTTCCCAGTAGGCAGGGTTCATCAACTACAACTAAAATTTCAATTGCTGATTGCCATCTGTTTTATATGTAGCTTCTCATTTAATATTCTTAAAACCCATATGAGGTAAGTACTATAATAAGAAATAAAAATCAATGAGTTTAAGTTACTTGCCCAAGGTCATAGAACCTTTAAAAAAATGGAGCTGGGATTCTATTGCATTTAATTGATACTGCCATACTGTCAATTAACTGTACATTTTTAAGTAATCAATCTGAGAGGCACCCTTAAATCCACAGATGAAAAAATGAGTCTCAGGAAAATGAAGTGAAATGCCAGAGGCCATTTAGATCTGGGTAGGCTCTTGATAACTACATTTCCAATTCTTGGCATCATGTCCAAACAACTTTATAGATTTTACAATTTACTTGAATTTAAAGAGTCGTGTTTTTGTCAGGTTTTATTTTAGAAAGAAGACACCAAAGCCAACAAACAAAATAACAGGATGCTTGAGTACTCCATTTTAAATGAGCTTAATTTTCTGAAAGCAACAGATGACATCTCTTTCTCTCATTCTCTCTCTCAAACTTTTTTTTTACAGTAGGAAAACAAAACAGACATAAGGAGAAGATTGTGTTGATGGATTGTGACAAAGCCTCTGATTCAATCAAAATATAAATAGCATGTTAGTATTTTGGTCATGTCCATTTTGTAAGTTTAGCCACATTATTAGTAATTACAAGCTTGAAGTAATAGTCTAAGATATTCTTTTTTATATTATTTCCATTTCAGAATCCCAGTAGGAAGCCTCTTAAGTGAGATAAAACAAGATTTAGGGTAATTCTCTCAATATCTGTGAATCCACTGTCTGATAACCAACACAAACAATTCTCCATATTTCCATCTTTGCTCAAGATGCCTAACTGAATTTGATTATGATCTAGAAACTTGGCCAATTAAAATGGGCTATATTCTTGGTTTCTTGTGGTTGTTTGAAGCTGTATGTGCCCCAGAAAAACATTTTCTTAAATCTAATCCAGTTCCTGTGGGTATGAACCTATTATAAGTGGGTCTTTTAATGAGGTTACTTCAATTTGGGTGTGGCCAGCCCAAGGGTGGGTCTGAATCCTATTAGTGGAGTACCTTTTAAGTGGAATGAAAATTCAAACAGAGAAAGAAAGCCCCAGGAAGTAAGAAGCTCAACAGCAATGGAACCCTGAAAAGAAGGGAGAGACCAGAAGATACCGCCATATGCCCTGCCATGTGACAACCTAAGGATCAAGAATCACAGGCAGCCAGCCCTAGAATGTCACAGTCTTCAAGAAGAAAACATCACCTTGATGACACCTTGATTTGGACTTTTTCCCAGCCTCACATTGTGAGGACATAAATTCCCATTGTTTAACTCCAACCCATTTTATGGTATTTTCTTGGGCAGCTGTATTAGTCAGCCAAAGGGGTGCTAATGTGAAATACCAAAAATGGGTTGGTCTTTATAAAAGGTATTTATTTGGGGGTAGAAGTCCACAGATACCAGGCCATAAAGTGTTAAGTTTCTTCTCACCAAAGTTCATTGCCACATGTTGGAGCAAGACAGCTGCCAACATTTACCGGGGTTCAGGCTTTTTGTGCTCCTCTCTTCCCAGGGCTGCATTTCTCTCCAGGCTTAGCTCTTCTGGTTCCGCCACAAGGTCAGCAATAGACTATCAGATGAACAGCTCACTTCTCTTCTTCTGGGGCCTTTTCTCCAACATCAAAACTGCTTCTCAAAAACTGCTTCAACTCTGTTCTTTGCCTTGCCTTCTATATTTGATTCCCCACCCACTAAGGGGTGGGGCTCAACGCCCTACTGACATGGCCCAGTCAACGCCCTAATCATAACTTAATCATGCCCAGATTAACAGATCAGTTTACAAGCATGATCTAATTATATTTTTGGAATTCATAATTACATCAAACTGCCCAACTGCAACAGCAGCCTAGGAAACTAAAACAGTTGCATTTTCTTATAATGAAGAATCTAATCAGTCATATCCCAAGTTTCCCAGACTTGAAACTTGCCTCTGTCTTTTATCCATCTTTACTGAGTCTTTTCTCCTTTCTATCCTCCCTCCTTTTCTTCCTCTTTTCTTCCCTCCTTCCTTCCTCCATTCTCTTCTCTTCCTTCTTCCATCCTTCCTTACACTCTCCGTTCTTTCCATTCATTTTGTTTTTTCATTTCAACAAACACTCTCTGATCATCTGTTAAGTTCCATGTATTGTGCTGGGCTCTGAGGACAGACGTAAGTACAAAGCCCGGGATCCTGCTTAAGTATTGCTCATAGTCTAGATGTCTGAATCAGAGAGTAAACCAATATATAATGGGAAAAGCCTGTGCTGACTCCTTCAGAATATATGGGCCTTGAATAGAAATGGTTATTTGAATCTGATTGGCTTGGCTTGGCCTGGTCAAGTAAAATCTTACAAATGTGAACTGGAAAAAGCATGCTTAGCCTACGGGCATTCAAAAAATGGCATAAACACTTTTTTTGAGAACTGGCTTTGTCCTTGGTCACCAGTTTGAGTTACCTGCTTTATAGCTATTGAGGAATAACCACTGTTCCGTTCCCCTGGATTTGGGGAAAATCCACGGGTCGGTACAAAGTTCTCTCAGAGAATCTCTCTGGACTTACTCATCAAAATTTCCAGTGAGTGTGGTTAACAATGTGGATCCTTGGGCTGAACCCAAGAATTACTGAGCCACCATTTCTGGAGTGAGTTTGGGGATTCTACAGATGACATTCCCTAGATGACACTTAGAAACACTTATGTTTAAGAACCATGCTTCTAGAGCAAGGCCTCTTTTTTAAATTACTCAATACTTTCCTATAAATTTAAGCTTATAACATTTATTTTCTTTAATTTGAAATAACTTAGCCTAATTTTGAACAGTGATTGTTCCATGAATTACACACATTGAAAAATGTCCTTTAGTGATCAATACTTTCCCTTCTAATATTTAAGGAAGCTATTTTTTTTTAATGTTCAATATGTACATGATCTTCACAATTGTTTTGGTTTAATATAGCTTTAGTTTTCAATGACTGTAGATACTCCTTAGAAGTAGAAACAATTTTGGGCAGATGGAATCACTGGAAAGAATAGACATCAGTCATAAAAAGAAAGGAGAGATAAAATTCTATTTTGTATAAGAGCTGTGCCTAGGATGGGAAACCAGAAATGAATGGGGAGGTGTGCCATGCTGGATGCTTTATAAACATGCTCTTCTTTAGTCTTCACAGCAAACCTGGGATGCAGATGTTTTTATTCCCACTTCGTAATTGAGTAGACCTAGGCTCAGAGGGATAAATAGTCTGCCTAAGGTCAAAAAGCTAAAAGGAAGAATTAAGATTTAAACCCATGACTTCCTGATTCCACAGGCCATCCTCTTTCTAATACAATAAATACTCTTTATGTTGTTTGTCTTATCAATGTTTTTTTTCCCCCATTTTAAAAATAAATTCAGATCAATCAACTATTCTTTCTCCTATTCTTAATGCTTCCCCTCCTCTAACCACTACGTTTCACTTTATCCCAACATCAGGTACATCCAGGTAAAATAAAAGTGAGAGAAAATGGAATGTTTTATTTTATTTTATAATGTTTTTTGATTGTTTTTTGTTTGGGCTATCCAGAAACCAAGAGACTGCTCTTCCTGAAGCAGGTTAGATAGGGAATCAATAGATGGATCTGGAATCTGGCAGGAAGTCCACGTGGACATCTATATCTCCAAGATGGCTGCTAGAAGACCCTCATGAGATTCTGCCATTCAGAACAAGATTTCCTCCAGAAGTCAGGAGAAGTCCCGAATATTCTTCAGGGGCCTTATCATTTAGGCCCTCCTGGGGGATTGATGGGTGGGGTAATCAACCAAAACAGAAAACAGCTGGGACTCTTCCAGTGTCATTAGCGAAGGGGCGGAATAATTAATAGTTTAAAAAGCAAGTGCAAAAGCCAAATCTCTCTCTCTCTCTCTCTCTCTCTCTCTCTCTCTCTCTCTCTCTCTCTTTCTCTCTCACCTTTGGACCCATAATCTGGCCTTCTTCACCCCCACATGGATCAACTCACAAGTGAAATCTGGGCATTTATAATCTATAATGGGAAACTGTAGTCTGTAAATCAGCCCTCTTTATCACTCTTCAGCCCCTTCCTCTCTACCTGGACCTATGATCTGTTATAGTCTCCCATTTCTCTTCCCTCCCAACCTTAATAAATTACTGGCCTGATCAAAAGGGAAAGTAAAATTTGAATAAAGAAATTGTGGATGAAATTATAATACTTCTAGTAAAGTTTCCAATAAAATGGAAAGTCTTTATCTAGTAAGTTTCAAATCAGCCTTGGGTATTTTAGCAAATGTCTTAATTATGCTACTTAATGTTTTAAGGAGAATAGTTGACGATGACTTCCAGATATCATGGAGTAACTTTACAGTAACAACATTAAATTAGAAGTGATTTGTGTCACACACGGACCCACATTTAGACCTTTTGAAATGATAACACCCCAGTAAATATAATCCATGTCAGCTTACATGAAATTGGCTGACACTTTTCTAGTTCTGGAGCAGTCATTGGCACAAAGGCCAAAACAACATTCAGGCTGGTGTGCCTTTCCTAATTTCTACTGTTCTTGGCTTTTTTGAGAACAGATACTAGAATTTCCTTTTAACATGTTCTTTTGTTTTCTACCTTATCCAAGATTTATTCAGCAAAGAATTATTGGAACCCTGGAAAAACTGCATTTTTAAAAACCATTTATTCAGTCTTTCACAAAATATTCACTGTATGCTTACTATATTCCAGCACTGTGCCAGATGCTGGGATATAATGGCAAACAAAACACTGTCCACGTTTTCACAGAGCTCATGTATCTGTTAACTTATCCTTATTGGTTCACATCTTTTATACAAATGTGGTTATACTGAACAGTGTACTCTGCTTCTAGGCTCCTCAAGACTGTCAGGAATCTGGTATAACAGCTTTGGAAGGTAATCTGGCAAATTTTCTCAAGGCTGAATAACATGTTTAAACTTTTTGGACCTATTCACGGAAAGTGAAATCTAAGAAATAAGCCAAAATTCAAAAAAAGTTATTCTATTGAATCTTTAATACATTTAACAAACACTACTATATGTTGGATTCTGTTCAGGGTCTTTGGATTATAATAGAGAATAAGACAAACAAGGTTCCTACTGTCATGGAGTTTACTTTCCAGTGGAGGAAAACAGATGATAAAATAATAAGATGATTTCAGAGAGGAATATGCACAAGAGCAAATATAAAATATAGTAATGCAACATACAGAATTGCAAAGGGACTCCAATAGATTGGGTGATGAAGGAAGTCCTAACTGACAGGATGTTCACGTGTAAGATGATCATCTAACCATTATTTATGACAATAAAAATTAGAAGCAAAAGAAATGCTCAAAGATGAGGAAAATAGCATTGGCCTCACTCTGACACCCAAAACAACTATATGATTGGTCAAAATATATGAGGCAACAGTCTTCAGGCCCTAAATGGCAGTACAGGTCTGTATGTTTGAGAGAAAAGAACCACATGAGTTAAGTTCTTGGTCATCCCACAATTGTCTGGCTTTTTGCCTATAGGCCCTTGCCACAGAGGAAGGAAGTAGAGTCCAAGGGACAGTGACATACTGAGCTGAGAAGGCAGAGACAGGAGTTCCAGGATGTTGAAGGAGCTAGAATGTTCAGTGCAAGGTACTGAGAACATAGAATGCATAGAGGTGGGTACCAGAATTTGATGTGGAGATTTGAAATAACCCCTATGGAAATCAGTATTTTGAATTGAATGATAATGAAAATATGACATATCAAAATGTATAGGGTACAGCTAAACTAATGCTTAAAATATTATTTATAATTTTAAAAACATGTATTTCAAATCAATGATCAAAGTTTCCACGTTATAAATAAATAAAGAAAATAAACAAATTAAATCCAATAAAAAGAAGGAAATAATAAAGATTAAAAACAAGAATAAAATAGAAAAGAAATAGAGAAAATAACTAAGCTAAATGTTGTATCTCTGAAAAATGATTAAAATTAATAAGTGAATACCCAACAGATCATAAAAATAGAAAGTAAAAATTACCAATATCTACAATAAAAGAAAACTATTACTACAGATTTTGATAGATACTGCTCTTATGACTAGGATAGTAATCAGTTCACATTGAGTTAATCAAAAGAGAAATTATCCTAAGTGGATCTAACCTAATCAGATGAATCTTTAAAAGAAAGTAAAACTTCAGAGAGGTGCCCTTCTGCTGGCCTTGACAACACAGACATCTTGGACTCTAAAGGGCAAGAAAATGGATTTTCACAGCTATGTGAGATTGGAAGAGGATTCTGCAGCTCAGAAGAGATCACAGACATGGCTGACATCTTGATTGAAGCCTTGTGAGACATTGAGCAGATAACCAGCTCTGCCATGACTGTATTTCTGACCTACAGAAACTGAGATAATAAATGGCTGATGTTTTAAGTAACTAGGTTTGTGGTAAATTTTTACACTGCAGTAGAAAACTAATACAATTTACTTCATACTGAGAAAAGTAAAGAGTACCTAAATAAATGGAGAGATACACCATGTCTATGGATTGGAAGACTCATTATTGTTAAACTATCAGGTCTCTTTAAATTGATTTATAAAGTCAACCCAATACAATCATAATCCCAGCAGGTGTTATTAAAAATGGAAATGATCACACCCATTTAAAAACTTATATGGAAAAGTAAAGGCTGTAGAATAACCAAAACATTTTGGGCAAAGAATGATAAAAGAAAATTTACACTACCTGACTTTAAGACTTACTATAAAGCTACAGTATTTAAGACAGTGTGGTATTGGCACTATGATAGGCATATAGATCAACTGAAAAGAATGTAAAATCTAGAAATGCTCCTACACTTACATGATCAATGGATTTCAACAAAACATATAGAGTAAAATTACAAAAACATGGATAAGAGATACATACCAAATTCAGGATCCTGGCATGTCAGGGGCAGGGGAAAATTTTAGGGAATCAGAAAGGATCACAAAGGGAGATTAAGCGTTGTCTGTAAAAATTTACTTTTTACACAATAAAAAATGAAAAAACAAAACCAAAAAGATCTAAAGCAAATATAGCAAGATAATGACATTTGTTAAACCTGGATGAGGTAAGAAAGTAGTATAAGTTTCATTACTCTCTTTATTTTTATGTTAATTTGAAATATTTTCCCCAAAAATAATCTTCCCTATGACAAATCACTTTCACATTTTGTGTTTACACAAATGACCTACATTATAACTTCTTTTATATTTGTTTACATTTTTCTACTTGGTATTGGTTCCTCCATAACAGAAGAAAACGTGATTTCTATAATTGATTATCAATAAGACATATCTGTTCTCTGAAATTCTGTCAGATCTGATTTTTTTTAAAATTCTACTCAAAAGATCTGTACTCACATGTTACCAACAGCTGATCAATGCTGCCATACAGTGCTGTTCAATGCTCATCTCACAGGGAAAGATCAATCCTTGCATTTCTAAACACATCCAAATGGACATGCTATTTCTTGGCTTCAGATAGAGCCTTTAATTCAGTGCACAGATAGATCCCAGAGCTCTGTGAAGCAGGTATTTTTGTGGTTGGATCTGAAATACTGAAAGAACTTTTCAAACTCAGATATAACAACTGTAACTCACTAACCTGTAACTCCAGATTAACCAGTATTGACTGGGCTTTGGTTCTTCACCTCCAACCACATATGCTTCGTGTGCTCCTGCCTATGTGGCAGGCACCACCTTAGGTGACCACAATTAAACTAAATCCCCTCAAAAAACCTCTGCTCCTTTCCACCCTCTCTCAAGTCAATGAATGTTGCACCATCCATACAGATACATAAACCAGCAAAAGAGTAAAACAAAAACAAAACAACATAAAAACACACACAAACCAAGGAAAGGTATGTTTTGTTCCTTCTTTTCCCACACCCTCATTCAAATCCAGTCAATCACCAAGTCATGGTAACTTTACCTCTTAAGCATTTTGAGAATTCTCTTTTCTTTTAAACTATGAAAACAATTTCCAAGTTATTTTTCAGCTTCCAGTCCAGCCTCCTCTAACCAATGTTTTACATACCAGTCAGAGGAATCTTTCTAAAATATGAATCTGGTCACCATCACTAGTAGGATAAAATTAAAATTTCTTGACTATGACATAGTGCCCCTTATGTTATGAAATCTACCTACTTTTGTGGGCTCATCAAATAACATTCCCCAATCATTTCCAAAACATGATGTGCTTTCTCACTTATCTACCTTTAAAAGTGCTGCTTCCTCAGACTGCAATAAGTTTCCTACTCTGAGATCTGACAAACCAGTCTTAGCTCCAGAATTGGTTATGTCTTTAGTCAAGATAAGGATTCCTATAGTAGCTCATTATACTCAGTCACCATGTTGAACCTCAATATTTTATGAAAGTGTATATCTCTGCCAGTAGACTTCAGGTCTCCTCAATATCACTGATTCTGTGACATGTTTAATTTTTAAATGGACAGTGAGACTGGTAGTACCTAGGAAGTAATAAGTATACAACGATTGTTAAATGGGATGGAATAAAGAGACCTATTGGGGGAAAAGAGTAAGAGAGAGAAGGAAAGGGGTTGGAAGAGAGAGGGAAATTGGGAGAGAGATTTTAAGTATATATATGTCAGAAATAACTGTGACATTTCATATGACAAAATATAAAGTAGATGAAGAAAAATTCCTTTGGTTAGGAACACCATAACTATTCTGTCAAAGATAATACCTCATTAGCCAGTGGGGTTTATCTCTGCAATTCAAGTTTGGTTTAACTTTTCTAAAGGAATCAATGCAACCATATTAAACTATTAAACTAAAACAAAACCAAAAACACAAACAAAAAACATGATTCTCTCAATGGATACATAAAAATTATTTGGTAAAATCCAACATCCATTCCTGATAAAATCTCTTAGGAAACTGGGAATAGAAAGGGTAGGCTAGGGTCTGGAGAGTCAGGAACTCTCATGTACTGCTGGTGGGAATGTAAAATGAAACGGTCAATTTGGAAAGCTCTATATACACAGATCATATGATCCAGCCATTCAGTTTCTAGGTACTTACTCAAAAGAAATGAAGTATATGCCCATACAAAGACTTGTACATAGCTGTTCATAGCAAGCCTTTTCTTCTAATAGCCCAAAACTGAAAACTACTCAATTGCCCATTAACATGTGAATGGATGAACAAATAACATTATATCCATACAATGGAATACTATTCAGTAATAAAAAGGAATCATACTATTATTACACACAACACATGGATGAATCACAAAATAATTAAGCTAAATGAAAGAATTCTGTCCCCCCCAGAGTATATGTTCTTTGATTTCATTTTTAAAAATTCTAGAAAATTCAAACTAATTATAGTTACAGGAAGCAGTTCAGTGTTTGCCTGAGAAGTGGGAGAGGGAGCAGGAAGGAGAAATTTTAAAGGGCACAAGAAAACTTTTGAGGATATGTTCATTTTCTTGATTGTGGTGACAGTTTCATGGGTGTCTACATGTGTCAAAACACAAAAGTTTGCACACTTTAAATATGTGCAGTTTATTATGTCAATTATACTTCAAAAAGTTGATAAAAATGGGTTGTAAGTAATATGAGGTTTCATCTGACAATTTCTTTGAAGATAAATCTCTTCTAACTGTAGTAACTGATTAAAAAAAGTCTCAAATCTGGTCAGGGACAGAACTTTCTTGGAAAGAGAAACTCACTTCCTTCTTCTAGGAAGAAATTAAGAGCCCTGATAAAATGCTTAAGCAATTTTTAATAAACTTTAATGATAGTAAGGTCTATTCTGAAATTAGGTAGCTACTCATTGACTATAAGATAAGCACCTGATGATCTTTAACTAGATATTCTTTCTTCATGTATCCAGATAGCATTGATTATATAATCAATCTTCTTTTCTTTAAAAGTATCCTTGCCAATAAAGAATATTTCAATTGGTTAGTTTAGCAAACTTTGAAATAAAACTTGACATAGGCTCATAATGAATTAGTCTTTTTTTGTTTTTTTTTTAAGAATCATTTAAATAAATATAAGAGAAAGAGAGTGGGGGGAATGGAAAGAGAATGTTCCAAAGGAATGGGGAAACAGTGGAATTTGAGTGACTGAGATTTTGAGCAGTAAAAAAACAAACAAACAAAAATCCTTGAAAATTAAAAAAATTAAAGTGGTTCATTATAAATTTGATTTTGAAATAAATAGTAAACTTCTGGAATAGCTGAATAAAAGGATTACAGGGAGGGATAAACTTATTAGCATGTATAGAGTACCATGTAGTATTTTGATGCTTTATTCTGATTATGGAATTGTAGTATTTACAAACTCATTAACTTGGTTTCAAATCAGTCCCTCTCTTCTTTATCAAAAATATATCCTTGGCTTTACAGAGACAAAATGCAATTACCATAATTCTGGGAAAATGTTAATAGTTTTATTAGCATGTGTTAATGTGAAATAAGTACTAGTTGCTTATTACTCTGGCTGTTTCCATTTGATATAATCAATGGAATTATATTACTCTCATCCCATAGGAGATTTCACAATAGAAGAAATGACCTTGTGCCTTTACACTTAGAGTTCTGTATCAGGGATAAGGGAAAACCTGGCCTTCTTGCTTTTAATGACAAAAAAAAGGGGATGACATAAAGAGAGTTATCTGTTATATTAAACGTCATAAAACACACACACACACAAATATAAAGGACCTAAAGCAGAGAAAATATGGCATCCCAACTTTTCACACAAGCTGATTAATAGGCCAGGTACCAAGCAAAGTAGCAACAGAGAATAATCCTGACACCTGTTCCAATGACTGAAGATGAAACTACGTTGAATGAAAGTTTAATCACTGATTTCTGATCTCACAGCCAGTTTTCTATTGAGACCACATAATTACAAGTTAGAGGATTTATATCCTTGGCTAATACATAATTATATCTGGAAGCAAAACTACTAAACTAGGAAATTAAGTCATTTCAAGAGGATGCTTTTCACTCACAAACTAGGGGGACTCCTGTTTACACATTCAAAATAAAAAATAGTCAAAAGGATAGTATATGATATTTCGTGAAAGAAGCTGTTGCTAAGCTTCAAGTCTATAGGGTTCATTTAACTTTGGAAACAGTTGACAATACCCATTTCTCCTAGAATGATTCAAATTCCTGAAGTCCCACATGTAAAGATGAGAAGAAACTGGAATCTGTCAATTATTGTCATTACTGTCTTTAGGCTTGCCCACTGTTAGATTGTCCAGGGAAGCTGGATGCTCTTAGAACTAACTGCCGATCTGTCTAAAATTCTGTTTTGAAGAAAGTTGCTTCTTAAGTTCATGTTTTTATATGAAATCAGTGTCAAGCAATAAATTCTTTGCCTAATGTAAACTGGGAGAACGTAAGGAGTGCCAGTGAATATAAACTAGAAGACCTATCTACATTATTAGTCAACCTGATGGTACTTTGCACATGTGAATGGTTTTTGTTTGAAGAGGGTCTTAAAATATGGATTGACAGACTCAGAGACCAAACACCATGAGTACTTCAAACACTTAGACCAGTGAGAACCGATTTTTGACCTTGTTAAGTCTTTTTTATTTATTTATTTATTTTTTTAATTTTTTTTACCAGAAGGTCCCGGGGATCGAACCCAGGTCCCTCCGTATGGGAGATGGACGCCCAACCAGTTGAGCTACATCCAACCCTGTTAAGTCTTAAAATACAATTGTAGAATGGAATGTTATACTTTACCACAGCTGGGTCCATGGTTTGGGTAAGAAAAGAGTTGATCACTAAATCCAAAAATCTTCCAACTTCAAACTTAAGACAAGGTTTTAGAAATCAGTCATTGAATTTTAAAGCAGAAAATGAATTTAACCAGATGCTCTACCTCCTCCCTCCCGATCTTTCTCTCTCTCTCTCTCTTTTTTTTTTTTTCAAGAAATAATTGAGTGCCTTCTGTGTTCAAGGCATTGAGTTTATTTTACAGATAAAGAATCTGATGCCCGAAGAGATAAAATGGTTTCCCAAACACAGTTTGTCTGAACTGGGCTTTTCTATATGATTGTCATAAAATTAAGTTCTCTAGTCCATTGCTCTTTGGCTATGCCATATTGTATCACATTAAAAATTGGAACTTATGAAACAGCAGAAAATAACGGCAAAATTAAAATATGGAAAAACATTGCCAGAAGAGGTTATTTTATGACAATCTAACAATCACAAAACCGTCAGTTGCTAAAACAATCAGAAATAGATAAATATAGAGACACACTATTGCTCTGACCTAGTGTGACTTTTCATAAAACAGACAATTACATCCTAAACTTGTTCCCTGCATCATCTTCTTTATTGTTGGAAGTTTTCTAGCTGACTACTCTTTTTCTCTGAAGGAATATAAACTAATTTTGTCACTTAAAATTATATTTATATTACTTAGGTTTCAATGAAAAAGGTAGGATGATTATTATAATGAGAAAAAATTAGCAAGTATCTCTCATTACTGGTTTGTACTCTTTACTGGTTTAGATCATCTCATCAGTGTGGACAATCAAGTGGAGTGTGCACTTCCCAGGGTGCGTAAGACTGCCTACTGGCATTCACCAAGAAAATACTAGAACTTCACCGATATTTTTCATTTCATCTTTTTCTGTTTTCTATTTTGTGCATACTTATTAAAGTAAAATTATTGATACTAGTATAAAATTATGCAATTCCCTATATAGAATATAATAAAGGTGTATGATTTGCAATGATGCACAGAAGTTTATGGGTTAAGGGCACAGACCACAAGGACAAAGTGGCTTCGTAAGTCTGAATAATATTCCATTGTGTGTATATGCCACATTTTGTTTATTCAATCATCAGTTGATGTACACTTGAGTTGCTTCCACCTTTTGGCAATTTTGAATAATGCCACTATGTATGCCAATATCTGTTTGAGTCCCTGCTTTCAGTTCTTTTGGATATACCTAGAAATGGGATTGCCAGGTCATATGG
The DNA here is from genome assembly GCA_026826555.1 of Tolypeutes matacus. Taxonomy (NCBI): domain Eukaryota; kingdom Metazoa; phylum Chordata; class Mammalia; order Cingulata; family Chlamyphoridae; genus Tolypeutes; species Tolypeutes matacus. The sequence goes on along the minus strand of JAKSZT010054324.1, from coordinate 2,765,615 downwards.
TAATTCTTACTTAATTTTATGAAGAACTGCCAAATTGTTTCCACAGTAGCTGTGCCATTTTACATTCCCACTAGCAATGAAGGAATATTGCTATTTCTCCACATCCTCTCCAACACTTTTAATTTCCTGTTTTTTTTTTTTTTTTTTTTTTTTTTTTTTAATAGTGGCCATTCTAGTGGGTGTGAAATGGCATCTCATTTTCTCATTTTGGTTTTGATTTGATTTGCATCTGCCTAGTGGCTAATAATGTCGAGAATCTTTTCATTTGCTTTCTGGCAATTTGCATATTTTCTTTGGAGAACTGTCTATTCAAGCCTTTTGCCCAATTTATATTGGGTTGTTTGTCTTTTTGCTGTTGAGTTGAAGGATTTATTTAAATATTCTGGATATTTAATCCTTGTCAGATATGTGGCTTCCAAATATTTTCTCCCATTGGGTAGGCTGTCGTTTTACTTTCTGATCAAGTCTTTTGATGCAAAAAGTTTTTAATTTTATGAAGTCCCATTTAGCTATTTGTCTTTTGTTTCTCATGCTTTGGATATAGTCTAAGAAAGCACTGCTTAACACAAATTCTTGAAGATGTTTCCCTACATTTTCATCTAAGAGTTTTATATTTCTGGTTCTTATATTTAGGTCTTTCCTCCATTTTGAGTTGAGTTTTGTATGTGGTTGGGGCCCAACTTCATTCTTTTACAAATGGAGATCCAGTTTTACCAGCACCATTTTGAAGCAGGCTAGATAGGGAATCAATAGATGGATCTGGAATCTGGCAAGAAGTCCATGTGGACATCGATACCCCCAAGATGGCTGCTCGAAGACCCTCGTGAGAAATCCCATTCAGAATGAGGTTTCCTACAGAAGCCAGAAGCAGCCCTGGATATTCTCCAGGGGCCTTATCATTGGGCCCTCCTGGGGGATTGATGTGTGGGGCAGTCAGTCAAAACAGCAAACAGCTGGACTCCTCCCATGTCATTAGCAAAGGGGCGGGATAATTAATGGTTTAAAAGGCAAGAACAAAGGCCCTTTTCTCTCTCTTGCCTTCACCCTGTCCCAGTGCCTGTTCCTGCCCTATTCTGGCCTTCTTCGCCCCCGCCTGGATCACTACACAAGTAAAACCTGGGCATTTTTAATCTATAATGGGAAATTGTAGTCTATAAATCAGCCCTCTTTATCACTCTTTAGCCCCTTCCTCTCTCTGGGACCCATGATCTGTTATTTTTCTCTCATTTCTCTTCCCTCTCTACCTTAATAAATTACTGGCCTAATCAATGTGGCAGGCTCTTGAAATTCATTTCCTGCTGTTTAGCCAATGACGTAGACAAAATCCAGTTACAATTTGTTGAAAAGACTATTCTTTCCCAATTGAGTGGTCTGTGTCCCCTTGTCAAAAATCAGTTGGTCATAAATGTGAGGGTTGCCTTTTCCATTTCTGCTAAAAAGGTTGTGGGCAAAAAAAATTTTTTTCTGCACTAGGCAGTTTATAATTTTATTGAATATAAACATTTGCTATTTTCCATTTAGAAACCAAACACTTAAAAGATGCTATCTATGCAATTATGGCACATTTTATATAAATTGTCATGACATGAAAAATAAATATAGCTTTTTAAATACAAAATGCCAAATAAAAGTGACATGTACAGTGTATCTTTTAAAATAAGCTTGTCATTTGAATCAGTGTACCAAGAGTAGCTGTGCATACTTAACAACCCTGAAGAGCGGCTCTGCGACCGCGTAAGTATGTGCTCTCCAGCCCGCAGCTGCGTCCCCTCACAGCTCAGTCAGGCGTTTCTCTTCCAGCCAGGCCTTCCTCCTGAGCTCACGCCACCTGGAACGAGGGGAGCTCTGTGGAGACAGTATGCGCATCTAGTCTCGTTTTTCAAACATTTCTCAGGTCCCCGTGAGAAATACTGGGCATTCCAGGTCCTTGGGTTCTGCCCTCTCAGGACAGTCCTTGATCTTTCTCAGAGACCCAGGGTCTGGGCTACGCTCCTTGTCCTCTCTCCCTTCCTGTTTGGAAAGCGGCACTTGCAGGCATTCACTCAACAAGTCATCTGGCATTCACTTTTCTTGGTCTTCCACAATACAGTAGAGCTGTGAGCTTAAAAAAGGATACAGCAAGGGCAGTGCTGTTCCCTCCACACTTGGGCCTTAGCACCAGCTCAGTCACCAGAGGGAAATACTCCTTTTCACAACAGAAATGGAAACAATGTTCTTTATTAAAGACTGACAGAGTGTAAGTGTTGCCATCCATAGCTTTAAAAGTGCTATAATAATCCTGGCTGCAGCGAATCAGGAAAAACCATTGTTCCAAACAAATGAATACTACGGTCAGGGAAGGAGCCATAACCTGGAGCCTGAGCAAATGCAACTGACCACAGGGCAGGGTGGAGGCCAAGGCAGCCCTTCCTGGCAGGGGGACGAGACAACCCTCTAAAGGGGCAGGGGAAGGGCTTCATCTATCTTCTTCTCCCCGCCCAAATAGAGTTGTTTGTTTTAATACTGACCAGTTCACCTAGGAACTGGGCCTGTGCTGCACAGTAACTCTCACAAGCCCTGGGTGGAAACTGCCCAGGAGCAGGCCAGATGCCCAAACTGGAGCCACTGGGCCAGACCTGGAGCGCCCCAGCCGGCAAGCGGCCAGCAGCTTCGCCTCCGGGGACACACAGATGGGCAGCATGGCACATACCTCTGTCACAGGGCCCAGGCCAAAAGCATTGAACTACCTCAAGTTACAAACAACAAAAAGAGAAACATGGAGTCAAGGCCCTTTCAAGTCTAGACATTTGCAGCCACTGTCTTCAGAGACTGCACCTTGCTGGTGAGAACAAGAACTCAATCACATCACTTTAGGTGGAGTCTCCAAAGACCCCACGTCCAAATTCAAAAGACCAGATTCTTCCTGAGGAGAGGAATGCACACTGCATATGTACTAGTGATTACACTATTTTAAATAGAGGAAGAAAGCAATAAAGAGTCTAAGGTATAAGTATCTTTTTGCACCTCCTGAGTGTAGAATAAAGAAAGATGCCAGTATTAGGACAGAATTGAAAAACAAATTCTAAAAGAGCTGGCTTGATTCAAAGAACCGTAATTCTCAAGATACCACAAAATTTCCCACAAAAATTTACAGTCAACAAAATATTTTCCTTATTTTTCATGTAGCATTTTCACATGAGCCCATGGTTTCACTAATATTATATTATGTTACAATAAGCCTTCATTAGTACCTCAAAAGGGTGATATAAATAATTCGTATAACATACCAGAGAATAAAAGACTGAGGTCAAGATTCCAGAGAGTTTTCATAGTAGTGGGCACACTTTTGGTGACTCCAAGAAGAAACCTTGGGGAGCTAACATGAGGAGCTCTTTCTCAGGAACACCAAACGGGAGATGGGTCCCATAGTAATGGAATACCAGGGCCGTGGGTCCCACAAACACCACATGGCTCAATGCAAACCAGAGGGAAGTAACTGTTACTGGGAGAAAGGGAAAGACTTAATATGCTGGCTAGGGCAGAATGGGTTGGGTTACCTGATCATCTAAAATATCAGAATGCAAACACAACACAAGCCTGTCAAGAACACAGCACCCAGGTCAGGCCAGCCCAGCTCAGTAGCAACTCAGCTAGTCGTAGCTCTGCATTTAGCTTCTATAGCAGCAATTTCAATTGGGAAAAAAATACCTTTTCTCTTAAAGTGGAAGATAAAGTCATTCAGGGAAAACACACACACACACAAAAAAACAGTCAATGCTTGAATGAGTGGTATCCATCACTGATCTGAGTCTCCCATCTTCCAGCTAACACTGTGCAGTCACCACACGGAATTTCAACAGCTACGTCTCCACAGGGACCCTGAGTTTAGACTGCTCAAAACTGACTACCGCACTGACCAACACTCACACTCTGCTGCAAAGAAATGCCTACAAACCTGATTTCAATGTGTGGCTTGCCTTTAAAAAGTAACCATGTAACTCAGCTAGGGAAAAATTCTAGTAGTAGCCATGTTCCTTTAAAATTCCAAACTGTAAGATGGGTGTGATAATTCAAGTTTTCTATGTTAGGTGTCTGAAGATCCAAACCTTGGGTCTTAACAATAAGGATTTTTGCATTAGAGAATTAGATATGAGCCAGGTTGAGAATGAAGAATTATTCAGAATGTCTACCCAGGGTTTTACGGAAACTTGTTTGAAGAATGCAAAAGGCCATCTTGGGAAATAGTGCACCGCTGGGTTCATGTCAATACATTGCTTCTCCTGGAAGATACTTCTAGTGCTACTCGAATCCATATTTCTGAGAGGCAATTATACTTCAACAAGGGTTAAAGCAAAAACATTCACAGCCAAAGTCACCAAACACACCAACAAATTTTTATCATTAAGCCTTCACATTCTATGTTCCCATTCAAAGATACTGCAGGAAATAAGTTAGACCTTATGGAGAACTTATGCGCAATCTTCATTTTCCTTGAACCTAGTTGACAGCACAGCGTCATCTTAGGCATGTACAGTGAATAATAGTTGACTATCTTGCCATCCAGTTTATACTGATGAGGAATGCTCTCAGGTTCTGAGGTCAAAGTCCAGCATAGAAACTGAAAAGGCAAATTTGGATTTTGACGAAGGGACGATAGGCCTTTGATCAGAGCTTTCATCCTGCAGGCACAGGGAGAGGGCCATCATGAAGGAGCAGTGCTTGGAAGTCATGGCGACGCCTGACTGCTGGAACTTTGCTAACACATCGGCCACAGACCCATCATAGTCAGTGTAAATACTGATAGCAACTTCTGATAAAACGCTTCCTTATAAGGCCCACCGATTTGCAATGATTTTCTCACCTAGGGAAACTTCTCCAGGTACTGCTGGACCCGGGCATATATAGGGTAGAGACCTTCTACGTCCAGCATGCCCAACATCTGCACGTGGAGAGTTTTGTACAGAAGACAGCCCTTCGGTAACCCCGAGTGCTCTGGTTGTTTTTCCTTTGCAGGCTGAGCTGCCTTCGCAGACCGGCGGTGCCGGCAGCCCCCACGAGTCAGGCCCAGCGCTCAGCACGCCCGACTTGCCCTTGTCAGCGCCGTTTAGCAGCATGGGCACCAGGACGCCCACCAGCTCCAGGGCCACAGCCCTCGTGCCGTGTGGCCCGCTGGCCAGCCTGGAAGGGAAGAAGGGGGGTTTCAGGTGGTGCCCCAGTTTGTCCCACTCAGCCGCTGCATCCTGGGAGTCTCTGCAGCCATAAATCAATTCACCATTCTTAAATATCTCTTAAGTTGTTCTGGACATCCTGTCATAAACTTTTCAAGGCAAAATGAATTCTCTGTTTATTTCCTGAGTAGAGGTCGAGGGGACAGTGTTTACTCATCTGCTTCAACTTTACCAGCTGCCACCTCCAGGTGCTGATGCATGCAGAAATGGCACACCTTATGCTTCATCTCATGGGTGACATCACTCGGGAAAGGAAAAAACCCATATTTTGGCTTGATTTCTACTTACAGAATTGGCCGGTGCTCTGCAGAATGGTAGGTCTGAAGTCTGGTTAAATTAGGAAGGCACGTAGCATAAACACTGAGTGTGTCCAGCGAGATTCTGGTCTTTCAGACTGTATCTTTAAACAAAGTTGTTTCACAAAGTCTAAAGGCATCTGAACAACTTCCCTGCAATGGACACAACTCTCCCTCAAAAACAAAAAACTTTTTCTTGATGTTTTTGCCAAAGTCTACCATGTTCTGCAGGTGCTAAAATATCTTTTCTGAGGCCTTCTCCCTATTTGGAGGAAACTTAGGAAGTGCAGGACCATGCAGCTGTGCACGTGGGCCACTCCCAGGGTCTTGCTGCTCTAGCCGTGGTTCCTCCCTTCATTCTTATCTGTCTTCTCCTTGTCCATCCCCTGGCACAGCCCTTGTGCCTCGTGGATACGGGACGCATGGATGTGAGCTTGTGGCTGCCCATTCATGCCTGGGCGGCCGCCACCATCCACAGGGAAGTGCCTGTCAGCCCCGGGCTCCCGTGACCTGATGGCCTGGACTCCAGGTTGTGGGGATTTTGATAGGGATTGTGTTGAATCTGTAAATTGCTTTGGGTAGAACTGATAGTGATTTGAAGTAGCTAATCAAAAGCCACTAATAGAGATGAGCCTTTGAATACCCCAGATCTTGGGAAAGTAGAATTTTATGTTCCTATTGCTACCAGCAAGCTATACCAGAGGTCAGAATCGACTGCTGCCTGCCATGAGAGTGGGGGCTGGGCACCAGTAGTCACTGTCTGGAGAGAGAAATTTCCTGGTATTTACCATAATTTACCAGCCTCTTTCTCCCTCTCTTCCCTGATGCTGAACAGTGTTCTACTGGACTCTGGAGTTTGAAATACTTGATTCAGACTCCTCCTGCTTGTGTAAGAGCTGTTCTGGTAGAGGGACTGATTCCTGGAGCTTCCTACTCTACTGTCTTCCTGCAAGCCTCCTCAACTCAACTCTTCTTCAGGCAAGCATTACAAGAATGCATCCAGCATGAGATACATTTTGTCAGTATGAGTTCCAACATATATTATTATCTTGAAATAATCAAGATTCTAGGTTGATCTTCCCTCATTTATCTGTTTGGAGGCTGAAAGCAAACTTTTATTTTATGATTAGGATTTCTCTCTAATCTGTGCCAAACATTACTGTCCTAAGAAGACTAAAATAAAAATCTTACAACTTTGTTTTATTAGTAAAACCTTTCAGCTCTTCCTTAGAAGTAACCTATGTAAAATAGCTAAAAAGTAGAGATGTTCTACGTGAAATAAGGTTGGGGACAAGCCATGAAAGCTTTATGAAATACAATTTGAAACTTGAATATTTTGAGGTTGAAATTTTAGTGGATTCAACTCTCATTTCTTTATTCTGAGAAACAGAATTTTTAAAAATATATATTTTCAACAGGAATTATTTCTATTTGCCACCTCCCCTTTCTGCTGTCCTTGTTCATATAAAAGCAGATTGATGGTAGAGATGAAACACTGTATTAATTCTTACACAGTACAAAATCAGTTAGCTGTGTTAATAGTTACTAACTTTCAAAGGCTATTTTAAGCCACACTTTCGGGTGCAAACATAGATTATGGGCCAACTTTTAGAACCTCAATAATATAATCCAGTCAAACCCAGCTCCAGCCTTTGTTGGAACTTAGCATATCAAAACAACAAGAGTTTATGAGGTAGCTTGAATGGCCATTCTTTCAGACATCTGTGCAGTGAATGACATCAAAAGTCCATCTGCAAGTAATACACATATGCTCTAGCCATACAAAAAACAACTGAGTTGAAACGAAATACCTGGCCCTTCATCCCACCAGGATTCCCATGTCCTTTCAAGGTTCACTAAGTTAATACCAGGCTACCACTGGACTAATTTGCTTCACAATTGGAACAACAGACTCAAAGCACTTCTACTCTCATAAACACCTAAGAGATGCACAGGAAAGAATGCCTTTAATTTCATTATTTCTACACAACACCAATAAATTGAGTCCGAATACTCCATTGTAAATGAGCACTTGAAAAAGTTATGTGAGGCTCCAAACATGAATATCAAATGCTATATATATTTCTATTTACATTATTTATTCGTGAGCATGTATTATATTATTGTTTAGTGTCCAAATTTGTTGTCAAGAAGGAAATTAATGTTTTTGAAATATAATGTTTATCTTAACAGAAGACTCACAATAACCTTGGAAGTTGGAAATTACTTTTGTCCAGGTTCAAAGATGTTAAATCGGATATGGAAGGCCATAGAGCTTGTAACTATTAGCATTAGAATTTGACACTAGTTTGGCTGAAGCCAAAAGCCTGACTTTTTCACAACTACAAACAAAATTGTCTGTTTAGATAACAAGTTCCAAAGGGCAGAGAGATTGACTGTTTTATTCATAGCAATTCTGCCTGGCAGTATTTGTTTTTTGGGACATTTAATATTTTGCCCCACAAAAGAGGTTCTGGTATTTGAAAATATGATGTCATAAAAAAGCTATATTTGGAAATATTTGTTATTACAAATTGTAATAATAATAAAACCACCATTTCTTGAGTATTTTCTCTAGGCTAGGCACAGTATCATGCCAATACTTGAGAAAACATTATTTCATTTAATCCTCAAAACAGTTTTATTATTTTCCACCTTTTAAAAATTAAAAACTGAAGCTTAGAGAAATTCAGCTACTTGCCACATTCACACAATTAGTAAATGGCAAAAGCAGCTTTATAATCTAGGGCTGACTCAACAGCTTATTCCTCTAATTAATAGTTTAAAACTCCTTAAAGTCAGTAACAACATATCTATTATGTTATTAGGAATGATTAGAAAGTATTAGTTGTTCAACAGTCAGAGGGAGAAGAGACATTTAAAGCAAGAGTCAAGAGACACAGTGGAACTCAAATTCAACAGAACATAATGTGCAATGGAAAAATTGTGGCTTCTATATAGCCTTCAAAAGCAATTAGTGTGGCTACCCACTTTCCTCGATTTGTGGCCATTACTTCCACCCTCAAAGCCAGCAATGCTAGATTGAGTCCCTCTCAGGCTCATCTCTCTCCTCCATCTTCTGTATCATCTCTCTTTGACTACAGCCAGGAAAAAGTTCTCTACCTTTCCAGGATTTATGTCATTAGATTGGGTCCACTCAGGTACATGGGGATAATCTATCTATCACAAGTCTGTAACCTTAATCACACAGGTTCTAAGGATGGGGGAGGGTGACCCTCTTTGGGGAGTCATGATTTTTTACCATAATCCCTACTCAGCAGTGATATCAACTACTGATAAATGCAGCATGGATGGATCTCACATTCATTATGCTAAGTGAAAAGGCCACATACCACATGATTCTACAATACATATTCGAAAAGAAAAAGCTACAGGGAAAGAGAACAAAATGGTGGTTTCCACGGACTTGGGATTGGAGGAGGTCAGTGACTACAAAGGAGCATGAGGCAACTCTTTGTGGTGATGAAAGTGTTTTATATCTTGATCGTGGTGATTGTTATACTACTGTATACATTTGTCAAGAATAATAAAAATGAATTCCTAAAAAGAACGAATTTTACTCTATTAAATTATATCACAATAATACTGACTCAAAAAAAAAAAAAAGGAGAAAAAAAGTACTAGGTGTGGTTCATGGCGTCACCTTGACTCTTAGGATAATAGAATTTTAGGGCTAGAATTGACCTTATTAATATATGTCAGAGAATATGTCCCTAATTTTCTGACACTTTCCTGATTCTAAACATTATGGCCCATAGCTCCAGATATATCAATAATTCAGTGGGCAAAATACACTTCTAGCACCCATTATATGTTGGCGTTTCCAGTTCTGGATTGGAAATATACAGTTGTCATTCTCAGTCACATAGCGTATTCCCATAATTTTAATGAAGAAGAAACCGGTGAGATAAAATAATTTGCTTGAGGTCATATGTCTCATAAATATAAGAACCAGAAGCATAATTCAGGTCTTCCAGCTTCAGTTCCATACATAGAGTATGACAGACACTCAACTGAAGGGTTCCTAAAAAACTAAGGGAAACCATAATTGTTTCTGTCAGTTCCTACCTTTAAGCATTAATGAGACACCTGTGCAACCACACAAATTGTGAAAAGTGCTGGAGTCAGTACACATAATGGAGACTATTTTAGCAGTTACGTTAACTTTTCCAGATGTGTCTACTGCTCTTGGACCCTGGAGAAATAAAGGTTCATGACATTAGATTTACTTATGAGTTGGTCAAACAGGCAGAAAGCTTTAGGTGTTGGCTTTACCAGTGCATCCAAGGAATGGATTGGGGAAGGTAACTTTGGGCACAGGGCACAGAAAAGGAAAAGGCAGGAGCAGTGCTATTTTGCATAGTTTAATGAGGACAGCCAGATACTGACTCTGTGAACGGCAGCTTTATTCTCTTCAAAATATCTTTTCTCAAAGATGCAATTCAACAGAGGACTCTCAATCCAGACTGAGAGCAGGGATTTGTTTACCTGCCAAGTCCTTTGCACATCTGTTCCCCCTTCTGTTTCTTTCTTGTTGTTAAAAAGCCCTGTTTCATCATGGTGGGACACTAAAACTCAGGGAGCACTTTTACCTAGCTTCAAGTAACAAACAGATTCTGATGGTACAGAATTATAGTATGGCTCATAAATAGCATCAATAATTGAATGCGTGTTGTCTTGCAGCTGCCAATCCATGGCATAAAATGTAATAGCTCATTTAGCCACATTTCTTAGGATGAATGAGTTTAGGTTGCTTTAATATTTGTTACTTTAAAAATATATACATATAAAATTTAATAATCAAAAACTACACATTTGCATTCATTCACACCCTTCTCCCACTCAAACTAAAATATCACTTTGATTAAAGAAATGTTTAACAAAGAATTGAACATAAACTATTTTATCTGCTGGTTTTATATCTATCCTGAGAAAATACTCAAATTGCCTTTTGAAATTTAAGAATCAAGAAGCCTAAGACCTGCTTGAGAATTGACACATTTGGCAAACATGTTGTCACAAGGTCTAACATGGTCCAGGCAGAGAAAGCAAACTGCTGGAGGCCAGGCAGGAAGCACATAAAAGACATGGAGAAACTAGTTTGATAAAGATTAAAAATTAGGGAGTCTGAGTTGTAGTTCAGCTCTACCACTAGTCATAATAGTTACTGAGGGCCAACTATTTATTTACTGTAGTAGTTAAGATTCTTCAGTTGCAAGCAACTGAAAATGTCGCTGGCTAAAGAAAATGTATAGAAAGTAACTGGGACCTTATCAACTCAATGAGAAGGGTCAGACAACCAGATTTTGCAACAAGGTCATAAGATCAGGAAGCAGAAACAACAGGAAGTATTGATTCAAGGTGAGTATACACCAAATTTTTTAAAAAGCATTTCATTGTCATATTTAAATTGTACGTTGGAAGCATATACACAACTTATCTTAGGTTATGTCCTGGGTTGGGAGGCTAGACCCCTGGTTAACAATCCCATCCAATAATCTACAAAAGAAGAGATAAGTTCCCAAAAGGAATTCCATTGATGTTAGGACAGGAAATGGGATATTAGATGGCAACAAAACAAAACAAAACAAAACAAAGCATAGCTATTTAAATCTGATGCACAATCCTTCACACATCCACCAATGAGATTTGTTTTTTTTAAATAAAATTAACATATTATAAATATATAAATAAATAATATTAGAATAAAATCCAAATTACTTACTCTGGCCTACTAAGCCTCCTTTCTAATTTTTTTCTTGTAGTCATCTCCTCTTCATACACTAAACTTGAGACATACTGGGCTTCTTCCTCTGCTTAGATATACCAGGCTCATCCCAGCCTTGGGCCTCGTCACTAACTCTTCTGCTTCCCTGGAATGTTCTTTCCCCCCCTTTCTTTTAATGGATTAATCTTTCTTCTCATTCAGATATCAGCTCAAATGTCCCCTTCTCAGAAAAATCTTCCCGATTACCCAACCTAAAATTGTTAGCCTGAGATTTCCTACTATATTACACAAATTCACTCCTTCAATTTGTTTGTTGTATGTCTCCCCTAACTGAGATGCAAAATTCCGTGAGAATAGGAAACCTCTTTGCAAGCTAGATAGCTCCTGGACACAGCAAACACTCCATATGTTTATTGGATAAATAAATTCTCAAAATAACCTTATGTGATAGGTATTATCTCCATTTTATAGACTAAGTCACTGAATTTTTAAAAAGTTAAGAAATTAGCTTATCAGAAATTTATGTATGGCAAAATTCAAAGCCAAATCTGTATGAATTCACAGCCAAGCTCATAAACCCTGTCATATACTGACTGATTCTCTAATACTCGCTGTGTGATTTGGGTTGGGTCTGTACCTCAGGATAACTAAGCACCTCAGGACTTATAACATTATAGGGCTGTACAGGAAGATGATCTTCCAATATTCTAGTGGCAGAATCTTTTTTTTTTCTCTCTTTAAGTAAAATCATAGGTACAACCATGTGGTGATTTGAGTCTTTTGTGGTCCCTAGAAAATCCTCTCCTGAAAGCTAATCCATTCCTGTGCATGTACACCTATTGTAGGTGGGACCTTTTGATTACATCACTTCAGTTAAGGGCCTTTCATTAGATTGCAGGACCCAGGGTGGGTCTTAATCCTCTTACTGGAGTCCTTTATATAGGGAGGAATAAAAAGCTGCAGATACAGAAAAAAGCTGCGCAGATGCAGAAAAAAGCTGCGCAGATGCATAAGAGCTCAGAGAGAAATGCCTAGATGCTGAGGGGAAGCCACAGATGGAGCAGAAAGCAATGAGTCTCAGAGGAGCGGGGAGAGATTAGTGGACACCACCGTTGTGTCCTGGCACGTGCCTGATCGCCCATAGCTGCAGCTCAGGGAGAAAGCACCTTCTGATGATGCCTTGATTTGGATACTTTCATGGCCTCAGGACTGTAAGCTTATAAGTTAATAAATTCCTATTGTAAATGCCAACCCATTTCTGGTATTGCTTCGGCAGTCTTCAGCAAACTAAGACAAACCCCAACAAACTTTGTAAGTACTGTAAACATTCATTTCAATGTTCAAAGTATACAATTTACCTATTATGAAATAAACTAGTGAAAGTAATAAGGCTGTCCTGAAAAACATGCACTTTTTTTCCTATTTACTTTGATTACATATGTTGAGAAAATCCAAATTTACAAATAAGCAGTGGCAAATTGTGAGTTTTTAAAAAGCAACCTCCTTGAAATTTCAGAATACTCACTCATTGGAGTTATGGCAAAAAGAACATAATTCTAATTGTGCCCAGAAGGGAGTTAAGCTGGAAGCATGTGCTGATGGTCTCCAATGTGTTAAAATTTGGTTTATAACACTGCTCAGAGAACGGGCAATTATTATACCCTCTAAAATATAGCTTCTAAATGCTTTATTAAATGAAAATTTACGGAAGTCCTGAAATATCTTCAAGGAATTCACAATTTAAAATTGTGCGCCCACATTTATCCAGAATCACCTGTAGCTCTTATACACTATAGGCCAATTGTATGTCTTTTGATGTAACTATAGTCACTCTGTTAAAAGAGCTTAATAAATGAGTCCCAAAGACCCAAAGCAGTCTGAAACAGACTGCAAAGATGAAGAGTATAGCAACAACAAAAAAATATGCTTTCAGGGCAACAACCCTGATTGGCAGTAACTAATCATATTTAATCACCCTTATCTATTTTAAAAAGCAGAATGCTAATAGCACTATATACCAGAAGAAGACACCGAGAAAGAACCATCAGATACCTAATTTATAAAGATGATAGAAGTAATACACGGTATTATTAAAAAATAAACAAGCAAGAAAAATGCTACACCTAAAATACCAACGGGTGATGAAAGCAGACAGGTAGGTTAAGAAGCAAGTCAGAAAACTGAAAAATACAAATGATTTTCTACAGATTTTCCTTTTTGTTACAGACTCTAGAGAAAGTCACTAGCATTTATATAACCAACAGCATTGGTGTGATACACTGGGGAAAATATTTGTCTAAAATCAAGATTTTGGACCTGAGAGGCTAAAAATTAGAGTCAGAAGAGGATCAAATATGAAGTTAAGGAAGCATAGTTTTTAGAGCACTTTGTGTGAGCCCCTATCAAGACCCAAATCTTAATTTTAACTTCGCAAATTTTATTCCACTTTGTAAAGCTAATTCCCCAAATTTTATAAGCTTCAAGCCCCACAAAACCTGGATCTTCCCCTAGTTTCAGTACAGGCTTTTTAGTACTTAAGGAGCCTGGTATAGTATTAGGTGTGACTATGGAAAGGCAAACTGAATTTCACAAGTCTCTCTCTCTCTCTCTCTCAAATATGCACACAAACTATAATATTGCAGATTAAATATTCATTTCTAGTGCACACCAATGGCTAATGTCTTTCCTCAGTCCCATTCTCACCCCACTCTTCACTTCCTTTATTTGTCCACTTAAATCTTACTCTGACATTCCTATTTATAATAACCTGATATTCTGTATCCCTTCACCCTGTTTGTTTCTTATATAGCTACTATAGCTTTTACCATTATTAGTAAACACTTTATTCATTGTTCATCTGCTTATTGCCTGGCTCCTCTGTTAGATTGTATGTTCCATTAGCTCAGGGACCATGTTTGAATTGTTCGCTGTTTTATCCCCAGAACCTAGTTCAGTGTTCTAGCATATATTCAAGAAATGTTTTTTTTTTAAATAAATGATTGAATAAAATACATCAATAGCATTTTTTTCTAATCCTGAATCACAGTCTCTGTGATCCACAAGTGTTAGGAAGGTTCAATAGTCCCTGGGGATTATATTCACAAGAAAAATGGCATAATATAGAACATGCTTGGTAAATGGGTATGCTGGCGGCATGGTTCAGTTCTGGGTTTATAGATGCCTTCACTGAGAAAGCCAGTAAGAGAGGGCTAAAGCCCTCATTTAACTCTTCACATATATTAGCTCCTTGCCTCCTTTCCACCAAATGAATGAATTTTACCTAGGCAAGAGGAAAGACACTCAGGACTGGCAGGCAATGCAGTTCTGCAAGCCCTGGTCAAGGATCTAGCCTGGATAGCATTGTTTTTGTTCAAGATCACTTTGTGAGTTAATATGGAAAATCTCTCTCTCTAATTTCAAAGCTGAGTCCAGCAACACCTTTCCTGCAAAGCCCCCGAGAAGTGCACATTCCACCAATTTGGGAAGATTTGTGTTAAAAATAAAACATAACAACACAAAGCTTTTTCTTTGCATTTTCCTGAAATAGGGCTGGGGTGAAGGTAAGTGCCTCCCTAAATTCTGCACCCTGGGTGCCTCGCTGTCCTCACCCTAATCTGGCCCTGTCCTGAAATTAGCTGACCATTGTGTGTCTTCCAGCCCTTAGTCTCCATTCAGCCCCTTGAGGGTACATTGGCTCCTCAAATCAGTCCCATCCATTCCCCTCCTTCAGGACAAATCCCGAGGCAGTATAGAAGAGGGACCTAAGGAGGAAGGGAATAGAAACCCTAATATGTCATATAAACAGAAACTGAAGCAATGGCCTGATGGCTTACATCAGCCTGCTGACTCACACAGGCAAGTTAGGAAGAGGCAAAAAACAAGCACACACACCCAAGAGCTGCGTTATCAGAAGACAGCCAGCAACATCTTTACATGGCGGGAAAGAGGGAAGGGGCAGGAGGGGCTCTGCCACGCCCCCCCACCTACTTTCAGGTTGCCTCACATCTAGTGGACAGTGACCAGAGGCCAATCACCACCATCCAACATGCCCTGAAGAGCTCATGCACAACAGCCAGTCTCAAATATGATAATCAGTGCAGACCCTGGAGCCCTGTACCCTATAAAACAGGGGACCCCAGGGCAGAATTTCACATTTCTCTCCCTTGAGAATGCCCTCTTTCATTCCTGAAAGTATACTTCTATTCTCTTGCTTTATCCCCAATAAATTCCCTGCTTGCTTAATTAATTTGTGGCTTGTCTTTGAATTCTTTCAAGTGAAGAAGCCAAGAGCCTTGACATTGGCTCCCCGATAATAATCCTTTGTATCTGAAATGAGGTTTTACAATTTTCTAAGCATTTTCAAATACACATTATGTCTTTTAAATAATAATGACCCACAAGGAGCAGCTTTGTTGCATGAAAGGGCCTCAAGTGGCCAGTCCATGGTTACCAGGCCAGTAGGTGTCAAGTCCAGGAAAAAGTCAGCCCTGCTATTCTAGATTCTAGTTCAAGGCACCACGCCGAGCTTCCTCATCAAACCTCATCTGGCCTGGGCCTCCTATCCTGGGTACTCAGGAAGTGAAAACGGAAATACACAAACTCACTAATCATGGAAATGATGATGTTTTGATACAAGGTACACATGGTGGGAATTTCCAAGGGCACTTCTCAAATCATCCTACTGTGGTAACTATCTGTGCATGAAGTTGGCCTTGCAAAATGGGGGAAAAAATCTAAGTACTGTAAGGAAAGAGGATGAGGAAAATGTTTAGTAAAAGCAGACTTCAAGACAGAGATGACTTCTTGTAAAAGTCTGCCTACTTTAAGATGATGAAAATAGTTTGGAAATAGATAACAGTAAAAATTACACAGTATTGTCAATGTACTTAATTTCAAAGAATTCTCCATTTAAAATGGTTAAAATGATTTTTATGTTATATATATTTTACCATAATTTAAAACAAATACATTTTAAAACTAAAAGAAATAAAAATAAAAAGAGAATGAAACAAAAGGAAATGAATGGGCCATGGGGTGGGATTGGGGGTGTTGGGGGTGGACTCAAGGACCTCTTGAACTTTGTTCCATTTCTGGGATTTGATAAGTAAATGTAATTAGAAGAAAATGGGGATGAGGTAGACATCCTCACTCCCGGAAGTTTAAAGTCAGCTATTAGAAAAGGAAAACAAAAATGATACCATTTAGAAACATTTATATTTAATTTGTACAGTTTTATGGATCAGAATTCAGCTGGTCTCTTCAAAAATCAGGAAGCACATCTACTGGAAACATTACAATATGAGCATTCTAACAGGTCAGAGTCATATAAAAGGAAGAACGATGAAATTAGACAAACATCATGCCCATCTCTTTGTTTTTCAACAATTGAAGGCAAACACTTATATTTTGTAACACAGGTGATTAAACAGGGAGAACCCTTGATTCAGTAGAAAATAACTACTATTGCTTCTTTAAAAGAAAGAGACCTACCACTGCAAGGACAACTTAGGTCAATCAGCAATTCTACAATAATTCTACAGAGACTTTTAAAGGACAGTTTTGTATAAGGTTAATCTGGGTGGGAGCAAAGGAACATTCAAATGTAAAATACAAAGACATTTAGGACAAACACATGGCAAAGTCAAGCCACAATAGGAACTTGATGGAGCTGATAAGACAAGAATCTTTTTTCTTTCTTCTAATCCAATGCTAACCCACTCTTAGTTTTCAAAATATATCAAATGAAATATGTACACTGCTATTCAGGAAATAAACTAAATAGAAAATTAGACAGTTTTCAAGTGTGCATGTTATGGCTATGATGTAATCTAAGGATATTGTTAATGAACTTTTAAAATGTAATTATGCCAGGGCCTTGCCATACCCTTTCGTTTATGCATACGTATTTCTTTAAATCCACACAAATACTTGTGAGACATTCTAAATGGGTATGCTTCTCTCTCCAAATTATTTTAAAAGTGTACATGAGCTGTCAGTGCATTAGACCTAATATTATATCCATTTGAAAAGAACAAAGGAAATGAAACTATTGCTTACAAATGACCTTATTATATATAATTTTATCAGTTCTCTGCTTCATAAAAGAAAGGGAACTACAATATTGGAGTACGGTAACATTAGCACAATTATCAAGAATTCATCTAATGTTGATTGATATTTCAGATTTGAAGATAGGATTATAGGATTCTCCTTGTGCTACAGTTTCCTTCTTTGCTTCTGAAGCCTGAGCCTTAAGCCTTCATCACTGATATATTATTGGGACATGTCAAGGACTACAAGAAATTTAATGGAGTATAAGAAAGAGGATCATCTAAGAGTTTTCCACCTTATTAGGGAAATATGATAAGTAAATAAAAATGGTAATTATAACTGGGCAACCTCTAATTAATGCCACCTATAGTTCTATTTTTTCTGATAGATAACTAGCAAACTAAATTTTGGTACAACGATAAAATCAAATAGTATTCAGCCAATTCAAATGTATGGTTTCCAATTGTGGAATAGTTAATAAACATAACTGGAAAAATATCTCCAACATATAGTTGAGTGAAAGAGCATGAGTTTATTTTATCTAAAATGATATACTTGAATTCAGTGCCTGCTTTCTCATCTAGTAAACAAGATAATAATGGTATCTACCACAGAAGGTGATTGTGAGCATTATTATGAGTTAACAGTGATTACCTGCATAGAACAATGTCTGATATGTAGTATATTTTAAATAAGTATTTTCCTCTGGAAATGGGCTTCTCCTTGTATTCGGGAGTACAGTGACTGAATGAGAGCAGTCTGTGGAGTCCTATGCCTGACTCCATGGATGCATGAAAACATGGCAGACCTCAAAGGGAACGGATTAATGTGCACCGTGGATCCAGTCTTGCATCTCCCACACCCAAGGGAGGCACTGGAGCGTTTGAAAGAATCCTAGGATTAGGACAGTGAACACTGGAACAAAACCCAGATAGCTAATGAAGGAAGGACCTCCCTGAGGCCATCACAGTATTTAAAACACCAGAATTCAGGTACAAAGACATGACAGGAGTGGTGTGGGGCAGTGGGAGGAAGCCCAGGAATAACTGAATCAGAATTCTCTGCCAAGCCAGTGGGACAGAGGCCAGAAATAGAAGGTAAATTAATTTAGAGATAAAAAAGTGATGTTTCTTACCAATCTAAACTGGTTGAATGAGCTTCATGCCCACTACAATTGTTACTATTTTTATTATCCTCCTCTTACTACTGCAACTAGTTGCTAATTCTTGCCTGCACACTCCATGTCTTTTGAGGCAGAGGATTTACCCTGACATCTAGGAGGCTGAGCTGGTATCACATTGCTAATATATAACAAATGGCAGATAGGGAATAGCAAAGGCTAGCAATTGAGGCATTCATAAGTTTCCTCCATATTTGTGCTAAAGGAGTGCTTCATACACTTTCTCGCCTAAGAGAAGAAGGAACATAGAGAGGAGTGCACAGAAACCCCCAGGGAACAGGGCTGTAGCCCATAGGCCCTTATTTCATGCAAGACATTTCCTTGAAATCATCTGTTATATGTCAGAAATACACATGAATTTACCATTCTACTACACAAAATATTTATGCTTGTTTAATGTAAAAATAAAGTCCAACTTACATATCTACCACAAAATTTTCAAGTAAAACTGATAGTCCAGGGAGATATCTTTATCTTGTGTTTTTGCATACTGCTTGGCACATGGCCATGGGATTTCCTTAAGAGTAATTTTACCTCTTTGAGAAGCATGTTCCCTCCCCCAAATATATTTATTAGAGGATTTTAGATTCTAGAAATAATACATGCTAAGAGTTAATTAGCTGAAAATATAAAGAGTACAAAAAACAAAAGTCAAAATACTCAGCCATGATCAAGAAATATTACCATTGACATTATTTTGGAGGGGGGGATACACTCATTTTTTAAAATGTATTTGTGTATACTTCTGAGATTTTGACACATGGATAGGTTCTTATAACCACTACCACAATTAATATACAGAACTGTTCCATCACCACAAAGGAACAAACTTGTGATGCCCTTTTATCACACCCTTCCTCCCTTTCTCCATTCTCTGGCAACAACTTATCTCATTTCCATCTCTGTATTTGTGTCATTTCAAGAATCATACAGTTTGGTTTTTTCAGTTGGCATAACGACCTTACAATCTATACAACATATTGAATGTGGCAATAGTTCATTCCTTTTTATTGCTAAGTATTATTCAATGGAATGGACATACTATAGTTTAACTATTCTTCCATTGAAGGACATTTGGGTCATGTCCAGTATGGGACTGTTACAAATAAAACTACTATATTCATTCATTCACAGATTTTTGGGGAACTTTGTTTTTGTTTTTTTGTTGTTGTTTTTGAGGTACTGGGGCTGGGGGTTGAACCCAGGACCTTGTATGTGTGAACTTGGTGCTCAACCACTGAGCCACATCGGCTTCCCTGAGTTGGCTTCCTCATCCATCTTGCTTGTAGTCTGTTTCTGTTTTTTCAGGAGGCACCAGAACCAAACCTGGAACCTCCCATGTGGGAGGTGGGAGCTCAACCACTTGAACCACATCTGCTCCCATTCACAGGTTTTTGTGTGAACATAAGTTTTCTTTTCTGTAAGATAAATGCCCAGGTGTGTATCTGCTGGGTATGGTACTTGCGTGTTCAACTCTTTAAAAGTAAATACCAGACTGAATTCCAGAGAAGCTGTACCATTTTACAATCCCACCAGCAATGTATGAGAGATCTAGTATCTCTATGTCCTTGCCAGCATTTGATATTTTCAGTTTCTTTCATTTTAGCTGCTCTAGTAGGTATGAAGCAATATCTCATTGTGGTTTTAATTTGCATTTCCCTAATATCTAATGATGTTGAATATCTGTTTCATGTGTTTATTTGCCATCTGTATATATTCTTTTTTTTTTTTTTTTTTCAGTTGGGTTGTTTGTTTTCTTATTGTTAAGTTGACAGAATTCTTTAGATATTGCGGATACCAGTGTTCTTTGTCAGATATATGACATGCACATATTTTCTCCCAATCAATGGTTTCAAACTACAGCAATTTGAATACAGCCTCAATTTGGTTTCTGCAAACACCAGGGTTGTGACTGAAGTAGTGTTGTCCTCCATAACCTAATATTAAATAGTTTTAGTTGCTTAGATGATAAATGAAGTTCCTCAATTTGCTTTGAAGTGAAAATGAAACCTGAAATTGTAAATGAAAGTTAAGAATTAACAAGTAATTATGATTACAAAATCATTTATATAGATGCCTTTGTAAGATAGCAAAATGGATAATATCTGAAATAGCTGAAACTGGTTGGATTTAGCTTAGACCTGCTACTGTGATGGTCATTCTAAACAGGTCTCACCCCTGTTTATGGTTAGTCCAGACTTGGCCTCTCCCTGTGTGTGCTTACTATTGTGATGGTAATTCTAGATTGAACTTAAATTTGTTTATGATTATTTCAGAACTAGGCTCACTCTTGTGTATACTTGCCATTATTATGGTAACCACTCTACTCTGCTCTGTTTGAATCCACAAAACTCCTGCTCCCCTTGTTTCTTTAAGGCAGATTTGAGACATCCCTGTTCCTTTCCTTCAGCCTGCATTAATAAACCTTCATTCCCTCATGACCAACCCAGTGTGGACTCCTATTCATCTGCTCTGGGCAAGAACCCAGAGGGACCCCTGAAAGGTTTTCTTCAGTTTGTCTGTTCATCTTAATAGTGTCTTTTACAGAACATTTATAATTTTGATGGTTGTAGCAGTTTGGTATTATTTATGAATTCCAAAAATAGATATTGGATTATGTTTGTAAATTGGTCTGTTTCTTTGGGTGTTTTAGATTGTATTAAATTCAGAGGTTTCTCTTTTACTTTTTAAAATTATAATTACGGCTTTGATTGGGCCACATCAGTAGGATGTCTCCTTTGTGGATGGGGACTCATAGAGAAAACTACACAGCAGGGAAGAAAGTTGGAGTTTTGGATGCTGGAGCCCCAGGATGTAAACACACAGGAGAAGAACACAGAGGAATTGAGGTGGCTCCATACACATGGCAGAGGCCCCGGGAAGAGAGAGAGCCTGATAGTCTACAGCTATCTTGTATAGAGAACAGAGCAGCTGAGCATGGAGAAAAATGAGCCCCAGAATAGAGACAATACTTATCCAAGCCTACAGCTGATATTGGAAGAAGCTGGGACCGCAGAACCTTAAGAGGAAGAGGGAGGCTGAACCCTTACAGATGTCAGCAGTCATCTTGCTCCAACATGTGGCAACAGACTTTGGTGACGGAAGTTACTTACGCTTTCTGGCCTAGTAACTGTAAGCTTCTACCCCAAATAAATAACCTTTATAAAAACCAACAGTTTTCTGGTATTTTGCATCAGCACCCCTTTGGCTGACTAATATGGAATTTGGTACCAGAAGTGGGGTCATGCTTTTGCAGTACCAAAATGTTAGAACAGTTTTATAAATGGGCAAGGGGTATTTTTTGGAGGAAGTGTGAGATGCTTGATGGAAAAGGCCTAGATTGCTTTGAAGAAACTGTTGGTAGTAATATGGAACCTAAAATTATTTTTGATAAGCTTTAGAAGGAAATAATTGTGAGATACTTGACAGAAAAGGCCTAGAGTGTTTTGAAGAGACTGATAGAAATATGGACACTAAAAAGACTTTTTATGAGGCCTTAGAAGTAAATGATGAAACTATTATTGGAAGCTGGAGGAAAGGCAATCCATGTTTTAATGTTGCAGAGAATTTAGCAAGATTAACTCCTGAAGTTTTATGGAAGACAGAATTTGAAAATGGTGAGCCTGAACATTTAGCTGAAGAACTTTCCAAAGTAAACTTGGAGAATGAGGCTTGGCTTCTCCTTGCAGCTTATAGCAAAATGCTAGACAAGGGAGATAAGCTGAAGACTGAATTGCTGGGCACAAAGAAACCAGAAACTGATTCTGGAAATTCCAAGCCTCTGGAAATCAAGTCCCTAGATGATAGTGCCCCATTTGAGGACTTTACTAAACTTGGAACTTGTAAATCAGGATTGAAAATGCAGTTAGCTAGGAAATACTTGTGGAAAATCTTACTGTTTGATGGCTTGGACCCCTGCTTCCTGCATGGTAAGCCAACAAGCTTTTTGAGAGAGCTATATGAGCAAAACCAGTCATCCTGGAATAAAAGGGTCATTGACAGGAAATAAGGAAGGGAATATGGCTTTAAGTAGAAAACCATAGAAGCTGAGCTCAGGAATTAAGACATTTTCTTGGGCCAAGAGAGGAACCCCATCCATGTGTACAGAGAGGGTGAGTTTGCCCCAACAGTTGAAAAGGGTGGATGTTCCCACCCACTGTTCAGGGAGAATTTTGCTGCCCTAGGGTACAGACAGGGTGAAGCACATTCCTTAAGGATTAGGGAGGGTGAGGTTGACATCCCATAGGTCTGAGAGGAGTTGGCCTGCCCCCATGTATTAGGGAAGGCTAGGTTGCCAACTTGTTGCTCTGAGAGGGTTAAGCCTGTATGCCAGAGTTTAGGGAGCATGTTGCCTTCACCTCACTGTACTATGGGGGTTTAGATTCTAACCCAAAAATTAGGTAAAGTATGGCCATTACCCCAATGCTCTTGGAGGGTGAGAACTGGAGCTCAGTCACCACCCAGATGTTTGATGAGGGCAGAACTAAGAAAATGGCCATTGGGCAAGCCTGTGCAAAAGGTGGGTCCTCATGAGGCCCCAGGGAGAAGAAACCATCATTTTAAGTATGACTCTCAGACTTTGACATCTAATGAAGTATGCTCTGCAGGTTTATGGAACTGTAGGGGACCCCTGACTCATGTTTCCCTCCTAATTTCTCTTTATGGTAATGCAAATATTTATCCTTTGTCCATTTGTATGTTGGAATCAGATAAATGGTTTTGTAAGTTTCAGAGGTCTACAGCCAGATGGGACTTTGCCTCAAGACAATCTGTATTTCTTTAAACTCAAAATCATACTAAGTATGATTTTGTAGTTAGTATTGTACTGATTTAAGTTTTTTAAAAAATATATTGTAATGTCTTTTTGGAATTCAGAGTGTGGCATGTAGCAATTTGGTATTATTTATGAATTCCAAAAATAAATATTGGATTATGTTTGTAAACTAGTCTGCTCCTCTGGGTGTTTTAGATTGTATTAAATTCAGAGGTTTAACTTTTACTTGATTAAATTATGATTAAGGCTTTGATTGGGCCACATCAGTAGGATGTACAGAGAAAACAACATGGCAGAGGAGAAAGTTGGAGTTTTGGATGCTGGGGCCCCAGGAAGTAAACACATAGGAGAAGAACGCAGAGGAATAGAGATGGCTCCATAGAAGTGGCAGAGGTCCTGGGAAGAGAGAGGCTGATAGTCTACAACTGACCTTGTGCAGAGAACAGAGCAGCTTAGCCTGGAGAGGAACAAGCCCCGGGAGACAGATGAGACTTATCCCAGCCTACAGCTGTTGGAAAAAGCTGGGACCCTGTAGTCTTAAGAGGAAGCCTGAACCCTTGTGGATAGCGGCAACCATCTTGCTCCAACACTTGGCAACTGACTTTTGTGAGAGAAGTAACTTATGCTTTATGGCCTGGTAATTGTAAGCTTCTACCCCAAATAAATAACCTTTATAAAAGCCAACATATTTCTGGTATTTTGCATCAGCACCCCTTTGGCTGACTAATACAGTGATCTAATTTAATCAGTTTTTCATTTATGGGTTGTATTTTTGGTGTTATATCTAAGAAATCTTTGGCTAATTCTAGATTATTTTATTAGTCAGCCAAAGGGGTTCTGATGCAAAGTACCAGAAATCTGTTGGTTTTTTTAAAGGGTATTTAATTGGGGTAAAAGCTTACTGTTATAAGGCCCTAAAGAGTCCCACTCAAGGTACCATAAGAAGTACTTCCTCACTCAAACTCTATTGCCACGTGTTGAAGCAAGATGGTGGGTGATGTCTGTGAGGGTTCAGCCTTCCTTTTTCCTTTTAAGGCTCTTTGGTCCCAGCTTCTTCCTCTTTCAGCTGTAGTCTTGCATAAGGCTTTCCTCTCCCCACAGGGCTTGTTTTTTTTTTTTTTTTGTTTTGTTTTTTTTAGCTGCTCTGTTCTCTTCACAAGGTCAACTTTAGAATATTAGGCTTATCTCTCTTCCTCTGTGTTCTTCTTCTCTGTGTGAGTGTCCATCCACCAAAGGGGCAAAGATCAACACCCTACTGACATGGCTGAATTGAAGCCCTCATCTTAATTTAACCAAGTAAACATAACCTTTGAATTAAATACAATCAAAAGGTATCATGCTAATAAGAACAAACCAGTTTACAAACATAATCAATATTTCTTTTTGGAATTCATCAATAATATCAAACTGCCACAATCATGAAGATTTTCTCCTATGTTCTTTTCCAAACATTTTCTAGTTTTACAGTTTATCTTTAGATCTATAATACATTTATAGTTAATTTTCGTCTAATGTATGAATTTTATGTCATTTTATTATTTTGGCTATTGATATTCAATTATTCTAGCACCAGTTGTTGAAAAGACTATCCTTCCCCATTTAATTGTTTTTTGTAATTTTGTCAATCATAAGTTTGTTGTATTTGTTTGTTCTGAGTTCAGAAGCATAGTTTACATAAAACTTTTTGTTTAATCATTATCAGTGCAAATTATGTCTTAGAAAACTTTGTTGATATTTTCTATAGCAATGTGAGATTAGAAGCTTTTAGCTTATATGTAGCATGCTCTGTTTATACAAGAAAATTTGATATTTAAAAAGATCACATAATATAATTTTGGGCTGACCACATATATCATGGAATGATTTCTACCAATAATTCATTAAACAGTGAACTATGCTGAGGTACTAAAATATGATTCAATTCATTTAAAATTTTACACACAGGTTTTAAATGTTTTATTGTAAAATTATATAATTGTATATTGTATAACTTAATATAGCGTATCATATTATAAAAAATAGGTAGGCATGTAATAAAGAATTTGGCTGCCCTTGGTCCCTCCTTCCTGGGAGATAATCCCCAAACACTTTAAATGTCCCTAGTGATTGGAGTATCTTTGTTATTCATGATGATCCCCTCAGACCAGATCAGAAATATCAGGGAGCTTATGATAACTCAGGATGGCTTCTGATCAGGATGGCTTCTGATCATGTGATGAGAGGGATGGGCATTTGAGTCACATGGTATCAGCCTGCCCTCTGGGAAGGGGAGCTGTGCTGGAGACTTTGTTCAACCACTCAACCATATGGCAAATTATCCAATCAATCATACCCACTTAATGAAGCACGAATAAAAACACCACATGGGGATGTTTGGGTGAAATTCCCTGGTTGGTAATATATATCTGTGTGTCCAGAAGATGACATGTCCTGACTCTATGGAGAGATGACACCAGAAGCTATGCATTTAGGACCCTCCCAGATCTTGCTCTATGTGTCCCTTCTTTTGACTGGGACACATATGTTTCCCTTCTTATTTGTATCCTTTTGGCTATAATAAAACTATACTTGTAAGTTCTGTGCTTTCTTGAGTTCTGTGAGTTCTAGCAAATTATTGAAACTGAGAAGATGGAGGAACCCCCAAATTTGTAGCCAGTTGGTTAGAAATGAGGGTGGTTGACTCTGGGTATCCCCACATTTGTAACTGATGTCTGAAGTGAGGGTAATGTGGCAGTTTGAGATTATTTTAAGAATCCCCAAACAGAAAAGATTATGCTTGCAAACTAATCTATTCCTCTGGTAGTGACACCCTTTGATTGCATTAAATTCAGCTGAGGGGACTTTGAGTAGGTTACCAGTTAAGATTACTGTAGGGCTTTTTATTGGACTACATCAGTAAGGGGCGATTCAGGTTGAGTCCCTGTCCCCTTGCTGGCTCTGAAATAAATGGACTCACATAGATGGATAGAGAGAGGAAAAAAGAAAATGCCATGTGAGAGAAAAGACTTCAGTTTTGCCCACAGCTACCTGTAAGGACAGAAGCCCTATGAGACAAGCCCTTTGCCAGGAGAGAGAGGACTACAGGAGTACTTAAGCACAACATCCCAAAAGGCTGGCCCACAGAGCAGTTCAACAGGAGACAGTGAGCTCAGAGAAGGCTGCAACCTGGGCAGAGATTGGCAGCCATCTTGCTTGACCGTGTGGCAACATGCCAGGATCAACAGTAGCTGACTTTGAGAAAGCATCTCTGATGGTACTTCAGTTTAGACTATTTATGGCCTTGGAACTATAAGCTTTTACACCAAATAAATTCCTTTTATAAAAGCCAACAAATTTCTGGTACTCTACATCAGCATTCTTTTGGAAAACCAAAACAGGTAATCTTGCAGAGTACTGTGCTGTTAATATAACTGAGGGTTACGAATTAACAAATAATTATGATTATTAAATGATTATATAGATGTTTTTATATTACCAATGGCAAAAATTAATACCTGAAATTATTGAAGCTATTAGAGTGTTCTCACCCCTGTTTATGGTTACTCTAGAATTAGCCTCACCTTTGAATAGGCTTACTATAGGGATGGTAACCACTCCACTCTCCTCTGTTTAATATCCACATGGAAAACTTTATAACTGACCTTTGTTCTATACTCTTCTATCCCAGAACCTTGTGACACACCCTGTTTTGGTGTCCACCTCCATCCTATTCAACCTCTTAATGTTTATTAATAAAGGAACCTGTGCCAGCTCCATCCCAATTATTCATTAGCATCCTTATGTTATAAAATATCAAAATTAATACAGTTCCAGGAGGCAGTTTTGGGGGCCACAAGGCCACTGACCTCCTTTGCATTCACAAACAAATAAAACTCTTTCTTTCTTTGAAACTCTGGTGTCTCAGGAATTGGTCTTTAAGATTCATTGGGAAAATGAACCTACATTTGCTTGGTATCATTAACCTGTGAAGTCTGTCCTAATTCGTAGTGACTGAGGTCATTGTAGCAGGATAGAAAAAAAATACACATTTTGTATATAGAAAAAATTCCTGAAAACACAATGCTATATGTTCTTGAACCAGAGGTAAAATTATGAGAAAAAAATCATCTTTATTTTTTTATATTTTCCAAATTTTCTGTAATGTTCATTTATTAATAACTTTTCTAAAATGGAAAAAAAGTAATATTTTAAAATAATGCTAGGATTTAGAGGAGAAATGACCTGCTAAATTAAAATAAAAATTATGAGATGAAAATTGAAATAGAATTAAAACAAATCAGTTACTCTACTGAGTTAGTGAGGTAGGGTCTTGATACATCCTTCCTCCATTCTTTCCTCCCTTTTTTCTTCTCTTCCTTCCTTCCTTCTTTTCTTCCTCCTCCTTTTCCTCTTCTTTCTCCTCCTCCTCCTCCTTCTCTCTCTCTCTCTCTCTCTGTCCTGCTATTTCTTTCTATCAAAGGTTTCTTGAGCACCAACCATAGTCAAAATATTTTTCTGGGTTCTTCAACACAAAAGATGCAAAGACCTGATAGTTCTTTTGAGCGGTTGCAAACTGAAGTTACTTAACTTTAAATTTAGAATTATTTTTCCTTTCAAATCTTTTATGGATGAAAGGCAAGCATTGAAACGACATTCTAAGGAAGCATTGCAAAGACAAGTGGAGACTACATTTTTGTATGTAATTATTAGTGGCTGAATGTGATTATTAAAGTGTCACTTTTAAAATACACAAGTTCAACAACCATATTATTTTCTGCTCAGCCTCTATTTATGATAAGTCTTAAATGTTTGAGTCCCTATTAGCTGGTGACTGTGTACCTACTGTCCCTGAAATAGTAAAATCATATTAATTGGATTAATTCTGATTCATAAGATTTGATTGCTGAGTATTGTAATATTGAAATATTTTCCCCACATTTAATTATATATGATCAATTCCATGATTTAATTTTAAAACATCCTTCCTCTATACACGCAACAAGAAAAACACCAAAAACTAAATTAAAATAAAATTAATTTGATGCCACATTAGAGTAAGTAGGTATCTGTCTCCCTTGATGCATGGTCTGAAGTGCACTGTATAAGCCTGAAATTCCTTTAAAATCTCTTGTTTAATTTTAAAATATATTGATATTCCTCTTGCTCTCCAGACATAATGAGATGTCACTTTACAGCCTTTTGTCAAATTTCTTAATCCCCTGTGTTTGGAACAAGATAAGCTACAAATTGTGAACAGATTTTATAAATAAAATAAATGCAGTTGGACTTCAATTAGAACTAATATTAATAACTAATCAGTATTATCCCTATGATAACTACTACTTACAATAGTAACAGTTAACATTTATTGACTTAGATTTTGACAGTGCTGTTTTAAGTTTGTTATCCATTTTAATCTCCACAAAACATTGTAGTAGGTAGTATCTAGAAGCTAGAAATGGAGGTTTGGTTTCTTTATGTGAAAAATGGGATACTAATAGTACTTAATTCCTATGGGGTGGGTCTTGTGGATTACGATTGTTGAAAAGTTAAATGAGATTGTGTGTTTAAAATGCTTATTTGAATGATCAGCAAAATAGTAAGATCTCAATAGGTGCGTAGGGCTGTATAAGTCTATGAGCACTGTGGATCCCAGCATTTTTTCAGTCTGAGTACATTTTAATGTCAACATATTTTCTGAATCTAATTTTAAGTAGGCCAATTAAATAGTAATGTTAGCATCTATCAACTAAGAAAATAAGGCAAAACTCTGAGTTCAATATGTTTTTAAAATAACTTTGTATTATAATTATTATAATAAAATCTGCATGCACCTGAAAAATGGTAGTGAATATTTTCTATTGTTTTCATAGCAATGGTTGGAACAATGTGAGACTCTAACACAAGAGAACTCTGTCCCCCAGGAGTCAGAACTGGAAAGTTCTATTCCAGGTAGTGAAAGGTAACTGGGCTAGTCTGTTGGTTAGGGTCCCTGTACCTGAGTGCTCCCCTCCTGAGCCTGTGGTCTGTTTAGCCTCAGGTCCTGCTCACTCTCCCCTGCCTCTGACAGCCTTACAAAAACTAGCTTGGTCCTTTGCCCTCTTGGCCAGCCTCCAGAAAGACCTGGCCTACAACTCTGCAGATCAGTAAAATAAGAAAATACTATAGACACATTATGGATTTTCCATCAGGCAGAACAGGATGCTCAAGCAGAGCACAAATTCTGTTCTCAGATGGACCTAAGGTTGAATTCTTGTACTTACTCCATGATCATGGGGAAACTATAAAATATATCTGGATCTCAGTTTCCTAAAGTGGGAAGCTCCTAATTCATGGGGATAATAAGGGTTAAATGAGATAAGAGGTAAAAAGTTCTTGAGCACAATGTTTGGTGTATAAGTTTTCAATAGTGGGTATTTGTTTCACACCTTTTAAAACAGGAAATAGTGCAGCATATTTACTCTTCATGAAATGCCTAACATTTGAGGGTACATTATACAGTCTCTGAATGTAATAGAAAGTTTATAATAATTTTCAAATATATATCACACTGAAAATAATAGAACAATGTTTATTTGGGAATTCTTTTGAAAGGACAGGGGAATCTATCAGCAAAGGACTTTTTTTTTGTCCATGTTCTTCAAAAAATTTCTGAGCAAGAGTCACCTAGTGGAATGCTCTCCTTTTTCGGTTTATTCAAAACTTAAATAGTGTACGTAACTGAGAGGAATCCAGTTAATTTGTGAGCAATGCAAAACAATGCAAGGAAAAAATATACTCCACTGAATAGCAACTTGTCTTTAGAGAATGAAGTCACTGGTTTCTGACGTTCATTATGGAAAATATGTAAAGTAGTGTATATTTTAATAGAAATTTTTTTTTATTAGGTCACTCAGCACAGAAACAGATGGAGTAATCACAAGGATATTTTAATAACAGAATCATTCCTTCACTCCATTGTTTCCTTAGAAAATCTAGCAATAATTTCAAGGGCACATGGAAGCCTTT
Source organism: Tolypeutes matacus (assembly GCA_026826555.1). Taxonomy (NCBI): domain Eukaryota; kingdom Metazoa; phylum Chordata; class Mammalia; order Cingulata; family Chlamyphoridae; genus Tolypeutes; species Tolypeutes matacus. The sequence continues at coordinate 2,735,371 of JAKSZT010054324.1, read as the reverse complement.
TTCCATTCTTTTTAAAAGGGCAAACAGAATCATTGCAATAAAATAATCTAGTGAGTCCCTAAAGAAAACTATATCATGAACAAAAAAAGGGCAGCAAGGACAAATTCCTCATTACATACTATTATCTTGATTGCGTAGTGTACAAGGAATGTTCAGACAAGTAGAACAAGCACGTTTTCAACTGAGGTAAATCTTTAACCAATTGAATGGATATGGCTTTGTCACTTTAAAATTCATCTCTAAACACACAAAAAAACAAAAATGTGTAACTTTAGTATTTTTTTTTTTTAATTTGCTGACAATATAGATAACTGGAAAAAGGTGTTTCAACAATCCAATAAAAGACAGTGTATGCAGATTTATTTCTAACTCATGTTACCAATATTTTCAGTCATGTTACTGCTATATTTTACTATTAAAACCTTCACTTAAATCAACTCTTTATTGTCAAAATAATATTGTTCTGTGCAATACAGCTTTGTGATAGTGACTTCTACTGCAGACAGAATATTAGCCAAGAAAAGACATATTTCATAATGATAACTTAATTCTCCATGGACAGCTAGTAAAGCTATTGGAGAAAATACAACAAAAAACAATGTTAATATTGAATATTATCAGAAAGACATGATTTTGCATGATTTTTGCAATAATGTAGAATATTATTTTCTACATAATATTCTACAACTAAAAAGGATAATAATAGTAATAATAATAATTATGAGTTGTGAAATGCTTTGTACTTTACAAAACCCTTTCCAAAATTTAATCATTGTGAGAACCATATAGTGTGTATTTTAGTTTGCTAAAAGCTGCCAATGCAAAATGGGTTGGCTTTTATAATGGGATTTTATTAGTGTAAGAGCTTACAGTTCAAAGGCTGTGAAAATGTCTAAATCAAGGCATAATCAGAGATGCTGTCTCACCAAAGGTCGGCTGCTGGAAATCCTGGACTCCTGCCATATGGCAAGGCAAAATGGTGGCAGGTCTCTGCTTCTCCTCGGGGCTGACTTGCTCCCTGAGCTCAGCTGTGGTAGATCAGGCAAATGGCTCATCTCTCCTCTCTCCTCAGGGAATTGTTGCTTCACCTTCAGGCTGCTCCACTGATTCTAGCCTCTAGCCTCTCTTAGCCTTTTGGGGTTTCTCTGTCTTTCTGCAGCTGCAGGCAATCCTGGAGTCCTCTCTCACATGGGCAGGGTAAAATGGCAGCTTCGCCTCCCCCACCCCGCCCCCAGCCCCTCTTCAGTTTATATAGGACTCCAGTAAGGGATTAAGACTAACTCTGGATCCCGCAATCTAATCAAAGCGCCTTAACTGAAGCTATCTAATCAAAAGTGTTCTAATCAAAAGGTCCCTTAACTGAAACTAATCAAAAGACTCCATCCACAATGGGTTTACTTGGACACCAGTGGGTTTGCTTTAAGAACAGGATTTTCCGGGGTCCACAAACAATTCGAAACAACACAATATGTTTCTTCTCCTATGTCTCACATAATAGATAAAATCACAGACTGGCTTCATTCCAAATCATTAGCTCTTTCTACTCTATCACATGGTTAACAGAAATAGTCAGATTTAGCAGCCCCTCATTGTCCCTCAGAAAATAACCTTCAGATAAGCACTCTGTGTAAGGGGGAAAAAAAACCTGCTATTAATTAAAGCATATCCTAGAGGAGTTTGTGTGAGTAAAGGATTCACAAATGTAGTTTGAATATAATTTAATATTGTTTACTAATGCTTCTGCATGGTTAAAACACAATTTTTCCCTCCTTTAGTTAAAAGAACCAGAAAAAAGACTGTCTGTGAGTGAGCATTTTCTCCTCAATTAAAAAAAAAAAAAGCTAGATGATCTTGCTGCTGGTAATCAAATCATTTCAGGTGAATTGTTATATCAAAAGACATTCTAAGATAGCAAAAGATTCCGGCTGGATGGATGGTGATTCCAAGGGATTGCAAAGTGGATTTAAAAATCTGCTCTAATCAAAATACAGATTTTCCATATGTCATTTTATAAACCATATAATAATCAACTTCCATTAGTATTTTCCACTGAGGTCTTGGGAAATATGAAAGCATCAGGTCAAACAGGCAAGTAGTATGTATTTGGAAATTCAGAATACTATTTGGGATAGTCAAGGTAATGGGCCATATAATGAAAGTTTATAATGACACAATGACAAATTAAATTTGCATTTTACTTATAAGCTACGTGATAAATTGCCAATTATAGCAAATGCTATAAATAAGAAACACACACACACAACAAACAAACACACATCTTTCCCCTTTCTAGGACTGCAGAGCCCTAGCTTTGCTTATTATGTAATTTGAAATTAGTCTAAAAAGTAGAGCTGACAAAATCTGAGGTAAACATTTTGTGGTTTCTGGCATATTAACAAAGCTGAAGAGTCACAGATTGTATTTTCCATCTAACTATTTTTAGGCCTGGTGATAAAGCACTCTTGAAACTGACATGAGAATTTAAAGTCAACTTTGAGACTTAGAACATCCTAAACCCTGTCCCATTTCTCATTAAAATGACTCAATCAACTTAACAGGAAAGAGGTCCATATTCTTGCTGAAAACGAGTTAAGGATCTTATTTATGTACCTGAATTCTTAAAGCCATACACAAAAAATGGGTGCAAGTGAGAACCAAATGTGGAGGGCTCAGCCCCACTACTTCTCATTGTTTTATAAACACACAAGGAGTTTCTACCAACTGCTATTGTTTGTGGGGACTGGGATCAGAGAGGAACTGACAGCCAACAATCAGTCTACAGGTGGAAAGAATGGCCTGCTAAACTGAACAGGAAACACTAAAAATAAAATGTCTCCATAAGGTAGCAAGGAGGAGTAAGCACTTCTGGCTCAACTCTCAGGGAAGCCAAGACTGACTTTTAAAGGACCATTTTTCCTGAACAATAATTATTCTCCTTTACCTATTGATGTTTCTCCCTGCCTGTAGCTCTGTCCCCACCTCTGAAACTTACCAGGCCCTTATAGGCTGCCAAAGAAAACTTGCAATAAAATTTAAAATAAGCTTCTGCATTTATTTAGAACAAAGAATAATAGAAGAGTAAAAAATAATTCTTCACAGATGTCATTTCTGCTATGAATATTGAACAAACAAGCTCCCTTTCTGTAAGGATAAATAGACAGAAAATTCACCAGAGAAAATGAAAAGTCTCAGTAGGTCAAAAGAAGTAGATCACATAAGCACTAATAAGAAATGTTCCCCATGGAAATAGAGTTTCTGCAAGAAGCAGAAAAGAACTTTATAAATACCCTAAATAGTAATACAAAAACAAAAACTGAAACATACACAAATTCACATAACAGGCTGGGAGTAACTAAGAGCAACCTAAGAGCTATGATAGCAAAAAACATACATTTTGAAAGATCACAAAAGAGGTAGTTACTGTAAGATTTGGAGTTTGCAAACAATGGAATTAGTGAATTAGAATATGAGCTCAATAATCCAGCAGAATGCAAAAACTGAGAGGCTAGACTAAAAAATAGAAATTATGAGAAAATGAAATCAAATTCATTAAAACTATGTTGAGGCATAACTATGAGATTATACCAAATACTATTATTGTACACATTGAATGAATTGTATGCTTTGTTAATATGTACCAATAAAATAGATTTGTTTAAAAAAAAAAAAATAAAGAGGCTTAGAAAGTAAAAAAAAAAAAAAAAAAACTATGTTGAGGAGATTGGTTTCCATCTAATTCTACTTTCTTGTTAAGTTACTGTAGTTTACTTAAAAAGAAAGTAGAATTATGTGTGTGTGTGTGTATCTACAAAAAAAAAATTCTACTTTCTTTTTAGGTGAACTATATATATATATATATATATATATATATATATATAGAATTAGATGGAAACCAGTCTTCTCAACACCTCTACAGAAGATAAAGAAAAAATGTTTTTTTTTTTTTAAGATTTATTTTATTTATTTATCCCCCCACCCCTACCCCCTCATTGTGGTTACAGTCTGCTCTCTGTGTTCATATGCTGTGTGCTCTCTGTATCTGCTTGTCTTCTCTTTAGGTGGCACCAGTAACCAAATTCGGGACCTCCCATGTGGAAAAGAGGCATTCAATCACTTGAGCCATCTCAGCTCCCTGGCTTGTGTCTCTCATTGTCTTTCCTCTTTGTGTGTCTTTTGTTGCATCATCTTGTTGTGTCAGCTCGCCTTTTCCAGGAGGCACTGGGAGCCAAACGCGGGACCTCCCAAGAAATAATGTTTGCAGAATTCTGAGGAGAAAGGATTATGACTCAAGAAATAGATACCCAGCGAAAGTATGATTCACTTGAAAATGAAGGCATTTTCAGATATGCAGCAATTCAGGCTAACTACTCATATATCCTTTTAATGAACTAGAGAATGAAACTCACTTGGAAAAAAGTATTCCAACCAAACAGTACATGAGACAAAAGCATTCAAGAAAGGGAAGACAATGTGTAGGATGAGGGAAATGAAACCAATAATAATTAGAATTTCATGTTGCCTGGTACATAGTAAGCACTCAAATATTAGATATATGCAAATATTAAATACCTGCAGCCCATACACTCATTGTTAATACAGTATTAGAACCTAATATGAACACAATGACAGAATTCCTGAAGTAGATGTAAAATGTTTAAAAATGAAAAAAAAGAAAAAAACTTTCAGATTATCTTTTATGACATATGGGAACATAAGAATGTGTTTACTTGCTCAAAGAAGAATCTATTGACATAAACAAGTAGACATTTTTAAGAAAATATATTAAAAAATTTTCTTTTACTATAAAAAACCAAAATATTATTATTTTATAAACTTAAAAAATATAGAGGCGACAAAAAAAAAAAAATGTATAGGGGACATCAAAGGGAACTTGAATAGATCGGCCAACATAATATCCCTAGATAAAACAAACAAACAAAAAAACCACCACTCAGTTTTGTACAGATGTCATCTTTTCCTGTATTAATCCATAAATGTGATTCAATTCCAGCTAAATCCTAAAGTATTTTAATAAGTGAGGGAAGGTAGTAATGGAGGTAACTTTATAGAGCAAATATATGAAATTAGTACTTGGAAACCAGTCTTCTCAACTCAGTCAAGAACATGTTAATAAAATTAGTGGGGGAAGTGGTTGGACCTACATTTTCATGTAATAAAATCAGTGGTAAAGGAAAAACAAACAATCATAGTATTGAAACCACCATAGGCAAAGAGATTCTTGGAAAAGAATACAAAATCCAGAGGCTTAACTAAATGGATGTGAACTATTATATGACAAAGGTGACATTCCAAAAATGCGAGGAAGAATGAATTATAAATAATTATTATCGGGGCCACCAGAAACAAATTTTATAAAAATTTTCTGGAGGTAAAGTGGCAATATATGAAGGGTTTTTAATATTTGTATCCCTGAAAGTAATAAAGGGTTGTAATCAGACAATGCTTGATTATAGTGATTTTTAATATGCAGTTTGTTACAGTAGGGGAAATTAAAAAATAATCTAAATGTCTGTGATGGTAGGCTAATGTGTCAACTCGGTCAGGTAATTGTGCCCAGTTTTTCAGTCAAGCAAGCAGTGGGCTAATTGTAATACAAGGACATTTATGAACTCTAGTCACCAGTGAGTTTACTGCATAGATAGCTGATTACAAATACATCAACCAGGAAGATTGCCTTCAGCAATGAGTGACTCTTTATCCAATCAGTTGAATGCCTTAAAAGGGGAAGTGATTTCAGCATTCAGAGAATTTCCCAGCTAGTCTTTGGATAGCCAACTCCTCCCCAAAACTCTTCAAGGATCTTCATTGGACTTTCATTGGAGCCCCTAGTTTGCAGCCTGCCTGCAGAACCTGGACTTGTCCATCCCCACGGTCATGTGAGAGACTCATAAAATCTCATATTATTGACAGATATCTCCTGTTGATTCTATTTCCCTAGAGAACCCTAACTAATACAACTTGGTACCAGAAGTGGGGTAGATGGGCAGTCTACTAAATTTCTTCTGAATCTGTATAAACAGAAGAGTTCTAGGTCAAATGAACAAAACCCTAACTCAAATTACAGACGCAGAGAATCACAGCCCTTAATCAATTCCCAGACTTGAGACAGTTTACAGACCCATAGCCCCTTGAATGAGGAGGCCAGGTCCCCTTGGGGAAGGATCCTGTTAAACTGCCAAAAATTTATCCTGTTAATCTCTCTCCCACCTTTCCCCAAGGAGACCTATGGCCTTTTACCAGAATAACTGTGCATTGGGGAAAAGGAAATGATCAGACATTTTGGGGATTATTAGGCATGGCCTCAGAAGTGACATTAACTCCAGGAGACCCAAAATGTCACTGAAGTCCACCAGTCAGAGTAGGGGCTTATGGAGGTCAGGTGATTGATGGAGTTTTAGCTCAGGTCCATCTCACAATGGATCCAGTGGGTCCCTAGACCTGTTCTGTGGTTATTTCCCCAGTTCCAGAATGCATAATTGGAATAGACATACTCAGTAACTGGCAGAATCCCCACATTAGATTCCTGACTTGTGGAATGAGGGCTATATGGTTGGAAATGTCAAGTGGAAGCCACTAGAACTGCCACTACTTAAGAAAATAGTAAATCAAAAGCAATATTGGATTTCTAAAGGGATTGCAGAGATTAGTGCCACCATCAGGGATGTGAAGAACACAGGGGTGGTGATTCCCACCACATCCCCATTCAACTCTACTATTTGGCTTGTGCAGAAAACAGATGAATCTTGGAGGATGACAGTAGATTATCATAAACTTAACCAGGTGGTGACTCCAATTGCAGCTGCTCTCCCAGATGTGGTATCATTGAGCAAATCAACACATTCCCTGGTACCTGGTATGCAACTGTTGATCTGGCAAATGCTTTTTTCTCAATTGCCTTCTAAGGACCACCAGAAACAGTTTGCTTTCACCTGGCAAGGCCAGCAGTATACCTTCACTGTCTTGCCTCAGGGGTGTATCAACTTTCCAGCCCTATGTCATAATATTGTCCGCAGGGACCTTGATCATCTCTCCCTCCCACAAGACATCACACTGGTCCATTATATTGATGATATCATTTTGATAGGACCTAGTGAGCAAGAAGAAGCAAAGACTCTAGACTTATTGGTAAGGCATTTGTGTGAGAGAGGATGGGAGATAAATCCAACAAAAATACATGGTCCTTCCATCTCAGTGAAATTTCTAGGTGTCCAGTGGTGTGGGGCATATTAAGACATCCCTTCTAAAGTGAAGGATAAGCTGTTGCATCTGGCATCTCCTACAACCAAAAAAGAGGCACAATGCTTAGTTGGTCTCTTTGGATTTAGGAGACAACACATTCCTCATTTGGGTGTGCTACTTCAGCCCATTTACTGAGTGACCAGAAAAGCTGCTAATTTTGATTGGGGATGGAACAAGAGGAGGCTCTGAGAAAGGTCCAGGCTACTATGCAAGCTGCACTCCACTTGGTCATATGATCAAGCAGATCCAATGGTGCTGGGAGTGTCAGTGGCAAATAGAGATGCTGTCTGGAGACTCTGGCAGGCCCCTATAGGAGAATCACAACACAGACCCTTAGGATTTTGGAGCAAAGCCCTGCCATCCTCTGCAGATAACTACTCTCCTTTTGAGAAACAGCTTTTGGCCTGCTACTGGGCCTTAGAAGAGATTGAATGCTTAACCACGGGCCATCAAGTCACCATGAGACCTGAGTTACTTATCATGAGCTGGGTATTGTATGACCCACCAAACCATAAAGTTGGGCATGCACAGCAGCACTCCATAATAAAGTGGAAGTGGTATATATGAGATAGGGCTTGAGCAGGTCCTGAAGACACAAGTAAGTTACATGAGGAAGTAGCCCAAATGTCCATGGTCACCATCCCTGCCATGTTATCTTCTCTTTCCCAGCCCAGAGCTTTGGCCTCTTGGGAAGTCCCTTACAATTAGTTGACTGAAGACAAGAAAACTCAGGCCTGGTTTACAGATGGTTCTGCACAATATGCAGGTACCACCTGAAAGTGGACAGCTGCAGCACTGCAGCCCTTTTCTGGGACATCCCTGAAGGATAGTGGTGAGGGCAAATCCTCCCAGTGGGCAGAACTTTGAGCAGTGCACCTGGTTGTTCGTTTTGCTTGGAAGAAGAAATGGCCAGAGGTGCATTTGTACACTGATTCATGGGCTGTTGCCAATGGTTTGGCTGGATGGTCAGGGGCTTGGAAGGAACATGATTGGAAAATTGGTGACAAAGAGGTCTGGGGAAGAGGTATATGGATAGACCTTTCTGAGTGGGCAAAAATCATGAAAATATTTGTGTCCCACATGAATGCTCACCAGACGGTGCTTCAGCAGAGAAAGATTTTACTAATCAAGTGGATAAGATGGCCCACTCTATGGCTAATGCTCAGCCTCTTTCCCCAGCCACTCCTGTCATTGCCCAATGGGCTCATGAACAAGTGGCCATGGAGGTAGGGATGGAGGTTATGCATGGGCTCAGCAACATGGACTTCCCCTCACCAAGGCTGACTTGGCTACAGCCACTGCTGATTGCCCAGTCTGCCAGCAGCAGAGACCCACACTCAGCCCCCGATACGACACCATTCTTCAGGGTGACCAGTCTGCTACCTGGTGGTAGGTTGACTACATTGGACCACTTCCACCATGGTAGGGCAGTGATTTGTTTTAAATGGAATAGACAAATATCTCGATACGGGTTTGCCTTTCCTGCATGCAATGCTTCTTCCAAAACTACTATCTGTGGACCTATTGAATGTCTTATCTACACCATGGCATTCCACACAGCATTGTTTCTGATCAAGGAACCCATTTCACAGCAAATGATGTGTGGGGATGGGCACATGCCCATGGAATTCACTGGTCTTATCAAGTTCCCCATCACCCTGAAGCAGCTGGATTGATAGAACAGAGGAATGGCCATTTGAAGACTCAATTACGACGCCGGTTACATGGCAATACCATGCAGGGCTGGGGCAATGTTTTCCAGGAGGCTCTGTATGCTCTAAATCAGTGTCCACCCTATGGTGCTGTTTCTCCCATAACCAGGATTCATGGGTCCAGGAATCAAGAGGTGGAAATGGGAGTGGCATCACTCACTATTACCCCCAGAGACCCACTCAGAAAATTTGGCTCCCTGTCTCTGCAACTTTAAACTCTGCTGGTCTACAAGTTTTAGTCCCAAAAGGAGGAGTGCTGCCACCAGGGAACACAATAATGATTCCATTGAACTGGAAGTTAAGACTGCTGCCTGGCTATTTTGGGCTCCTCTTACCTGTGAATTAACAGGCAAAGAAGGGAATTATTGTACTGGCTGGGGTGTTTATCTTGAATATCAAGGGGAAATAGGACTGCATCTACATAATAGCGGTAAAGAAGAGTTTGCCTGGAATACAGGAGATCCTTTAGGGCATATCCTAGTACTGCCATGCCCTGTGATTAAAGTCAATGGAAAATTGACTTCCAATGTTAACGGAAAATTGATAATCCAATCTAAGCAGAACTAACAACGGCCAGAATCTTCAGGAATGAAAGTTTGGGTCACCCCACCAGGCAAAGAAACATGGCCAGCTGAAGTGCTTGCTGAGGTTAATGGGAACATGGAATGGGTAGTGGAAGAAGGTAGTGATAAATATGAACTTCACATGACTAGTTAAAGAAACGAGGGCTGTAATTGTCATGACTCTTTCTTCCTTGTTTCGTTATGAGTGTGATTGTATATGTACACAAAACAAATTTCTTTGTTTTCTTCCCCAACATTTTCCCTTATCATATGACAAGTTGTATTACTTTCATGTCATAATATTTAAGGATGTCAAGTTCAAGAGTGATTACCCAAGGACTAGCACCCTATTCTGTAGGGAATTAATACATTTCCCATTGTAGGCAGGAGAGTTAAACATTTTTAGGCAGAAATATATATATATATATGCATATCTGTTACTGTTTTTACTTAGAGACTAAGTATAGTTTAAGGCAATGTATATGTTTGCCAAGTTGACAATGGGTGGACTGTGATGGTTATGCTAATGTGTCATCTGGGCCAGGGAATTGTGCCCAGTTTTTTGGTCAAGCAAGCACTGGGCTAATTGTAATATAAGGACATTTATGGACACCAGTCACCAGTGAGTTTACTGCATAGATAGCTGATTACATCTATATCAACTAGGGAGATTGCCTTCAGCAATGAATGAAGCTTTATCAAATTAGTTGAATGCCTTAAAAGAGGAAGTGATTTCAGCATTCAGAGAGAATTTCCCAGCTAGTCTTTAGATAGCCAACGTCTCTGGAAACTCATCAAAGACCTTCACTGGACTTTCATCGGAGCCCCTGGTTTGCAGCCTGCCTGCGGAACCTGGACTTGTGCATCTCCACAGTCACCTGAGAGACTCTTATAAAAACTCGTATTATTGAACAATATCTCCTGTTGATTCTGTTTCCCTAGAGAACCCTGACTAATACAATGTCCAACAACAGGAATTGGGAAAATAAAATACGGCACAGCCTGTGTCCAAAAAATGGAATTTATATATATATCTTAATGTAGTTAAACATCATCATTTATGGAAATATCCCCTGAAAAGATTTGAATGTAAAGCATGGCAGTGATCCTCAACATACTGAAATAAATTATTCTCAAAAGTATAAGTATTTTGCAATGATCTAGGTAAACAATCATAGGAACTTGTAGGAATTAGTAACTATAAGCAGGGCTTGAAATCTGAAAATTACATTATTTCATTAAAAGGCAAATATACTATATGAGCTTCACATTATAAAACTTCTGATTGAAATGGTTAAGCCATATCATTTTATTTTTTTCAAAAATTTAGGCTTTTACTCTCAGAAGGGATAGTACTCATACCAATAGGTTTGGGAAGGAAAAGGATGTCCCATGGCTTGACAGTTTGAAGTTCTTTTATGAATCCCCCAAAAAGGAGGATTATATTTTTGAACTAATCCATTCCTGTGGGTGTGGAGCCTTTTGACTGGACTAAATAAGTGAGGTTTGAGCCAGCTTGGGTCTCTGTTCTCTTGCTGGGTCTGATATAAATGGAAACACAGAGAGAGAGACACAGAGGAAAAGGAAGCTGCCATATTTGGTCCTGCAATGTGAGAGAAAGGATTCCAGGATCATCTACAGATGAGCTGCAAGGATAGAAGCCCCGAGAGGCTCAAAGAGCTGAGATAAGCCATATGCCTGATAGCTCACAGCTGAACTCTGGAAGAAAGCAGAGCAGCAGAGGAGGCCTGAAAGAGGCAAGCCCTATGCCTGGTTGCCCACAGCTGACCTCTTGGAGACAGTAGATTCTGGAAGGGAAGGCAGAGATTGGTGGCCATCTTTGCCATGTGGCGGTACACTAGGGTCAACAGTAGCTGACTTTGGTGAGAAAGCATCTCTGATGGTGCCTTGATTTGGACATTTCATGGCCTAAGAACTATAAGCTTTTACTCAAAATAAATTTCCCATTATAAAAGCCAACTCATTTCTGGTACTTTGCATTGGCAGCCCTTTGTCAAACTAAGACACATGGTGATGGTCATTATTATTAATTTTACTTTATTTGTCATAAGTATGCAAATAAGTTTTGCCTATTCCTTCAGAACTAAAAAGCAATGTGAAATAGACTCAAATATTTCATAAAATACTACCTATGGTTCTAAAATTACATATCAAATGATAGTTGCTTGAGATGCTTTAAAACCTTAGAAATCTAAATGCAATTTATTTCTCAATACTTTTAAGTCATAAATATAAAAATCTTCAACCAGTAGTATTTAGGGTGAACTTTCAAATTCCTGCTCAAGACAAAAAGGGTTTGGTGGGTTTTTAAAAAATATTTTTCAAACTGTTTTTTTTTTTTGTCACTTTAGCCCTTCCACCCCCACACCCCCACCCCAGAATAGAGTAAACAACAGAATACAAGTTTTATACCCTTGTTTGACCAAAACAGCAAAATTATGCTGTTTTTTCTTCCTCCAGTTTTGCCTTACCATATACAAATTCACAATGAAAACTTTTAATATAACTTCACACCTATCATCTCTTAATTCACAATAGATTTGATACATTGTTGTCAGCACCTAAAAGCAGCCAAATAGAATCTAATGATATCATGCAGAAAATGAAATGCCAACTGTGACTTGAGAAGCTTCCTGTTTTGCATTGCTGAACTTGGACTGTAAACTAGAGACATTTGAATGCAGCAGCAACTATCTTGATTTAACTCTCTAAATCAAGGAAATGTTTGCACTTACCAGAGGCACAACAGTACTACTTAAGAAAATCTGAAGTTACCTCTAATTAGAAAGAGAAATTCATTCTAATTTTAGCACATTTTTGTTTTGGACACTGATCTTTTAAACACCAGTCTAATGAATAGACATCTATAATTCTACTTGCCTATCTTCATATGTCATCTATTTTTTTCTCACTTTCTCAGGTCATTACAAAATAATCCTGGACCCCAGATGTATCTGTGCATGGGGGGGGGGAGGGGCGGAGCGAAGGGTGTGTATGTATATGTTTGTGTGTTTTGGGAAAGTTACCTACTCTCATCTGGCCCCTTAAGGAAATTGTTGAACATTTTTGCATTCTCAGCCTAAATGTGTTAGACACCAGCTGAAACACAAACTGAGATAACAACAGAAGATTTCTTGAGGAGAACAAGTGAAGATGGGTCTGCAAAATTATATCTATAGCCTTCCCCCCTCCCCCCCCCAGATGGATGGAGGACCCTAGAGATCTTTGTGTATTTCTCTGGAATTAGGTTCTGCATGCTGATCATTAGGATCCAGAAGGGATCCCAGTGAAGGATCAAAACCCTGGGCTGAGAAAGATTGGTTTTGTGCAGTTTCTGCATGTAATACACTGTACTCTTTGGGAAACGTGGCTTGCATTAAGACGTATATATGTGCGTGAAGAGGAAACATCTACAGCCAGAACTATAGTTTACAGCACCAAGCATGACTAATATCATGCTACACAAATGTGCAAGAAAACCTTTACTAGTTGGGTAAATTTGACTTGGCAGAGAGTGACAGACATGAGCTGAGAGATTATTTGATAAATATAGAGCAGATTCACAGGAAGTTACAATAGCAATTGTAGCAGTTAGTTAGGTGTTTACATCAGTGTCTGTATGAAGCTATTGATTTAGTGATAGATTATGGAATTATCTATGAAAGAAAGCAATCAATCCTCAACTCCTAATCCATGCAGTTGCTAAAGTGTCTTAACTGTCATACATCTGTCACAAAGAAATTTGTTTCTGGCTATCAGAAATTAAGTATGTATCGAAGTGGTCCAATAACACTGCAGATTTATAAGTTTAAAACACATCATTGAATATCATGGTTGTTTCTCTAGTTCCAACAAGGGCACGTTGCTCAATCACTTCTCCCTGTGCCCACTGACCTAACTCAAATTAGAAACACCTAAAATACATGAAACACTTTAACATATATGTATTCAATTCCTGCCACTCACTTAACAGGTATTGTTCTTCTTTTGTAACTGTAGAAACTTTCTGAGATAATTGAGTGAGTGCCTTATGGGTCACTCAGCTAACAGATAGTGGCTGCAAGGATCAGATCCCGAGTCTACCTGTTTCATCAGAAAATTGGTGCTTATAAGCACTACACTACATGATTGTGTCTTCATGGGATTTCACTGTAGCCTAGAAAATAGCTTCTGTGATTAAAAGCAAAATCTTGGGAGAAGATGTGGTTCAAGCAGTTGAGTGTCCACCTCCCACATGGGAGGTCCCGGGTTCAGTTCCCGGTATCTCCTAAAGAAAATAGACAACGAGCAGACAATGAGCAGACCACCAGCAAACTGCTCCCCCCCCCCCCCACCAAATGAACTGACAACGAGCAAAAACAAGGAGCAGAAAACAAGTAAACAATGAGCAAACAATGAGCAGACAACAAGCAAGGAGCGGCTGTGGCTCGAGCAGTTGCACAACTGCCTCCTACACGGGAGGTCCCAGTTTCGGTTCTTAGTGCCTTCTAAAGAAAAACAGACAACAAGCAAAAACAATGAGCAGACAATGAGTAAAACAGCAAGCAGAAAATGAGCAAACAATACTAAAAAACATTGGCTTGTACTCTTAAAATGTGTGAACTACAAGGTTCGTGAACTATATGTCATTGAAATTTATTTTTAGAAAAGCAAAATCTTAGAGTTGTAAGGAAATTTAGAAATCATTTAATCAATTGTCTTGCCACCAGAGATATCAGTTTATACCACATCACTAAAGGATAATGACCCATGAATAATCCCCATGACAGGTGTTCACTACTTCACTGTTAGACAGCTTTAATTATCAGAAATCTCATCTTTCTATTGAGTTGAAATCTTCCTCCTGGCAGGCTTTTACTATTAGATCCTATTTCTTACCTCTGGAGAAATAGTGGACAAATTTATTTCCTCTTATCCTGAGTGATGACAGTATTTCCTGGAACAAAAATTTAGAAGGGCATAAATGTGTATGTATATATATATATATATATATATATACATATATATATATATATATACTGCTATAAGAATTTTTAAAGTGCTACACACTAACTTCAAAGCAAAATTGGATATTAATTATTAAAATATACATATCAAAGCTCCTATGCAATCAGTTTCCCTGAATGAATATGGCACTAATGCATTCCGGAACAGAATATATCATTTGTTGTTAGCTAGCCCAGTAGCAGAGATCTACTATTGTTGGGATGACTAGTAGATAAAACAGATAAAGTATATCAAGCTTTCTGATTTATGGCTCTTTCAAGCTTGCAAAACAAGGTAAGGGTACTTATCCTGTAGGCTTCAAATTAGCCATTTATAAAATGGAGACAATTGGAAGATACAGCCTTTTATAGGTTAAACCTCTGGAAGACTTTCAGTACAGAAGTAAAGAAAAAAATCAGTATTTTATGTGAGGGACAGATACTCCTAGCTCTTTTCTGAGATATAATTTCATTATATGGTGTATACTGTGATTAATTTGTAGAAATAGATCAACTCTTCAGTGCTAGAAACACTGCCTATAACACTCATCACAGACATGTTGGTTTTTCTATGACAAATATTCACCCCAAAACAGATCCTTAAATTTGTTGTGTTTTAAAAGTGAGATATCTCTTTGTAAATGATAATAACCATTATAATATAAGCAAGAATTAGGGGTAAATATGCTCATACAGATGAATATTTTCACCTCAGAAAATATTTTCCACTTTCAGAAAATGAACTGCAGAAATATAGGGCATTATAATTCAATTCATAATGAGGTATCATTTTTTTTTTATTCCACAGACATGTTCAGCGCTAATTATGATCTCATGTCAGTGATTTAAAAAAAAAATGAGAGGGGATAAGAAATGGGGACTATCTTATGGAACATGGATTCTGGGAAGTTTGTATCTGTAGTTTCTCTTCACTGTTTCCAGCACATAATAGGGAATCAATACACTTAAGCTATATTAATTAAGGAAATTAAGAAATGGCTAGTGCATATGCATTCCTCAGATATTACAAAGGAGGTAATTTAATTAAAGCTTTGAAAAGTTGTAGGTATTTTCAGTAAAGCTTTAAAAACTCAAACAATTTCATTAAAAAAGGATGGAGTCGGAGTAATTAATTTTTCTCCGTAACTAGACTATAACAACTACATCAAAGTCATTTTACCTTTGTTAGCTTAAAAAAACAGGATAGTATAACAATACAACTTATTGAGCTCTTACCATGTGCCAGGTACTATTTTAATAGCTTTGCATTCATTAGCTCATTTAATCCCCATAGCAACCCTGGGAGGAAGATATTATTATTATCTCCAATTTTATGTGAGAAAACTGAGGCCTATGGAGTTACTTGTACAAGGTTGCATAGCTAACCAGTTAGGTTATAATCCATGAAGCCTGGCTCCAGGGTTCACTCTCAGCCACTGAACAAAATATCTCCTGTCATATATGACAATGCCGATATCTTAGCAGACTCTAAATCACAAGTGGAAAGAATGTGATGAGCCAAGTCCTTTCTTAAGTGGCTCAGGATGAAATCATGTCAGCAAAGAAGCACAGAATTCAGAGATGCACCTTGCCCTTCTTACTCCCATTGGGGAGGGAGATATAGTAGTTGGGCCCATGACTCGTGGAGCCAGGCATGTGGGTTTAAATCCCAATTATGCCTTTTATAGTCTCTGTAAGTTTTATCAGTTGAATTGCCCCCACCCCCCAAAAGGACATGTTCAAGTCCTAACCCCTGGACCTGGGAATAGAAACCTCTTTGTAAATAGGATCTTCTCTTTCAAGAAATTGTCATTTAAAATGAGACCAAACTAGATTAGGGTGGATACTATTCCAACATGATGGTCATCCTCATAATGAGAGAGACAGAGAGAGAGATGACTGAAGCAGAGAGAGCACCATGTGACAGGGGCAGAGATGGAGTTAGGGATTGCTAGCAGAGCAAACCACCTCCAGAACCCCAGGCTTCAGAGGAAGCATGGCCCTGACAGCATCCTCATTTCAGACCTCTAGCCTCTAGAATTGGGAAAC
Organism: Tolypeutes matacus; assembly: GCA_026826555.1. Taxonomy (NCBI): domain Eukaryota; kingdom Metazoa; phylum Chordata; class Mammalia; order Cingulata; family Chlamyphoridae; genus Tolypeutes; species Tolypeutes matacus. The sequence goes on along the minus strand of JAKSZT010054324.1, from coordinate 2,718,781 downwards.
AATAAATTTCTCTTGCTTAAACCAGCTAGTATATGGTACAGCAGCCCTGGACAACTAAGACAAAAGTTTTAAAAAAAAAGTAACCTTTCTGTGCTTTGATTTACTGGTTTATAAAATGGGGATAACAATAATGATGGTGATGATGGTGATGAATGTGAAAATGGTGATGTGGTAATGGTGTGGCAGGGTTGATGTGAAGATTATATATCTGACATATGGTAAACACTATATTGGTCTTGGTGATTACTGTCATTATTACAGCTTCTTTACCTGACTCCCTTCTTAGTACATAACTTCTTGGGGCTAGGAAATGCTTTCATTTATTCAAATAGAGGTTATTTGGGTTGATCTGCGTGCCTATCTTGTAAAGTTGAATCCAATCCCTGCTAAAGAGGAATTTGTGAGAGTCTGTTCATTTTCATTAGTTCTTGTCAAGGCTTGCTAATTCCAAATTGTTTTGAGATACAGGGAGAGTGAGGAGAATCACAGAAAGCAAATTTTCATGTGTTAGATACCCTTGGAAATTTGTAATTCTGTTTCTTATTTCCTTGACCTGACTGCTTATATTTCCTCGACCTGACTCTGCTTATAAAAGCATCAACTGCAGCAAGGAGGTCCCCTGCACCTCTCATAGTTGTTTGTTTTTTCTCCCTCTGAGATGGCTCCCTCGTCTGTTTGCTCTTTATTTTTGCTTGTCTGCTCATTGATTTTTGCTTGTTGTCTGCTCATTGTTTTTTGCTCGTTGTCTGCTCATTGTCTATTTGTTTCTTCTTTAGGAGGCACTGGAACTGAACCCAGAATCTCCCATGTGGGAGGTGGGCACCCAACTACCAGAGCCATATCTGCTCCCTGATGGTTTGTTTTTTATTGTTATCTGTTTGTTGTTTGCTCATTATCTTGCTCGTTGTTTTTTGTTCATTGTCTGCTCACTGTTTTTCTTGATGCTGCTTGTTTTCTGCTCATTGTTTATTTGCCTTCTTTAGGAGGCACTGGGAAGCGAACCTGGGTCCTTCCATGTGGAAGGGGGGCACCCAACTGCGTAAGCCACATCCACTCCCCTCTCATAGTTTTCAATAGGCAGTGAGCAGACTGCTCTCTGCTATGGTTCTCTGCCCTTCAGTGTGGGAGAGACTAGGGAAACAAGTACCCCAAATTTCCCAAGTTCTGAGACCCAGTCAATAGCTGCCTCATTCCTTCATCTTAACCCTCAGTGGATGCACACAGCAAACAAATTCCAGGAATAAGCTGTCCAGAGAATATTATATTCTCATCAAGGGAAACCATATTCCATATAGCATAATTTCTGAATCAAATTAACATCAACTTTTTTAATTGCCTAAAACAAAACCAACCAGCAAACAAAAGCTTTGGTCACAGAGTAACCTCTCAATGCCCCATGCCACCCCTACCCCTGTCCTAACCCTGGCTGTGAAATTACAAAAATACATCAGAGAATCCATTTTTTAACTATCTTCCTTGTACAATCAGAATGCACTTTTCATATAATGCTCTTTTCATCTCAGTTGCTATCATTTGGATGACAGAATGCAAATAGATTTATGATCATGTCAACAAATTAACATTTAAAAGAGAAAAGAATAAGCACCTGCTTTACCCCCAAGTCCCTTTAGAATCTGCAAAGAAAAAAGGGACAATGCATACACAGTGTATACAGTTATGAAATAAAAATGTTGAGAGGCTGACATCTTCAGCGGAGGCTGACTGGGAAACATACAACCTGTTGTTAAGCCTAATTGCTTCGCTTTGCAGGCACATATCTCTCTTAGAAACAATGCTATGCAAGTCTAGTCCACAAGCATCAGCTCACTCCAGGAGCCGAAGCAGTGAGGTGTAGTGACAAGTATATGAACTATAAAGACCTGGATGTGAATTCTGCTTCTATTACTTGCTAATTATGTGGATTGAGGTCAATTATTTAATCTCTCTGAGTTTTAGTAAGACTACCTACACAGCATGCACACTAAAACTTTTCTCCTAAAGTTCCAAAAAGATGAGATTATGATTGTAAAATAGTTAGCACAATGCTTAACACATTAATATCACAAATAAAATTCACAAAATGGTGGCCATTAATATAATGGTTAAATACCACATGTAATGAGTACAATTTTTACAATATTTTACAAATTTTAACTATGCCTAACTACTATGTAGGGTGATGTTTTTGTTAAAATGGGAAAAAATGAATTTCACATTTCACTTTCAAATAGTAGAACACTATTTCTTTAAACTGACAGCTAAAGAGAGTCTCTATCTTTTATTACAATCCTACGCATAGGTTTCAGTAGAGGTAGTTGGGGAGTAGAAAAGGAGCCAGTACACCAAGAATGAGTAACTTATTAATTTTATCTCTGTAAACTTCTATCCTCCCTTTTTAGTGTGCTTTACAGCTTACAAAGCTTGCACATGCATACTGACTGGCCCACTTCCATCAGCTTTCTAGGGTCATCATTTAAAAAAATTTCCCAATGAAACTGTTCCAGAACTCCTTTCTGTGAAATCTAGCACCCTCACAGATCTTTTAGGGTACCAGGGGTGCATATGCTCTCCTAGCCTTCTCTGTATTTCTGCTCCCCTCAAACAGTCTCACCTCTGGAGGCTGTCTGCTCACTGCCCTGTTTTGTTCCCCACATTGGGCACCACCTCTCTTCCTTCATTCCTTAGTATGATCTCTAAACACTAGATGGGATATAGAGGCATGAGCTTGGGGAGGATACCGTATAGCATAGGAAAAAATAGAATTAAATATTAGACAGTTGATTTTAAACTTCTTTTTCCTCTGAGTAACGTGCTCTGATCTATTCTGTTCTATTCTATTCTATTCTATTCTATTCTATTCTATTCTATTCTATT
>JAKSZT010054324.1:2663179-2708137 GCA_026826555.1 Tolypeutes matacus | reverse complement strand
GGTGGGAGGTGTGGGAGGTGGGCAACATGGGAATCCGAGTGGGTTCCGTATAATATTTTAGGTAATCTAAGCACCTCTTAAAATATATGTATATATATATATAAAAAAATAACATTTTTGTAAGCAAATACACATATATGCATATATATTTATATATCATTTTACAAATGTTTGTATGTATTGTGAGAATTTTGATTTTTACCCATAATAAAAAAAAAAAAAAAAAAAAAAAGACTGCTTCAACAGTCCTTTGCCTTGCCTTTTATATTCAATTCCCCACCCACCAAGGGGTGGGGCTCAACGCCCTAATCCTAATCTAATCATGCCCAGATTAACAGATCAGTTTACAAGCATGATTCAATTATATTTTTGGAATTCATAATTACATCAAACTGCCACACACCCCCACCCCCCTCTTTAGTTCAGAAATTATTATGAGTCAGGTGTTTGGTATTCTGAATTAATCCTCTGATTTTCTGACCTCTTTTCTACTATTTTCAATCTCTTTGTCATATTGTTCTACTTCCAGATACTTTCTTTCAGTTTAATCTGAAAGAAATCCCAATCTGTATCTTTACTATTTTTTTTCTTCCTTAGTTATCATATATTTTGTTTCCAAGAGCACTTTTCTCTGGTTGTTACTTTTTCACTGCATCCTGCTCTACTTGGGAGGATGTTTAAGAACATTATAGTTCTTTCTGAAGTATTCTTTTACTCCCTGCATTGTTTGTTCTTTTCTGTTTGTACTGGTGTCCTTTTTTACAGTCTATAATTCCTTCAATTGATATTTAAGAGCAGGACCTGAAAGGCTGGTTGAATCTCTGGGGTATATTAGTGAGGCCTGTCAACTGAGGAGTTTCAGAGTAGCCCACCATAAAGTAAAGAGCTGTCTTTCTACAGGGAGAAACCTAAATGTCCCTGTCTGTAGTTCTTTTCTTTTGGGTTGTTCAGAGTCTCCAAAGAGGAATCCTCTGGTTGCCTGCTGGAGTATATAAGCTTGACTTCCAGAGTTCTGAGAGCCAAGTGGGAGAGGAGTGAAGGACCTCATCTTTAATAAGTAGACTCTTAGTTGTTTGTTTGTTTGATTTTTTACTTTAAATAAATCCCCTGTCTTCAGTGCAATGCCTCACTCCTACCCTCATTTGAGCATAGTATTCCCAAGGCCATTTTCTCTGGGTTATTCAGGGAGTAAATCTCTAGTCTTTGATAAAATGGGGCATGGATATTTATTTGGCCTCATGGTATTTGAGAAAGGATTTGGGGGCCCATTTGTTCTATTTACAGACTTTCAACCCCATTATCCTGTTTTCAACACTCCTTTAATTCCCCTTTTGAATGTCTGATTTCTGAGTCTTACTGGGGTTCAGCAGTTTATTTGTTTTCTGCTAAGATGCTTACTCGTTGTCCATCTACTTAAATCTTAATTGTGTTTGCCATTTTTAGTATAGTATTGTCTCCTCTCTTGATTCCTTTGTCCTGGGTAGTGGTGGTAATTTGAGTTAAGCCTCCTTTATTCCTTATCCTCATTTTATCTGGGTTAAGGGAGGGAGTAGAAATAAAAAGCTTATACAAGACACTATGTTTAACTAGAAGTACATCCATTCCTTTCTCTATTACACCTGTTACCTCTGCCTAAATCTTTTGCTAATTATAAAATCTTGAGTCCATTCAACATCCTCAATGTTGTCTAGAGAATCTATGTGACTAGAACAAAATTTGCACTGAGAGTACAGTTAACAGTTCCACAACTTGCCCTATCAGTTATGTCTCCCTCTCTCATAGGACAACTTGGAAAATGCGGCAAGACAAAATCAGAGAGGTGGGAAGGAAAGAGGGAAAGTTTTAGGCTGAGACACTAGGGTAAACTATATAATATGTGAGAAGTAAGGAAAGAAAGCTATATACAGGAAAAAATGGCAAGAATTGGGGCTTAATGGGAGTTTAATGTTTTGACACATGAGAAGATTCAAAACATTGCATAATATAAAGGATTAGGGAAATGTAGAAAGTGATTTGCGAAAAGAGTTGCTGTGAGCTATTATTCGGTCACCTTTAATGATTTGTGAGTCAAGTAAATACTGGAATTTCTCTTTAATTAAATATCATCTAATCTGTGCTTCTTTGAAAGACTCTCTGTATAGAGGTAGGGCAAAACATATTATTTATAGCCTTCTAATTTTGTGTTGCTCAAAACTAAACACAATACTCTCAGTATGAAAGTATTAAACAGTTCTGACAGAAATAAGAGCTATATCCCATTTTCAAATGCACAGGAAGGACAAAAGGAAATTAGATATAGAATATGTTATAAAAAGGAAATTAGTTTCCTTGTTTCTAACCATTTTTAGTTATTTAAAAAATTGGGTCCATTTATTCTAGTATTTAGCATGTGGGCTCTTCCTACTATCTTCCTAAACATACATTCATATTTTTAATAGTCATTCTCTGCTCGCACTAGTCCTCCTAAAGGTTTAGCCTACAGGTTATTAAGTCCAAATAATTCAGTTCAATGATGCATTTTAAATGTGTTTTTGACCACCTCCCACTGCAAAGCACCCCAAAATATATATACATCCATGCACATGCCATTTCAACAAAGGTTTATTTTTGATATATCTATTATTTCCTCAGTCCTGTAGCAGAAATTGGCAAAAATTCTAACCACCTGTTTGTTTTTTGGTCACCCTGAGTAAGTTTGAGTTTCTTCCTCTTTTCTTCCTCCTCTTCTTAATTTTTTAAATCTTATTTTCTACAAAGAATGCCAGTGGAACTCACTGAGTTAGAAGAGAGCCAGGGGTTCAATGTTCTTGACAAGGTTTAGAATCAAATTAAACTCAACAACATTTACTTAGAACCTTATAAATATCACGAAAACAGAGAAATGGCAGCCATGCACTCTACCCGTGGGAACCTCACGATATTATCAGGGAAAAAAGAGAATTTCAGAAGTGCTTAATAATAGAGGAGATGGAAAAAACAAAAACAAAAACAAAAACCAACTCAGGCAATAGGATGGTACAGAATGTTGTGTTTCAGAAATAGTTTTCATCCCAAATAAAAGACCTCATCCTACTCACCAACCAGTCTGGGTACTCTATGGTAAGGAGGGAGGAAAATTGGTCTAAGAGTTAAGAGATGTGTTTGGGTTCCTACTTGGCCAAAACTTTAGTTTGCTAAAAGATGCTGAAAGGCAATGAAATGTGTTGGCTTTTACAATGGGGATTTATTAACTTGCTTACAGTTCCAAGGCTGATAAAAATGTCCAAATCAAGGTATCAGGTGATACTCTCTAGCAGAAGACTCATTGCCAGCAATCCTGGACTCCTCTGTCAAAAGTGAAGGCACAGGGTAGCATCTCCCTTCTCTGGGTTTCATCAATTTCAGCTTCCTGGCTTCTGTGGCTTCTTTCTTCTCTAAGCTTCCATGGGTTTCTCTCTGTCTCTGTGGCCCCCTTTCTCCATATTCATCCCATTTATCAAGGACTCCAGTAAGAGGATTAAGACCCACCCTAGGTCATGCACTATTGAAGTAATGTAATAAAGAAGAAGGTCCCATTGACAATAGGTTTACACCCACAGGATTGGATTAGCTCTAAGGTCATGATCTTTTTTTGGGTACAAAAGCCTCAAACTACCATAATAACTAATGAACTCCATAACTTAGAATAGTTTGCTTAAATCTCCATGAATCTGGATTTCATTATTTGAGGAGATAAAAAAAGGTAAGAATGAATAATATTTGAGGTAGTTTTTTTAATATCTAAAAGACTTTAACTGTGATTCCCTTTCATGAGAATGACAGGTCTATATCTAGGATGGCTTACACAAGCCATCAGAAACATCTACATAAAATGCATATATGATAAAATGCCAGCCATGGGGTCATGTAGGGATGGACTGAGTGTGGTAGGAAGGTTCATAATTCAGTCCATTCAACCAAATATTTAAGTATTTCCTGGGATGGATCTGAAGCTGATAACATTTTTTTTCTTGTAATTTCTCCTTAAGGGCACTTTACTTTCACAGGATTGGAGATAATTAAGTTTTACCATTTATCTATTTAATCCAATGTGTAGACCATAATTCTAATGTAACCTGAGAGATGAGCTCCCTACTCATTGCAGAGCTGCACTATCCCTTCATCCAGTTGTGTTTATAGCTCAGTGGTGACTCTTGGCTGTCTTAGAGGCATTAGGAATTTTTAGTATTCTCCTTTAGTTGGACTGATATAACTGGAAATTCTTATTACACTGAATTAGAAGTGTCATTTTGTCCATGAAGCAGAGAGAGTTCTTTCCCTACAGAAATATGTTTTCATTCTTATCACGTGTTGGGATGAATCCAGTGACTTGTGTGTGAAACTTCCTCCTTGACATTATCAATATAAAGGACTTTTGAATGTCCGTTGCCTCACACAGGAAGGCTGAACAAAGTGGGACCTTTTTACTCTGACCCTTTACCTCTGTGGCCACCGTGATGAGCTCAAGTAACAGGAGGTTGAATGAGGCATCTTGCAAATGGCCTTTGGATGTTGGTGAGCTGCTGCCAGGACACTGGCCAGCCTCAACTAAGGGAGCACTGACTTTCCTTATCTGTCTGATACCAATGAACAATACATATACATAGCACCTTGAGGAAAGGGGCTTTAGCTCCATCCCTTTATATTGCTTTTCCATTCTGTCCCTCAGATTTCCTACCTTATCACTTTTGTTGCCATGTGAGAATGACTTCCAAACTCTTCTGAAGATCTCCTCTCTCTCACCATCTGCAGCCTTCTCTTTATTTGTCAGACCCCACAACACCATGAGTAAAAGGGACTTTCTGAGCACAAAGGCACAGATGATGCTAGTTTGCCTCTTGAGTAAGACTTGAAGTTGATACCAAAGCTCTTCTATTGCCTCCCTTCTTTGCTGCTACTGGTTTTCTTTCTCCTTCTCTCAACAGTCAGTCAAATTCCTTGATGATATTTATCAAAATCTTCTATTTGGAAAAAGAGCATATGCAGCCTAATACAACAAGGTGTCCTAATTTGAAGGACCATCACAGGTTATTTTATATGTTCACATGAAAAGAAACTTACCATAAAATTAATGAATCTCTGATGGTGATAAAATGACAGTTCAAGACCACACGAGAAGTTTATTTCAGAGAAGTGAAGATGCTGACGGCCCTCGATATTGCTAGTAATGACAATAGGAAAGTAATAATAATGGCAGCTATCAATTACTACATTCTTACAATATGAGAGTTAACTACAGTGGCTTTTAAGTACATTATCACATTTATTCCTCAACAGCCTTATGAAATAAGAATTTTTGTTTTTTCTTATTTTACAACTGAGGAAACCATCGGTTAGAGATGTTAATTAACTGATCCAGGGCACATAGACAATATATGGCAAACAGGATACAAACCCAGGCTATTTGATTCTAGAGCCCAATTCTCAACCACCACTTACTGCTTCCCAGTACTATTATAATTAAATAGATTGATAGCTGAGATTATACTATTTTTTATTAGATTAGTTAAATTAAATTAGATTGGCCAACAGGCACTGGAGTTCCTTCTCAATTATGGCAGTTATATTTCTGAAAACACAGACTTTATTTAATAAAATGGATTAGGGTACTAAAAAGATAGTAATGATATTAAGAAAGCTTTTAAAATTTATTAATATTCATTAAAATAAAACAATAAACACCACAAATAAAAGAATATGAAAATATTTGATCCATTTTAATTTAGTATAAGGAGTACTGTACTATTGCCTTCCTTTAATTAACCTTTATTGGGTAGAAATTTCAGTCTTTGTCTCCCATGATGTTTTCTTCAATCAACCACTGTCATTCCTAGAAAGAGCCAGTCTCTCATTGTCTGATCCACTACCTGATTTTCCACTGTCTTGGTCATTTTTAAATGTTTGTATATGTGTGTTTGTATGTATACATATATGTATGCATGTGTGTGTGTGTGTCATACACAAAAGTAAATGGAAACATACAGTCCAATGTTACAAAGATAGGGAACTATGCCCTTATTATCATACTGATGATTTCTTCTTTGCCCCAATTATTTGGGAATAGACATATCTGAACACATATCTGAAAAATGTCGTGGAAACACTGAACATTTATCATCAAATTAAATTGAAGGCCTGAAAAAACAGGTGAAGGGTTTTGTTTTGTTTTGTTTTGTTCATATTTTTTGTCAGAGATAGCAGGAAGAGTCAGAAAAAGGGGTGGGATTGGGAATCTGGTAAAGATCAGCCAAAGGAAGGTAGAGTACAGGAAAATCAGGTGAAAGAGCCTTGCGTATAAAATGTATGTAAAACATAGTCATTGAAAAAATTATATGAATAGTGGCTAGCTAGCTGGACAAATGAATGGAGTGGAAAAATACTGGACATTCCCACTTTCACAATTTTGCAAAAGATTGATTCAGGTTTTATATTTGATTACTATATCACATTCTGTTACAATCCATGTTCTACTCTTCCATCCATGAAGTAAGGAAAATAAAAACATAATGTCCTCTAATTTCTATCTATGAAAAGGCTAAGGATATATTTTGCTATGCTTCTTTCATACTCTGTTTCATATTAATTACAGGTATAAAATATTGTGAAAAGTACCAACCTTGAAAGTTGCATTCTCTTTTGTTTACTTCACCTAAAAAAAAAAAAAAAAGAAAAGACAAAAAAGGGAAAACCAATTAAAGCAAAACAAATAATATAAAGGGCATTTTCTTTCTTTTTCTTTTTAAACTTTTACCCATTTTACCCATTTTCCCATTTACCCATTTTCGCAGAAGCTTAACTCCAGAGATAAAAATATCCTAATAAATGTTGCTTGAAAATGCTTTGTGATTTTTGTATTTTGTGAGAGTTTGCTCTTTAAATTTCTTGGGGATACATCAATTAAGAATGATAATTATTAAAGATACAGGGGGGATGTTTAATAAAGGTAAAATAATGATATAAAAGGTAAAATAAATAGGCAGGACTTAACCCACTAAAGTTTGTCATCATGATAAGATTATTCCATAAATTCAGACGAGAGTATTTTAAAGGTCTGTTAATTTCTTCTCAAGTTCACTATTTCTGTTCTTGAAAGTTGATTAGAACACAGCCTTTTGCTGCTTCTGCCTCCTTGCTCCCCCAATAATCTGTTCTCCCTTATGGACCAAGTGATTATTGTGTTGTTTATAATAACCGTTTTACATTCCTTATGGAAATTGTAATTATGATAATGCACTATTTACTCAACCAATGTTTTCAAGTCATTGTTCTCTTTAAAGAAAGAGGAGGTGAGGGAAAAAACACTGAAATAAAACATTCTTTTGGGGCCCCAGATATGTATTCAGGCAAAGCATATTAATAATAACTAATATTTTAGTTTTTACTATATGGTAGGCATGATACAATCAGGCTTACATGTATAGGACATACATGTATATTAGATACAGGTATACATGAATTACATACACTTCTCATTTAAGACACACACCAACACCATGATATAGGTAATATAATATACCAATTTTATAGACAAAACATCTGAGGCTCAGTAATATTAATTGATTTTCTTAACATCACACACCAAATAAATGGTAGAGTCAAGGATTAAACTAAGGACTGCCAGACTTCAAAATCTACTTAAAGATCATTGTCAAAAAAAAAAGATTTAAAGATCATTTTATTTACTGGCACACATACATTTGGCAAGTCAATTCAACCACAATACCTCTTCTCAAAAACTAGTGTTTCGCAGTCCCTGTCCAGAGTGGTCTGCTGTCTGGCAGATAGCTACTACGGCTATGACTTTTAACCCTGAGAATGGAATTCTCTTTCCATAAAACCACTGCGAAAATGTTACTCCATATTGTCATTTTGGATGGCAATTTGGCATTAGTCATCAAAATCAAAATTTTCATGCCTTCCCACACAACAGTTCCACTTCTAGAATTTAACTTCACGTGTGAGTACAGGGGTGCTCATTGTAGCATTGTTTAAAATAGGAAAAACCTGGAAGCAGCCCAAATGTCCACAAAATACTTTATAATACAATAGAATAAAATGAGATACCAGAGTTATTAAAAGGCATGAGTTCACACAATGTGTCCTGAGAAAATGCCCATGAAACATGGCTAAATTAATAAAACATTTTGCAGAACAGTATGCATAAAATGATCCTTCTTTTGTGGGTATATGTGTGTACACACACACATATACATAAACACACACCGCTATATTATATGTAATATCATAATTTACATTGAAAAATACCTAGAGGAACAGATACCAAACATTTAATGTAGTTTTCTTTAGTAATAGGATAAGGAGGAAACTTTTCCCCCATGATACATGAATATATAGGGAGTGAAATGTTTATAGAAAGCATGCACTTCTTTGTAAGAAGAAAACAATTTTTGAAATACATAAAAAGGTAGAACCAAAGACACCCAAAAATAAACACAAAGCTGTACTGTTTCAAAAAGAAAACAAATAAACAAACCAGACCCCAATGTCAATTGCTGAAAAAAAATCTTGTGAGGTGAACCCCTGGATAGGATGGGAAGTGGCTCTCCATCAACTTTCCTCACCTACACCCTTACTTCCACTTTTCCATATCTCTACAATTCATGCCCTATACAAAAACAAAAGCCCTATCCTTTTCCTTCTCAGATTGACAGAGACTGTTTCAGTATTTTAAAAAATATTAATCACCAATGATTGAGCACCTACCATGTACTAGCACTTTGCAGGCATGTTTTCAATCCCATAACAAATCTGAGAGACAGGTATTTTTAGTTCAATTTATAAGTGATAAAAATAAGACTCAGAGAAGTAATTTATTTACACAAATTTTCCAAGTTGGCCTAAGTTCTAACTTGGCAAATTGACTGTTCTTGATCATAAAAGGAAACTAAGATCAAAAAGAAAATTAAAAACAAACAGCAAACAAAATAGGAAATAAAAAAGGCAAGAACAAAATAAATGAATAAGTGAATTTTGAGAGGACTATATTCTAGCCACTAGCTTATCGTCTTGTGAGGCTTGAGAACTCCCAGGATATAGTTTTGTACTTCTCTCAGATCTACTATATTTCTAATATCCTGCATAGGAAATTTCATCTCTCCTCTGCATTTCTTTTTTTCTTCCCAAGCCTTAAAACAATCTATCCACCATTACTTAGTTAATTCCCATCTGTTTCACGTAGGAAACTCAATATCCATTCCTGATTTCACATACATGGAAATATTGATGGACTGACCAACCTAATAGCAACAGGGATTGATGCAGAATATCTCTTTGATGGCAAGCTGATTATGACATTGGACATCTTCCACCTTGGATAGAGCAGTAATCCATTTGACTAGAATTGTCACAAATTCCAGATAAGGGTTTGCTTTAACTGCCTGCAGGGCCATGGTTAGCACCATGATCTGAGTGTCCATCTCACTATCTGAGACTGCATAATATTACCTCACACTATTAGAACCACTTTGGACTGAGGTGCAGCTGTAGGCACATAATCACGAGATCTACTTGACCCAGTACACAGTGTATGACCCTGAAACTGGTGGCCTGATAGAGTGATGGAACAGCATTTGGAAGATGCAGCTGAACCACCGACTTGGAAATGACATTCTGAAACGATAAAGAACAATCCTCAATGATGTTGTAAACACCTTGAATGACCATTCTTTGATGTTTCATCCCAATTGGTAGAATACATGTGTCTGAGAATCGGGGGAAGAAATTAGGAGTGGCCCTACTTACCATGACTTCCAATGTCCTATGTGGGGAATTTGTGCTTCCCAAATTCACAAATTAAGCCTCTGTGGATCTAAAGATGCTGTTTCTTGGAGGAGGAATGCTTCTTCAAGGGGATGCCATAAAAGTTTCATTAAACTTTAAGCTATGACTTACATTCCATCACTTTGGAATCCTTGTGCCACGAGATTGGCAGCAAAGAAAGGAGTCAGCATACTGGCAGGGATAATTGACTGTGATCATCAGAAAGAGATGGGACTGCTGTTATACAATGAGAGTAGGGAAAAATATGCCTCACAACTCAGATGATTCATGGGGCATTTCTTAGTATTTCCTTGCCTAATTTTTTATTTTCTTTATTTTTTATAATAAATGGACAAGTTCAGCAGCCATAACCCAAGAAGGGAATGGTGAACAGGGGACCAGACCCCTCAGAAATGAGGCTCTATGTTACTCCATAAGATGAACTATGTAGATGAGCAGAGGTGCTAGCCAAGGGTGAGGAGATTCTAGAACAGTAGTATAAGATCTAGACAAAAGGGAGACAATAGGTACCAGGCATGGCCTCCAAATTAGCTGTAGTGATAGGGGCTGTATTGCCCACTAACCTTCCTCTTGGAAGTTTACCCAAGAAAAGTGACCTACCAGAACCTTGAAGGAGCTGCTTTCCAATGGGGCAAACTTTTATGAAGCAAATAGACCTAAGTGTCAAGAGGGGTAGACAAAGCAGATTCTGTGGGATATCACACAGATTCCCCTTCAGGATGAAAAGGGGATTATACATATATGTATATTCATACAAATTCATACATATATACATGTGCACTAATTATATAAAATTATACATCTATGTATATTTGTGTGTATATTCTATAAAATATATCTTAAAACTAAATTTCAAGGTGAGTTTCACCAAAATCACTAATAATGCTAGCCTCTTTTCAATAAACAATATGATACTTTTAATCATGCCATTTTGTAGGGAACAAATGCAAGACTTCTCTGTTTCAGAGAATGTAAAAAATTAGTTATGGAAAAGGGGCTTACCGTTTCTACCATAAATAAGGATTTTATCAGGCATGAAATGTAGTCAGAACAATTAATGTCAGGTAAAATATTACTTCAGGCATCCTTTACAATCTGAAAAGAAATGTTACCCAATTTTATGCAGTTTTGAGACAATGCAGTTAGGATTTTACAAACAGTGCCAAATGACATTCAATGGTCACTATCTTTATGTAGCCACTTGTTTGGAGATCATTGTATCTCTTCAAACTATTCCTGAAGAAATTTTGCATCACCAATCCCTTAATTTTATTCATCAGCTCTATTTCTAGATCAAATAATTATACTTTCCTATTGAAATTTATATGGCTTCACTGGTTTACTAATATTATTCCACCACTATATTGCTTTAAGTGCTTAAACATGATAAATAAAACAGGGTTTTAGGTAAAATTCCTCTGATAGAAAAAAAAGCAAACAAGAAAATTCCAAGGTATGCATCCTGTCTGCAGTGAAGCAGAAAATAGTTATTGAAAGTGGTTGTAACAATAGTCTTTATACATAAAGAGTCTATTAGCTTTCATTTTATCTTTTAATTGTCTTCATTGAGTGGATAAACTATTATTTACACCACTTGGAGTGAGGTTTCTTGAGAACACCATAATGTCTTTTGTATGGTAAATATTTAAGGAACTAGTGTCAGCATAAAGTCAGAGATATGAGCTGGAGACAGTTTATATGAATTGCTGAGGTGGTACCTGGAATAGAGGGCAAAACAGATGTGTTTCATGTTTGTATGGTTGGATCCTATTGTCAGGGTTGGCAAATGTAGCCCAGATTAACTTATTTTAAATCATGCTTCTCTAATAGTCTGGGGAAGCAGAAGGTGTAGTAAAAAGAGCATGAGGTAAAGAATTGGAAGGACACAGTTTAGTCTATTCTCTGCCTCTGACTGGCTATCTGTTTGTGGGCATCGTTTTTCCTTGGCTTGAGTCACAAGTTACATCTCAAGAGCTAAGACTGTAAGTATGGACAACTTGAGATAGCACTGATCAGGGAAAGTTAGTAGGATGAACGTAAGTCAGTAACCCTGAAGGTCCCTGAAGCATCCATGAGGGGGAAGCAAAGGAATATTTGAATAGACCCAGACCTAAATGCATGGGAGGCAGTTCATCTGGGTCAAGCCTCTAAGATATATGAATGTGTTCAAGTGTTCATGGGGCATTGTTATGGTGGTAGGAGATCCACACAATAACTGAAAGAATATAGAATTTCCATCCTGGGGAGTTCTGCTACATTCTCTAACGGGACCGCAAGAATCCCCCAAGTACAGGGGTGGTACCTAGTGAAAGAGGAAGGACCATTGCGCCAAGCCCTTGATATTGATGATTGTACTTATGAACCTTTTCTTTTGAAATTGAAACTTAACTCTTAGACAACATATAATACTAGGCTATCTCCTGAGGGCCTCCTTGTTGCTCAGATGTGGCCTCTCTCTAAGCCAAATTTGCCATATAAACACACTACTTTCCCCCTGGCATGGGACATGACTCCCAGGGATGAGCCTCCCTGGCACCAAGGGATTATTACCAAGCACCAACTAGCAATGCATCTGGAAAAAGCCCTTGACCATACGGGGGAATTGGTAAATACAAATGAGTTCTTATGGCTAAGAGATTTCAAAGTGAGTCGGGAGGTCATTCCAGAGGTTATGCTTATGCAGGCCCAGTGGGATCTCATTGACTGCCACAGTAAATATTGCCTCAAACATTGGGACTCCTGATGGCTCTAGAGACATCCAGACACTATAGGCAAGTGTACTAGTTTGGTATTATTTATGAATTCCAAAAATCGACATTGGATTATGTTTGTAAACTAGTCTTTTCCTCTGGATGTATTAGACTGTATTATCTTCAGAGATTTCATTTTTACTTGATTAAATAATGATTAAGGCTTTGATTGGGCCATGTCAGTAGGATGACCAAAGGGGTAAGGACTCACAGAAAAATCTACACGGCAGAAGAGTTTTAATGCCAGAGCCCCAGGAAGTAAAAACACAGAGAAGCAGATATGTGAGGAAAGAGGGAAGGCTCCATTAGACATGGCAGAGACCTTGGGAAGAGAGATAAGCCATTCTCCTGACAGTTTACAGCTGGCCTTGTAGAGAGAGCAGAGTAGCTAAGCCCAGAGAGAAACAAGCCCCAGGAGAGAGACTAGACTTATCCCAGCCTACAGCTGATATTGGAAGAAGCTGGAACCATGGAGCCTTAAGAGGAAGAGGAAGACTGAACCCTTGCAGATGTTGGTAGCCATCTTGCTCCAACATATGGCAACAGACTTTGGTGAGGGAAGTAACTTACAATTTATGCCCTGGTAACTGTAAACTTTTACCCCAAATAAATACCCTTTATAAAAGCCAACAGATCTCTGGTATTTTGCATCAGTACCCCTTTGGCTGACTAATACAGTAGGGCAGACAGCTCAGGATTTTGGTGAACTGCCAGTGGACTTTACCTTGGAACTTATGCTCCCCAGTGTGACAGAGTTGGACTCATTTGTGGTTTCCCTACACATGGCTCTTCTGCTCCTTCTATTTGAACTTATAGTTAGTACTATACTTGATAGGTGTATGTCCAAGAGACCTAAATCTTTGGTCCATCCATGTGCCAGTTGGTCCCTGAATCTCAGCAGAGTTAGAACACCTACTCTCCAGTTCAGTGGACTCACCCAGGACAAGTAACAAGGTGATGATGATGGACAATGTCAATCCCAAGGAACAGAGAAAGTCTGCAACTGCAAACAAAAGAGTTCCATCCATCTGTCCCATGGGATCTATATCCCCTCTTAATTAGAGGTAGAATGAGCATCACCATCCCCAAATCCTCAAGATTGGGGAATGAACAATGGACTAAAGTAGGATTACTATTATTTTACTATAGACTTAATTTTATTCTAGCAATGGAAGAACTTTTATCACTGATGTGGAGGCAGTGGCCACTGGAGCTTCTGGGGAGAGGGAGAGGGAAAAATAGGTGTAATATGGGTACATTTTCAGGACATTGGAATTGTCCTGCATGACACTGCAATGACAGATCCAGGCCATTATATATTTTGTCATAACTTACAAAATTGTACAAGACAGATTGTAAACTATAATGTAAACTATAATCCATGGCTAGTGGTAATCCTTCAATATGTGCTCATCAATTGGTATCAAATGTACCACACTAATCTAAGTGTCTTTAAATATATATATATATATATATATATATATATATATATATATATATATACATAAATATATATATAAATTTTAAAAAGACAAAAAAAAAAAAAAGAAACTTTAGATTACATAAATGTTACATAAAAAATAGAGGGGATTCCCATATGCCCCACTCCCTACTCCTCGCACATTCTCCTATATTAGTAACATACTTCATTAGTGTGGTATATTCATTACAATTGATGAACACATTTTGGAGCATTGCCAGTAAGCATGGATTATTGTTTACATTGTAGTTTACACTCTCTCCCACTCAATTTTGTAGGTTATGGCAAGACATATAATGGCCTGTATCTGTCATTGTGATGTCATTCAGAACAATTCCCAAGTTCTGAAAATGCCCCCATATTATACCTGTTTTTCCTTCTCCTTGCCTTCAGAACTTCCTGTAGCCACTGCCTCCACATCAATGATATAATTTCTTACATTGCTAGAATCACAAAAGCCTATAGTAGAATACTAATAAGTCTACTTTAGTGCATAGTTCATTCCCCAATCCTGAGGATTCTGGGATGGTGATGCCCACTATACCTCAAATTGAGAGGGGGCTTTGATCCATTAGGGCAGATGGATGGGACTCTCTTGCTTGCAGTTGTAGATTCTCTTGGTTCCTTTTGGATGGTCGTTGTCCATCATCATCTCCTTGTTAGTTGTTCTGGGTGAGACCAATGAACTGAAGAGTAGGTGTTGCAACTCCATTGAGATTCAGGGCCCAGCTGGTACAAGGACAGCCCAAAGATTTAAGCCTCTTGGACGTATACCTATCAACTCTACTACTAATTATAGGTTCAAATAGAAGGGTCACAAGAGCCATGTGTAGGGAAACCACAGAGTCCAATTCTGTCATACTGGGGAGCATAAATTCCAAAGTAGGGCCCACTGGCAAGGCACCAAACTCCTGAGCTATCTGCCCTGACTATTGTGTCTGGATGTCTCCAGAGCCCTTAGGAGCCCTGCTATTTGAGGTAGTATTTATGTTGGTGGTCAATGAGATCCTGCTTGAGACATGCATTAATATAACCTCTGAAATGACCTCCCGGCTTACTTTGAAGTCTCTTAGCCATATAAACTCATTTATCTTTACCCTTTCTCCCTTTCGGTCAAGGTCTTTCTCCAGTTGTTTTGCTAGTTGGTGCTTGGAAGGGCAAGAGACCCCAAATAGCCAAAAACATATTGAAAAGGAAAAATGAAATAGAGCAGTCACACTACCTGACTTTAAAACATACTACAAAGCTACAGTGGTCAAAACCACATAGCACTGGCACAAGGATAGACATACTGACCAATGGAACTGAATTCAGAGTTCTGATATAGGTCCTCGCATATAGAGTCAACTGATATTTGCCAAGGCCACCAAGCCCATTCAACTGGGAGAGAATGGCCTCTTTAACAAATGGTGCTTGGTGAACTGGACGTCCATATCAAAAAGAATGAGAGAGGAACACCATCTCACACCCTATACAAAAATTAACTCAAGATGGATCAAAGATCTAAATGTAAGATCCAAGACAATAAAAATCTTGGAAAATATGTAGGGAAGCATCTACAAGATCTTGTATTAGGAAATGGTTTCATGAACTTTACACCCAAAGTATGAGCAATGAAAGAAAAAAAAAAGATAAATGGGCCCTCCTCAAAATTAAAAACGTTTGCACCTTAAAGGAGTTTGTCAAGAAAGTGAAAAGGCAGCCTACTCAATGAAAGAACATATTTGTTACCCATATATCTGATAGGGGCCTAATATCCTGCATATATAAAGACATCCTACACCTCAAAAATAAAAAGACTACCCATTTAAAAAATGGTCAAGTGATTTGAATAAATACTTCTCCAAAGAAGAAATACAAATGGCTAAAACACACATGAAAAAATGGTAACATCACTAGCTATAGAGAAATGCAAATCAAAACTACAATGCGATATCATCTTATACCCATTATACTGGTGGCTATTAAAAAAACAGAGGACTATAAGTGTTGGAGAGGATGTGGAGGGTGTAGCCTTGCCCCTTGGTGGGTGAGGTCTCAAAGATAATAGACATGGCAAAGGACAGAGTTGGAGTTTTTGAGTTGGAGTTCTGAAACTGAGTTTTAATGCTAGAGCCCAGGGAGGCAAGCACACAGAGGAGCTTGGTCATGAGGAAAGAGAGAAGGCCCCAGGATAGAGACCAGTGGTTCACCTGACAGTCCACAGTTGGCCTTGTGGAGAGAGGCAAAGCCTAGAGAGCCTCACAGTCTACAGCTGACCTTGTGGAGAAAACAGAGGAGCTGAACCTGGAGAGAAATGGAGCCCCAGGAAGAGAGGAACCCAAGAAGCCTGAACCCTGGCAAATGTCAGCAGCTGCCATGCTCCAACACATGGCAACAGACTTTGGCCTGTTAACTGTAAGCTTCTACCTCAAATAAATAACCTTTATAAAGTCCAACAGATTTCTGGTATTTTGTATCAGCACCCCTTTGGCTGACTAATACAAATGTGTTCAAGTGTTCACAGGGCATTGTCACAGTGTGTGGAGATTCACACAATAATGAACAGAATATCAAATTCCCATCCTGGGGAGCTCTACCACATTCTCTAATGGAACAGCAAGAATCCCCCGAGTACAGGGGCAGTGACTACTGAGGGAGGATGGGCCATTGACGGGCCCTTGATATTGATGACATTGCTTATGAACCTTTACTTTTTTTTTTTTTTTTTTTTTTTTTTTTAAAGATTTTATTTATTTATTTATTCATTTATCACCCCCTTGCTGCTTGTGCTCGCTGGGTCAGCCAACCACGCCACGCGGGCGGGCCTGCCTTCACCAGGAGGCCCCGGGAACTGAACCCGGGGCCTCCCATATGGTAAACGGGAGCCCTACTGATTGAGCCACAGCCGCTTCCCTGAACCTTTACTTTTGAAATTGAAACTTAGCCTAGTATTTTAGGTTGCCTAAGAGTTACCTCCTGAGAGCCTCCTTGTTGCTCAAATGTGGCCTCTCTCTAAGCCAAACTCAGCATATAAATGCATTACCTTCCACCCCAATGTGGGACATAAAGTTTCTTTAAAATAAATTAAAAAAAAAAAGAGTGGAATCATAAATATGAGCCAGAAGCAAATGTCAGGAAACATGGAAAACTGGTATTTGGTTTGGATAAGTGAGGAAGATCCTATAGATCACATGGGTAAGCTCAAAATGTGGAATTTGTGTTGCTTGTTCAAGGATCACATGGTACATTGTGTGGTATCTGGTGTCAAGAGAGACCATAATATCCACACAAGAAGGATTGTTTCTCTTTTTCTTAAAGATTCTTACAAGTTTCCGAGGCCTCACATAGTAATTGGAACATGGTAAACATTCAATAAATATCTTAGAATGAGTGAGTGAGATGAAGGAATGTCTCCATGAATAGATGAGGTAATAGGCACGTTACTGGATGGGACAAAGTCTCAAAGAGCTGAGTGATGAACTAAAAGTAACAAGATGCATTTGATCAGGGTCAGGATAGGTATTATTATTATTTTTTAAATTTTTAAACAATTTATTGAAGTATATCATTCATACATGAACATACATAAACTATAAGTGTTCAGTAAACATCGTGATCTTACAAAACAAACATGCATGACATCATACAGGGCTGCCACACATCACCCCCCCAACAAACACCCTGCATTGTTATGAAACATTTGTTAAAAATCATGAAAGAGCATCGTCAAAGTATTACTACAACTACAGTCTGAATCTTCCTCCCCTATACATTTTTTAAAGTATTTATTTATTTATTTATTTATTTACTTTTACCCATTTTTACTACTGCCCCTCCCCCCCCCCGCTGTTTCTATGTCCATTCGCTGGGCAACTCTGTGTCCATTTTCTGCCCTCTCTTCTCATCCTCCTCCTCCTGTCTTCACAGGGATTCGATCCTCGGAACCTCTGATGTGGGAGAGAAGCATCCTACTACTGCCAGCGCTACCTTAGTTCCTGGTTTTTTGGTACATTTTGTCTTGACTCTCCCTTGTGTCACTCTTCTGTTATGTCACCATCTTGCTGCGTGGCGTGCAGGGCCTGGGAGCACAACTATGCATAGGGCCTGGCGGCTCACTAGCACATGGGGTCTGGCGGCTCACCCACAGGCGGGGCCTGATGGTTCACCCACTCGTGGGGCCTGGTGGAGCACTGCAGATGGGGCCTGGTGCCCACGCACCTTCTATATTTTTCTTTTTTTAATTTTTACCGGGAGGTCCTGGGGGTCAAACCCAGGTCCCTCCATATGGGAGACAGACGCCCAACCACCCGAGCCACCTCCGCCCCCCTCCTATATCACTTAAGATTGACCAAAGATACTCAAAGTTACAGTCTTTTCCCATGCAGGATGGTCATATAATAAATCAGGCTTAGTTTATCACCTGCATTCTAAAAACCAGACCTAGGGAGAAAAACTAGGTCTGGGGACACATGCATGGTTTTTAATATAGCGAATGTTTAGCCTACCCTGATTATCACAAAATCAGGGCAGCAAGAATATTCGCAGGTATTATTGTTTTAATCAAGTTCTTAATATCTTTCAGTCTTTTAAAATAAAATTAAAAAGCAATAAAGTGAAGCATTTAAGGTTCTGTATTTGGTCTCCCAAAACAAACAAACAAAATACCACTTAATACAGAATGGATTAGAAAAAAATTAGAGTTGAAGTATGAGTTTATGAAAAAAAAAAAAAAAACCCGATATGGGATATGTCTCCCACAAAACTAATGTTATCATAGACTTTATTATTATACCTATTGTATATAGAGAAAGATAGGAAATGAATTTGCTTTACTTTTCAGTTGCCATGCCAAAATGGATCACTGATTTTTGTATTGAATATTAGATTTTATGAGATCTATGAATAAATGGAACATAATCTAGGGAGAAGGGCTAAGGTAGTGAAGAATTTCAAAATAATATAAGGAATGACTGAAGAAACTGGACATGATCATATGAGTTGCTTTGGAACATCTGAGAAGGTATCATAAAATTTTTGATATAGAGACATGAAGTAAGATGAGAAATAACCCTAGAAATTTTCTAACGATGGCTTATATTGCCTTAAGTCTGGGTTTGGTAAACTACAGGCTAGACTAATCCAGATAGCTCCTGTGTTTACATATTGTCTATGGTTGCTTTCCAGCTACCATAACAGAATTGAATAGTTGAAACAAAGACCATTCATACCACAAAGCTGAATATATTTACCATCTGAAAAATTATAGAAAAAGTTTGCTACCTCTTGCCTTAAGAGATAGCAAATCAATCAATCAATCAATCAATCATTCATTCATTCATTCATTCATTTATTCATTCATTAGCAAGCCTGTTTGAAACATACACAACATGTGCAAAGTGTTCCAGGGATTGTAATATATAGATAAGACACAGCCTATATCTTATAGCCTAGGTACCAATTTCTCTGTCACCACACACAAGCTAGGTGATCATTAACAGAGGATGATTCATGGAGGAAAAGCCTTGAAAAACTGGTCAAAGGAAAGAGATGGCTAAGTAGAAGGTGGGGATTCTCCAGGCAAGGAGAAAAGTCAAGGCACACAGAGAATGGAGTCCAAATAAATTGGATAAGAATATAAGGTGGAAATGAGGAATTAAAGAGGAGGTATGTCTGGAAATAGGAAATATAAGAGGCATCATATTATATAGGGTTTTCTATGCCAGGCTTAATAATGTCCAGGTTATTTTGTAGCCAACAGGAAGCTATTAAAGTATTTTTAAAAAGGAGCAGAATAATCAAAGAGAAATTCTGGGAAGATCACTTTGACAGTGATGTACAGGATGGATTGGAGAGAACAGGAGAACAGCTGCAGTCCAGGCTAAAAACAAGAAGAAAATACTAAATAATAAGCAGCAAATACTAAGGGTTAGGCAGAGGAAAGAAGCAGTAAGAAATGTGTATTTCACATGAATGAGACATGTTAGTTTCATAGCAATTCAGGTTCATGAAGAAGAATAAGGAGCAGGAGCTAGGTAGGACTAGAGATCTATCCCTGAAGGTGTATTTCTTTTTCAGGACCAGCAGCTCCCTCTATACAGGAGCCACGTAGAATGGTGAACTCCATCATGATTTGAGTCAATATCCATGGAAATACAACATCAGTGGGTGGAAAGTGATATCATTCAGAACAGGATCCCTGGTAGTGATTAGGGTTGTAAAGAATGGAGTTTAGACTCTCAAAAGGAAGCCAACAACTTTTTTCTGGACCCTAGTAAAACAGCAATAGCTTAGAGGCCGGCTCTACTGTGTCTAGAAGTAACAGCAGAGCAAAACAGTGAACCAGAAATTCAATTGTATAGATATGATTAACATGGTAGAAAGAGGGGAAATCTATGAGTCTGTGAGTATTTGGGTGCAAATAGCAGCAAGAATAATGCCAGGCCCCATTGGTCAGCAAGGCTGAGACTGTATATATACTACGTAATTTGGAATTAGGTGTGGCTCTACATGCGGGGAGCAGATCTCAGGAATAGAGGCACTGGTAGGGAATAATAATAGGTATTTTTGTGGGGAGTTTGCTCTCTGGTTTGGAATGTGCAGGCGTATCTGTCGAATATACAAGACCATGCTTATATCTGAATGGACATCATCAAGAAGGAAAAAAGATAACAATCAGTTATGTATAAACTCCCTCCTTTATTCTTAGGTTCTATGTTTGGTCTTACAAGGAAATCTTCACTTTCTGCCCTTAGTCCACCAATTGTGTCTGATGGAACACACAGATGGCTGTTTAACCTAACCATCCTGTTGTACAGAAAAGAGGCCAAAGCTGCCACTTTGGGGGAAGATTTTTGGTCAAAGCATTAAATTGCTGCCATGTAAGTTAACAGGTACAGGCTATCATTCATTTTTATATCTGTAATTATTTTCTTTTACTAACAGGGAAATCTTGGGCAAGTTCATTAACCGAGCCAAGATTCCTTATATATGAAATTGAGAATTAGTGAGATATGGATAGCACCTGACATTTAGTAGATGCTAATTAAATAACACTTCAAATTCTTCCTTAATACTATTTCTGATTATTAAGCTACTTTAGCTGGTGCATTTATCATCTATGACATTCAAAATATGAAAGCATTGTTAGAAAGTCTCAAATGACTAGAATTTAGATAAATATAAAATGTTCTCAGATGGGTTGATTCACATGGAAAGATCCACATGAAAAAATGCATTAGGAATGACTTTGTAAAATAATCATATTGAGAAATTACATATTAAATGAATTTAATTACAACACATTATGGACCACAATTAGATGTTCATTTATATTAATGGCAAAATAATATCTATGGGGAGAGCTAGCTGAACACCAAGTGAATACCTTTTTTATTTTCTGTGTTGTATATCAGCAATCTTTAGAACAAAGCCTAAAATCTCATGGGGCTCATTCACATGCAATCTGCAGCTCTCCAAAACTTGAAATTTTCATAGGGGAATATTACAATTGAGTGCTACAGGCTGCACGGTACATTTCAATGGAAATCACTAAAGCATAGTGGTTAAGAATACTTGCTTTGTTTTTTGATTGCCTGAATATGACTCTTCAACTTGTATGATATCTGGCAAGTTACTTGACCTCTGTACCTTATTTTCCTGATCTGTAAAATGGGGATAGTAATAAATAGTATCTACCTCGCTATTTTGTACCTACTAAATACAGTGAAGATTAAATGAGATTTTCCAATTAATTGCTTGCTACATTGGAATCACAAAATAAATGTTATCTATCATTTTTCAAACCTTATTAAAAACAATTTATGGAGATCTATGATACATAATACACACATGACAATAAAAGCAAACAAAAATCCCAAAAAGAACAAGATCCTATAGTGTAAAGGGATAGTTGTGGAGGTGGGGTCTTCCACTCTGCCATAGGACTGACTCTTCTCAAGCCGAAACCTAGACTTAGTTCCCGGGTTAAAATCTTTCGTTTATATCTCATCACCTGTAGGATGAACGCCATTCACCCTTGCATGCATTCGAGGTACATCATTAGGTGTCCTCTGCCTACCTTGCTTTTAGCACTCACCCTTTCATTTCGTTGTATTTAGCTACTTCTCTATCCAGAATGCCTTATCTTCCCTTCCTTAATCTCCCACAAATGACCACACAATAGGAAAGGGAGTCTGCAGACTGGGTGGAAGAAGGTGTCTGAAAAAGCCAACATGTTCAAGGCAGTAGATATTACCAAAAATATTTGCGAATTCCAGAAAGAGGAAGTCAAGCTCCTCAGAGGATATCCACCTGGGAAGCAGGTAGCCCACATAGAGAATCTCCTAGCCTATGATGCCATTAATATGGACACAGGGGGTCAGGAATTTTCAGGTGAGTGAAGAAAAGTAGGATTTGTAACCTCCAACTATTAAATTAATGTTGAATGTTAATTTATGCTAATGGAACTTATGTAATTCTCTGTAAGAGCATGTGTACAATATTTTGGATCTTTCTGGGGACAGAGAGAGAGAGAGAGAGAGAGAAGATGAACCAGATAATATTGTATGAAATTAATTAGACAGGGATTTTAATATAAGAAAGCTCTGAATTGAAGGATGCATCTGTTTTTTTAGATGTGTTTTCATCTATCTCACATGCAGTTTCTAGGATCCTGAGAATTCCTGTGGTAGAAGAATTTGGGACAGAAAACCCATGATCTTATGAAAGTGCTAAAAATAAAGTTAGAAGTTTTCAGGGCAGGATTATCCCTTTGAAAGCCCTTATATATATATTTCATATTCAATAAAATAAAATAACATACAACACAACATATAT
This sequence comes from Tolypeutes matacus, assembly GCA_026826555.1. NCBI lineage: Eukaryota > Metazoa > Chordata > Mammalia > Cingulata > Chlamyphoridae > Tolypeutes > Tolypeutes matacus. The sequence continues at coordinate 2,685,271 of JAKSZT010054324.1, read as the reverse complement.
AAAGTTTTATAAATTTTAAATTAGTGATAAAGAGTACTGTACTGATTTATATTTTGAATTGTAATTAATTTAAAATCTGTATTTATATAATTAGTAATTTTAAATTATGTAATAAGCAAACCCACCACTCAAACAAAAACTAGGAAATTTAAAATATGCTTCTTTCCTACCCCAAACATATACCCCCCCCAACCCATATCCTCAGGCAACCAGCATTCTGAATCCAACATTCATCATGACTTTCTATTTCTTTTTTACATAGTCAGATTCATTAGAAAGTATTCATATAAAAGATATATATGTATATATATATATTATGCACATGCCCACTTGATGATCTTAACTTTAATAAGATAATCATATTGATATGGAGGCAGTGGCCACTGGAGGTTCTGAGGGGAGGGAGAAGGAAAAATAGGTGTAATATAGGGGCATTTTTCGGGACATTGGAATTATCCTGAATGACGTTGCAATGACAGATACAGGCCATTAGATATCTTGTCATAATTTACAAAATTGTGAGGGACAGAGTGTAAACTATAGTGTAAACTATAATCCATGCTTAGTGGCAATGCTCCAATATATGTTCATCAACTATAACAAATGTACCACACTAATGAAGGATGTTGTTAATGTGGGAAAGTGTGGGAGGGGTAGGGAGTGGGGCATATGGGAATCCCCTACTTTTTTTTATGTAACATTAATGTAATTTAAATATCTTTAAAAATATTTTTTAAAGTATTTTAAAAAGAGAATAGGAAAAAAAAGATAATCATATTGCTTGTAATCTTTTGAGCTTTTTTCCATTTAATGTTTTATTGTAGTTACTGGTATATTTGGACCTGTTAACTACATTTTAATTTATTTCACTTTGGTCATCTTTTCTATACCTCTTTGTAATGATCCTCCTCTCCCTTTACTTTTTCCCTCTGTTGTTAAAACAAGCACTTCAGCACACACCATCACCCTTGAATTCTATTCCTCAAAACACCTCTTATCATGTTGACATTATCACTCTAGACTTTTAATTCTGTATTGGTTTAGATATGTTTTCTGTCTTTCTTTGTTCTTAGATGTTTTTAAAACAAGAGTTTTTTTAAAAGGCATATAATCACTTTTAAAACACCACACATCTTAAAAGACATCTAAGATTTCTCTATTATTATTTTTTTAATTTTCTAAAAAATTTATATTGTACATTTAATAATTGAAAATATAAACAATTAAAAACTAAAAAGTAAACACCGATGAATAAATATATACATTTCTCAATTAAATGTACTGGATACCTATAAAAATTTTTATTATTATTATTATATTTTTAGTTAGGCCAGTAAAAATAATTTATTTGGGAAATGGGGGAAAGAAAATAGCTTGCTGAGAAATGGAAGAGAAAGGTGGAAATACACACCAAAACTTGGTGCAGGCCTCTCTAGGTGGAGAGAGCCTAAAATTTTTTTGAATCGAACAATATGTTCCAAACACAAAAGGACAAATACTTTATTATCTTATTTAAATAATTTATCCAAACTGTTCACAGTGTGGGTCTTTGGCCAAGTTTCCGAGTATTTGTATGACTGAGAATACCATGTCTTCACATTTAAATAACAGTTAGCTGGATATCAAATTCTAGGTCCTAAGTTCTTTTCTTCTAATCCTCTAAAGAGTATTCCACTGTTTTCTTGTATTCAAAGTTGCTGTTTGAAAAATCTGATATTATTCTGATGCTTGTTTCTTTGTACAGGATATATTTCCTCCTATTCACTTCTTTAATTCCGTTAATATTTATTGAATGCCTGCTACATGCCATGCTCTATGTTAGGCACTGCGGTACAGCAGGGAACAAGAGACATTATCTCCAAATTCATGGAGGTTGCCCTGTGGTGGAAAGGAACACTTAGTTGCAGGAATATGTTTCTAAGGCTGATTTTAAAGGAAGTGATATCTTCTTTCCTTTCAAAAAATCCAGTGCTTAGAATCTCTACTCCTATACCATCTACTTCATCTAGCTCCAAGTTTCTTCTATCTTATAATTAACTTCACCTGAAGTAATTTAAAATTCGCTCGACTTACCTAAAATTCCTAGATTAGATTCTGTTTTCTCACAGCCGCTGAAAAGTTATACAGAAGTAAATTCAGGCATGCCAATTTTATGTAAAGAGAACTCACAATTGGAGATGGGCAGGGGGATTGCTATACTCAACTTCCTACCTATAACCTGAATTAAGAGATGTAGAGAAGAAACATTACTGCTATTCTTTACAATGCTGTTTCCCTCTTTCTGGGCAATAAAATTTGTTTCAAAACAAATAAAATAAAACTTTATGTCTGGGAAGAAGCTATGTGAAGCTTAAGGAAAATTATGAAGCAGAAGGAAATGAAGTGAACAAAAGACAAATATTCAAAATATAATCTTGCCCTGGAAATCTCAAATGAACTAAATCCTCAAAGAATTGTGTTTCTTTCTATATAAAGAAGGTTTATGATCATAGAGAAATATATGTGGATGTGTTTCATTAGCATACTTTTCTGGGTAACTGCAACAAGGCCTAGCTACAGTTTTAGAGAAGCCAAAAGAAAATGGACCCAGGGCAAAAAGGATGTCAGTTTGCATTTATTAGGGAAACATGCATATCCTTGGCAACTGTATAGACTCTATATACAATTCAATATATATATTGAATTGTGAAATAACAATTCAATATATATTTTCATACAGATTATCATTAATAACATACTATAGTTCTGGGCTATCTGGGAACTCAAATATGATAGAATCAGATTAATTGCTTTTGAAAGGAATATTAACAAGCATGGAATGGTTGAAGTGTCTTTTCTTCCAAGTAAGTTAGACTTTAAAATTGGAAACTGTACACCGAATAAAACATGACTGACATATCTTGCTGCCTGCCTGAGGATCACTCTAGCAAAATTTTTTATCAGGTACATCATAGCTCTCTTAAAAGGAAAGCATATACAGTGTTTTTATGAGATCAAGCACTGCCCATGTTTATTCTTCTGACCCGGCTGTGCCCTTAACACTGATTGCACAAGCCAGAGGTGAATTTTCTAGTTACTGCCATCATTTTCTACCAAAATACGGTAATTACCCGAGAAAGAGGGAATTGTGTATTTACTGAATTTTCCTTTGCTTTATGTTTTCCTACAACTGTTTATATTCTCTGCCCACTGATAGCTATTTAAAAGACAAATTCTAAATAATTGTGAAAGAACAAGTATACAACCAAATAACTCTAAGGCCGAAGTTACTTTTGTATTGATCATATGATCATGTCATTTCAGTAAGAGAGGACAGTGTATAAATCTGAAAAAACAAAACAAACAAAACAAAACAAAAAACAACCCACAATATCTTCAGCTAATAAAAAGTAAACACTTTGGGGAATGGAAGCAACTCAAGTGGTTGAGCACCTGCTTCCCATGTATGAAGTCCCAGGTTCAACACTTTACTAGTATTGGAGAAGAATTATAGTCGGTCATCTTGATTAACAGAGTAGCATTTTGTATAGTATATGAGAATTTTTCACATTTTCTTCAACATGGGTCTTCTAATTAAAAAAAATACTAGATGGGCTCTTTGTAAGGTAGGGAGTTCTTAAAATAATTTGTCAGCATGAATATGTGAAGCCATTAGCCAAATAATTACTTTGATTTCAGGAAAGATAAAGGGAAACATGAAGTTTTTCCTAATTTATATGGTAATATAAAGGATATCAAACAAGTTTCAGTCTGCAGAATTGATACTTTTTCCTTTTTGATTATTATTTACTGAATATATAGTAATGTTTGTAAACATTGGTTAGGGATAAAAAAAAAAAAAATGTAATGAACACCATGTACCCAATTCCGGGCTTAAGTGATTAAACATGCCCATTACCTTTGAGGTTCTCATGGGTCCATCCTTGATACCAGCCACTATACTACTCCCAAAGCTAACTGCATACACCAAATTTAGTGTTTTGTCATTCTCTCACTGTTTTTTTATAGTTTTACCACACTGGTTAATATCCCCAAATATAATATCCTACTTTGCATGTTTTTTTTTTTTTTTAATTATTATTTTTTTTTATTATGGGTAAAAATCAAAATTCTCACAATACATACAAACACTTGCAAAATGATATATAAATATATATGCATATATGTGTATTTGCTTACAAAAATGTTATTTATATATATATATATATATATACACATATATTTTAAGAGGTGCTTAGATTACCTAAAATATTACATGGAACCCACTGGGATTCCCATGTTGCCCACCTCCCACACCTTCCACCACATCCCACACAAACATCTCCCACAGTGTGACCCACCAACCCTACAGCTCAATGGACTCATCCAAGTCACCTGGTGAGGAGACAACGATGGGAAATGGCCATCCCAGGGAATGGAGAGGGCCTGCATCTGCAGTCAGGATCATCCCACCCACCATATCCATGGGATATAAGCCCTCTCTCACTTGGAGTTGGAGTGGACATCACCATCCCAGTCGCCTCTGGATTGGGGGAAGAACTATGGACTAGAGTGGACTTGAGGGTATTCTCTTGCTCACTTTGCATGTTTTTAAAGTTTATGCAATTGGACTTGCTTTCTTCTCTCAATGTTATGTCCCTAAGATAGATTCATGTACATCTATGCAGCTGTAGTTTACTTGTTTTCATTGCTGTATGGTATTCCATTATGTGAATATACCAAAAGTTTTTCTCTTTTATTCTACTCTTATGGACATTTGGGATTTCTCTGATATTTTACTTTTATAAACTGGGCTGCTGTTAACATTCTTGAATGTGTCTGCTGGTCCAGTAGTCCTTGAACATGTAAGCATTTCTCTTAGGTTTATAGTTAGGAGTGGATTTTTTGAGTCACAGGTGTGCATATGCTCAAATTTACTCTTTATGGCAAATTATTTTCCATAGGGATGGCATCTGTTTATTAAAATGAATGACTTTTAAAGTTTTTGCTTGTTCCACATCTTTTCCAAAACTCAATGTTGTAGAGCTTATAATTTTTGCCAATTTTGTATCTCACTATTTATTTTAATGTGTTATCTCTCTGACGATTAATGAGGTTGATAAATGATTTTGCATTTGTGACATGTCTATTGAAGATATTTCTTCTGTGTTTTGTGATTTTTTTTTACTTTAAGCTCATATTCCTTGATAGTTTATCTGTGAGAATTCTTTCATGCCTGTGCTAAAGGTGGATTCACCCAGAAGTAATTTGCACTAGTTTCAGCTATGCATTTAGAAACTGTACCAAGCTGAAGCAACTTCAAAGTAAACCTTTGGCTTGAGGATTTGTTTGGAACCCCCAAGAAGAGTAAATTCGGTTTGTAAACAATACATTAGTGCCTGTTTATGATTACTAAAATTCTTTGGTATTTTTTTCCCACCCAATGTCCAGGGTCAAGGAAGGCAATCATTTTTAGTTTTCTCTGGAGTGTAGAAGGCTTATTTAGATTCCCAGGTTCCTGGGGATGTCTCCTATTATGCTCTTACCTTTGGCTGGATCTAGTGATTTTAATATAAAGCTGTTATGTTATTCTTTTTTTTTTTTTTTTTTTTTTTTAAAGATTTTATTTATTTATTCATTTATCCCCCCCTTGCTGCTTGTGCTCGCTGGGTCAGCTAACCACGCCGTGCGGGTGGGCTTGCCTTCACCAGGAGGCCTCAGGAACCGAACCCAGGGCCTCCCATATGGTAAACGGGAGCCCTACTGATTGAGCCACAGCCGCTTCCCTGTTATATTATTCTAATAATAAAAAATATTAAACATGCATGGACTCTTTTAGTCTATGTTTATGAAATTATATATACCAATTATCAATATATCAAAGAGAAGCTATTTTATAAAGAAAAGATAATCTTCATTTTCTGTCTGCAAATATTTGTACTTTACTACTTCAGGGATTCATAGCCATGAATCAGAAGCTAGATATGAAAGTTTTAGAGATGTACCTAGTAGGTATCTTTACGTCTCCTGAATGGCTAGGTAGGATCTCCATCTTTCCACAAAAGTTGAGAAACATGTACGGAGGTATTGTTACTACTTCCCCGGAGACTCTAAGCATCAACACTCCCAGCTTTCTGTTCTATGAACTACAGGATTCCTCCCACTAGTGAGCATAGTCATCTACCCAGAGAACCAGTACACCAAACATCCCCCTCTCCCAAAATAGAAAAGAAAACCAAACCTTTCATAAAAGCATTCAGAATTTTACAATTTAAAAAACCTAGAAATTACTTTAAATTGAACATATATTTTAGATTTTATTGTGCAGCTGAATAATATTTAAATTACAAATGTGGAAGCACGGTAAATTTCTGAGTTTGGAGGAAATAAAGACTTAATCTGGTCCTGGCATCATATTCCATATTCCATACTTCCCTTTATCCTTCCCCGTGTCAGGGTTTGGACCACTGCTAAACTGCCCTGAGTTAATCTGATAAATCACACCAAAGGTATTTTTGTGGCCCAGAAAAATTTGTCTCTTGTAACTGAGCAATCTATTTTCTATTATTATTGGAATCAGATTCAATTTTTGTAGCTTGAAGAACCATTATACTAATAATGGTTACCATTTATTTGAGTCTTTACTATCTGTCAGACAATATGTTGGTGTTTTGCATACATTTTTTATAATCCTTGGGACTTTTCAGGATGGTCCAAGAATGCCAAGATCATAAATGCCTAAAACGGATTCTGTATCAGGTTACTGCTTCCACAATCACTGATTTAGGCTGTACAATGCTGCCACATTGTGAGCAAATAGCCTCCCCCATTCTTCAAATCCAGCAGGTGACTATAAAGTAAACTATTTCTTTCAGAACAAACAGGGTTTAGAATTGTTTGGCAAATAACAATGGTAGAACATTTTACTATGAAATCTTAATTCACCTCCATGCATAATGGGTATTTAACCTGAACTCTTATATTACTTAATAATTATCTAGTTAAATCAATTCATGTTTCAATCTATTAAGTTTGGAATAAAGAAGTGGCATAGCTGATGCTGGATGTTGATGTCTTCAGCTTTGTTTATGAACAGCTTCTGTTGCTCTCTGGGGATTACAGTGTGTTGAAATATACACATAATAGAAACAGGTTTGCTTTGAATGGAATGCAAATGAAAAAAGAAAAAAAGCAAAAAAAAAAAAAAAAAAAAAACCTTCAAAAAAGAGTTTATCATCACAAACCTGTTAGACCTCAATAGTTACATAGGTCTGCTATTATTAAACCCTCTGTGAGCCAATTTCCTTCCTGTAAAATGGGGATAATTCATTTTGACTTCTCTCTGATAGAAATTGTTCAATAAAGATATGAAAATGCATAGCAATTTGGGCTCCTCAGAATTAAGAATTTTATAAGCAAAAGGCATTAAAATGATGTTCTTGTTATTGTGCCCATAAAATCTCCCAAATGCAGGCAAAGTACCAAAAAAAAAAAAAAAACAAAACAAAACAAAAAACAAAAAAAACCCCTAATCTAGCACATCATTGAAAAAGCTTTTATCTTCTTCACTCTTCTACCTGAGCAGCATTAGTTTTTAAAATGTCTGATATACTTGACAAGTCAGAAAGAGCTATTGTGAAAGATGGAACAGTAATCTATATGCAGGTACCAATATAACAATACATGACTCTCAGACATGTAAAACCACTACAAAATAAATGCAAGTAACTGCCAGAATGATTTCAATTCATCTTTATATTGCTTACTGACTTATTAACTTAAATCTAGTTTTTAAATCAATTTTATTTTGGTATAATACACATAAATATAAAGCATACATTTTAAATGTAAAAATCAACGAACTGTAATAAATTTGTATATCCAAATAACCATCATATGATAAAGATACAGGATATTTTTATTTGACTGCAAAGTTTATTCATGATCCTATGCATAGGCCATTTTTCCCTCATTTCATTTGTCTATTTTTGTTTTGTTTGTTGTTTTTAAACCATAGTTTCTGATGAAGCTCAGTACTATGAAGCTCATCATTTCTGACTGAAGCTCCTTTGTACTTAACACATTGCTGTTCTTTTTTGCCACTTTCAAAATTCTCTCCTTGTCCCTGGCATTTGACAGTTTCACTACAAGGTGCTTGTATGTGGGTCTCCTTGAGTTTATCCTGTTTGGAGTTTGTTGGGTTAATTGAATGTGCATATTCATGTCTTTTGTTAAATTTGGGAAGTTTTCTGCCATTATTTCCTTGAAAATTCATTCTGTCCCTTTCTCTCCTTCTCCCATCATAGGTATATTGCTATACTTGATGGTATACCAATACGTGATGGTGTACCAAAGGTTTCTTAGGCTCTGTTTACTTTCTTCAGTCTTTCTTCTTTTTCCCCCTCAAACTGAATCATTTCAATTGTCTTTTCTCGGTTAACTGATTCTTTCTTCTTTTCTGTTGAAACCCCTGAGGAAATTTTTTAGTTCTCTTTCTGTGGTTTTCAACTCCAGTATTTTTATTTGGTTCCTTTTAAAATCTCTCTTTTTATTGAGATTCTCATATTATTCATGCATTGTTCCATGATTATCTTTTAGTTCTTTTGCCATGTTTTCATTTATCTCTTTGATGTATTTAAGAAAAAATTTAAAAGGTCATTGTTTAGTATGTCCAAAGGCATTTATTCTTCATTGATGGGTTTCTCATATTTTAGCTTGTTTCTTTGGTTGGAGCATCATTTCCTGTTTCTTTCTTTGTCTTGTAAAATTTTGTTGAACACTGTACATTTTAATATTTTAATATATTAATTCAGGGATTTAGTGTCTTACCTCTCTGTTCCTTAAGTTGTATCAAGCTAGTGATATGACAGAGGTTCCCCTGAGTGCCAAGAGCTAACAAAAACAAACTAGTGCAAACAACCAACAGCAACGGCAACAGCAGCAACCAAAACCTTTAACAGTTTTTGCCAGTTGGGTCTGTTAGCTGTTGTTTTCCTTCAGAGTTTAGCCCTCCTATCAAAAGATCAGCCTAAGGCCAAAGTGTGGGGTCCTCTCCATCTTTCTGAGCCTGCATCTTTTCCTGGACTTGTACTTGTTGACTCATGGCTTTAAGGACTCCTTGTCTGAATCTGAATGCCCATCTGTTCTCCAGGGACAGACTTTCCCAACTTCCTGGGTGCTATATTCTATGTCATAAAGCCAGTAATCCCTTCTCCCATGTAGTCTTCTTTCTTTTTCTGTCCTCCCCCCTACCCATGTAGTTTTGATTTAATTGTCTCTTGCACTGCTTTAGCTATGTGCAAGATGCTTCTGCCTGTGCCAAGTGTCTTGGTTCACTTTTTCAGACTTTTACCTGATAGACTGGCACTGGCATACCCCCATATGAACATAGGGCTTACTCTGCTCCCTCTGGAATAGGGCCAGGGACTCACAAACTAAGCAAAAGCTGGCTTCACACTGTGTCAGGTAAGGGAACGGGGAGGGGTCAGCAAGAGTACCAGAGCTTCTTCTGCCATTTTTGAGTTGCATTTTCTTGATTTGGCCCTCACCCATTTACTTTCATTCTTTAGTTGTTTTCCTGAGTTCCGAGGAAAATGTCTGCCAGTTTTTGCTAAATGTTCTAAGTTTCTGTTGGGAAATGGTACCCTGGAGCATCTCGCAGTGCTGTCTTGGTTGACCAGAAGTCCACAGGCCCACTCTTAATTCATTAGGAATTAGATCTTATATATAAATAGGTGGTATTATCCTGGTTTCAAAAATTTAGTGCCTGAATTCCTGCCTAGAGGATGAGGGTTGGGGCTGTTGGAAATCACTGATATTCTGTTATTTATGAGTTATCATTTCTTCAGCAAGGTTTCTTGCTCTAAAGGCCTTATTATCTCTTGTTATACCCTGTTATTTTTCCTTTATCCTTTTATCACAATTTGTAATAATGTGCTCATTTGTGTGAGTTTTTATATTTAATACCTCTCTCATGCCACAGTAGAATTGAGACCTTCCAAAATTAGGAATCATGTTTGTTCTATTACTGCTGTGATCCTGATTGACTGCCGGCAGTTCCCCTAGCATATGGGGGTGCCCAACAATTATTTGACAGGTAAGTCAGTAAAAAAAGTGATTCATTTGTACAACATTTACTAAATACTTACTATACACAGGTATGCTGTATTGAACTAGGGATCTACAGGGAAAAGAATCCTGAATAAGGGCACCCAGCTTTATGTTAAATTTATAACTGTATGCCTATAAAACATTGCCATGGCTAGTACTATCTTTAGTCAATTGAGATATTTTTTCATTTAATTAGAATCCAATTAACAATATGTACAATTGGAGGGAGTCCTATGCTTTGAGAAAAAGTCATGCTGTATATTCAACACATTTTGGAGACAGGATGCTGAATTTTGTGTCAGACACTTATGGGTCTTGTCTACGTACGCCATTCACTAGATGTTTGCCAATGTTAAGGCATGTAACCACTCTGAACTGTGAGCTGAGATAATAGTTCCAGTCTCAGAGGGATGAAATAAATTTAAATTGTTTGTAAATGAAGGTTTATGTTATCTGAAGAGGAGGAGAAAACAAATAACACCTAAGTTGGTGGATTAACCATTTCTTTGCATCAGAAAGATTTCAGTTTGAACTGTGACCCTGACCAAGTTAATTAACACCTTTCTTTCTCAATTTCCTCACTAAAAACTATACACAATAATATAGAGTTACCAAGTATGATTGATGTTTGTAGCTGTTTGATATTGTTTATGAATTCCAAAAATAGATATTGGATTATGTTTGCAAACTAGTCAGTTCCTCTGGGCACATTAGATTATATTGGATTCAGAGATTTCATTTTTACTTGATTAAATAATGACTAAGGATTTGATTGGGCCACATCAGTAGGATGTTGAGTCCCTGCCCTGTTGGCCATCTTGTTCCAACACGTGGCAACAGACTTTGGTGAGGAAAGTAACTTATGCTTTATGGCCTGGTAACTGTAAGCTTCTACCCCAAATAAATACCCTTTATAAAAGCCAACAGATTTCTGGTACTTTGCATCAGCACCCCTTTGGCTGGCTAATACAATGTGAAATGAGTTAAAGTTTGTAAAATACCCAGGTAGTGCCACCTACCGGGAGCTCTATATTTAGAGTTATAATTACTAATCTCATTATTAGCATTAAGCTTCCACTATATGCCTATTACTAGGTGAGGCGCTTAACATGTATTGATGTGGGAATATTTCAAAACCAGCCATAGATATGCCTAATCTAATAAACTTTAATTATTTAAAACTGTTCCAAAATGTAAATTTGGGAATCAAGTACAAAATTCTGTATGAGTTATTTTCTATTGATTCAGATCAGAATAACTATCAACACAATAGAATGATTGCAACTGTATTCAAAGGGAAAAATATGGAGATGACTATTAGAATTTGAATGATTAATTTAGCACATTTTTTTTTCAACCTTATAGGTAAGGAATACTACACCATTTCCAAAGAAGAAGGTGTGAGAGGAGTTGAAGGAGAATGTGTCATTAGCAACAATGTAAATTCTTAAGACAACTTTGTGAGAAAGGCATTTTATTGAGTCTCTCAGAGAGATTAAAACCTTGCCTGAAATCAAATGACCAGCAAGTAGCTGAGCTAATATTTGAACTCAAGACCATTCATGTCAATATTTACTCTCTTTTAATGAATTTATATTCATTAAAAGTAAGGTAGAGGTAGAGGTATCAGGCAAGAAAAAATTCTTTTTCTTTATATATAAATTCATTATATATATATATATATTATATATGTGTGTGTGTATATATATATATATTATATATATATACATATTTCTGTGCCATACCTACTAGGTGGGAGGTTGTCTTCTAGCCTTTAAAAAAGTGAACAAAGCCCAAAGATCCTTACTCTTGAAAGGAGTTCACATTCTAGAATATAGGATACGAGGGGCAATATTTGGTAGATAAGCTCATTAAGTCATTATACTACCCTGGGTGTTCAGCAGGGCAAAAGACATTGAGCAAGATTCCTAGATAGAAAACCCAAGCCTGAAAGAGGGTTACTAGTAACAACAGCTGGTAAACAGAACCATCGGACTGTAACCTATATCACCAGACTCCTGATCTACTGTCCTGCTGATTACCAAATCAATGAAAACTTCAAATTTTTATCCTTAAGATAGGGAAGGTATTAGTGAGATTAACAACAATGAAATGAAATGAAATACAAGGCAAGAACAAACATTTATTCCTAAAATGGGAGTGCTGTGGGCTTGGTGGCAAAGGGCAGATAAATAGCTATAGAGAGGGATGCAAGGCAAGATCAGTTGGCAGTACTGTCAGTGCTCCATCTATATCCCCATTGGGCCTTACTGGTGCGGGGCACATCAGTTTGACTTTCAATTCCCATCAACTTCATCTCTTTGCCTGAATACTTTCTTTAGAGCTTCATCTGCCCAGTACAGCAGGGACAGGTCAGAGGTGCCAGAGTTTTAACACCTATCCCCTACTCTCCAAGCAACTTTAAAAAATGACTAATGGGAGTGGTAGATATATACCCCTTGACCCTTGATTTAGAGAACTCTAAGAAAAGGATTCTATACTGGTTGTCAGAGTTCCCAGGAGGTTTTAACTCCAGTTACCCAGAGTAGTGAGCTGATTGACATCACATCCTCGACAGCATTCTTTTTCTTCCCTGTCTTATTCCCCATGCCCCTAGCAACGATTTTGGGGATCAACCTCCAAGAAAATTGAATTATTGTACCAGAGTCTCTATCTGCAGGAAGCAAAACTAAGATACCAATTGATTCACCAAAGTAAGGTGCCCAACAAGTAGTCTTAGAAATAATGGGTCAATATCAAAGCCACATTTGATACATCCAAAAATCTATTGCCAATGGTGTGATCTACATTGCATAATACCTAGATACCACAGTCTGCTTGGCTTTTATTTTCCCTTTGAATACTTCACTGTTAGTGCTCCCTACATCTGAATGCTCTCAGGGATATGAAAAATAGTTTCTTCTTACAAGTCGAATAGGGTTTGTTTACCCCATCACCCAAACAGAATCAGATCAGAGGGAAGATGTCTCCCCCTCCTTTTTTCCCTACTGCCTTCACTGCCAATGTTTCCTCTGTCTTCTACTTCTTCCTCCACCCTCCCTCCTTTCTTCCTACAGCGAAGGTAATGTTTTCTAAATCATAGCCTTTTTAAAGAAGACATTTCTTTAGTTAATCAGGTAGGCAGATACAAGAGATCTGATTAAGATTAGCTTTTCTCCCTCAATGCTCTTTGTTTTCTGAGCCTTTCTGAAGGTTAATGGGAGTATGGGTAGGTAGAGGTATCAGGCAAGAAACAGAATATTACCTTTGAGCTATATCTAGAGCTGTTTTTTATTACCCAATACTATCCTCATAGATTCTTATTAAGAAAGAAAATTCCCTATGAGGGAAATAATCCATTTCATTTTCTAAATGAACATAGTGCAGCTAAAGAGAATTTACAATAGAATTCTCAGCCCAAACCTCTTGTCATTTCCTTCTTTAGTAAAATGAGCACAGGTGTATTAATTTCATTATAAGGTAGAAGAACTAAATCCATTCCACCATTTTTATATAAAACTCTCTTCCATTTGGCATGAGTCCATTGCTTTTTCATTCATTATATTCTCAGACCTCATACAACCACTTATCTTGGCACTTGGGAACAAAGATTAGACTTTCTTATTTTATTAAAACACACAGACTCATTGGCATAGGAAACAATATTAACATGTACTTCATAAAGGTTCTGTTGGAAAGTCAGCCCCAGCTCACTGTCAAACTGATACCAGAAAAAAAACAACATATTTTTAAAATCAATCCATTCCTGTGGGTGTGGATAAGACCTTTTGATGAGGTCACTTTATTTAAGGTGTGGCCCAAGTGATTCAGGATGGGTCTTAATTAATCCTATTACTGGTGGTCACAAAGAGAAAGGAAGAGAAAGTAGCCAGAAACCAAAAGTCAACAAACCTGGAAGAAAACAGAGAAATTAGGAGAGGCTGTCATATGCATTGCCATGTGACAGAAAAGCCAATGACCAAAGATCATCAGCATCCAGCCTTCTGGGAAATACAATCACCTTGATTTCACACTTCTCTTAGCCTCAAACCATGAGCCAATAAATTCCTGTTGTTTAAGCCAACTCATTGCATGGTATTTGCTTCCACAGCCAGGAAACTGAAACAGTTTTATTACCCAGTAGAGGTAAAGAAGAGTTTGCCTAAGGGACCTCAGAGTGTCTCTTACTACTACCATGCTCTGTGATTAAAGTCAATGGAAAACTGCAACAATTCTATCCAGGCTGGGCTACTAATGGCACAGAAACTTCATGAGTAAAGGTTTGGGTCACCTGTTAGGCAAAGAACCTCACTTGCTGAGGTTAAAGAGAGATGGAATGAGGAGTGGAAGAGTATAGTTATTAAAATGAGCTACTATCACATGACACAGAAAAGAAGACTGCAATGGTTATAAATATTTCTTCCTTTCTCATTATGCATATGTTTGTATATAAACATCAAGCATATATATTTGTTTTCTTCCTTATATTATCCCCTTATCATATAACGTAAGTTTTATTAACTTTATATCATAGTATTTAAGTTATAGGATATCAAGTTTAAGAATGAACATTACCCAAGGACTTGCACTCTCTTTTGGGGAAAGTGTGTTTCTGGTTGTGTGCAGGACAGTTGAGTATTATTAAGTGAAAATATGACTATTATTGTTTTATTTTGAAATTAAGTATCATTTAAGGAGATGTGTATGAGTGCCAAGTTGGCAAGGGGTGGACTGTTATGGTTAAGTTCATATGTCAACGTGGCTAGATTATGGTATCCTGTTGTTTTGTCAATTTCCTGATTGTTATTGTGAGAGTGTTTCATGGATTTAAATAATCAGTAAATTGATTGCTTATGTGCTGATTACATCTGTAACCAACTGAAGAGATTGCCTTCAATAATAAGAGAAGTCTCATCCATTCAGTTGAAAGCCTTAAAAAGAGTACTGTACAAAGGAGGCCAAGAGCCAAAGAATGCATTTGGCCTCTTGATCTTCAAAAATTCAGACACTCCCCTAGAATCTCCAGAAGGGAACACATCTATGTTGTGGCCTTGATTTCTTCCTGGAGAGATATGTTTTGGACTTCTGACATACAGAAATGTAAGAAAATATATTTGGGTCAATAAATGGTTAAAGATATTTGTTATAGCAGCAAGAGAAAAAACTAATATATAATAATTATGAAGAAATTATTTAAATTATAATGATGGGGAACAAAAGGAGAACTGTTGATCTCAGCAGTCAGAAGGAAGAATTTCCATGTCTACTTCAGTTAGCCAGTTTCTCCTGAAGAAATTATCATAAACCTTCATCAGATCCAGCTTGCTCCTGCCCTCTGGAATTCAGATTTGCCCATCCCCAGAGTCACATGAGCCAGTTCCTACAATAACCCTCATAATATTTATAATATGTTATATATAAATATTACATTTATATATATATATATATATCTTCTGTCAGTTTTGTTTCCCTGGAGAACCCTGATTAATACACCAGTCCATCCTTGAGACAAATAGATAAACACATCTTCATTCTATCCCATGAAGTAAGCTCTATGACCACAAAATGAAACAGGCCAATTATGTGTTCATAAGAAACAAAGGAGATGAAAGCAAAATATTCAAATGATAATTCATTAGTGAAGAACTTCTTCAATTAAATTCAATGCTAGATGTTCAGGAAAAATGTCACTTCAGTAATTGTCTCATTACTCACCCAAACACTGTCATTCTCCCTCTTTTCCACTGCCAATATATTAGAAGTTTAGAAGAGAGAACATGTTATTGCCAGGAATGAGGCTTGTGGCATAAAGAATATTTCAAAAGCAGTTCAATGGTAATACTGAAGCAAAGATATAGAGGAAAAGCCATATTTACAATAAAATACAGCAGTGAAATAAAATTTTGGTCCTTGCTACTCAAAGTGGAAAGCCTGGTCCCTTGGGTGACCTTCAGTATGCAGGAGAAATGGAAAATCAAAGGACAAAACTAGTACATCTCCTGGAATGTTAGGTTTACTTAATGGTAAGTCAAACTATTATTTGAACCAATAGCTATTTAGTAAAGTTGAATGCAAACTTTCCTTAATTTCTTGAGATAAAACATAAGCTCTCAGGTAATTTTTATGATTTCAGCTGGTCCCTTCTGGCTGTTGCTCAGATCTCTGCATTGCAAAATTCACCCTCCTTTGGCATTAGAAATACTTATTTTGAAGTCTGAAAAGCATTTATTGCACTTGGTTTTCAGTGGTTGTAGGAATTTCAGCAAACCTTTCCTCTTTGCATGTAAAAATTAATATTCAACCTTAAATTTGGCTATTTGGTCTTCAATATTTAGATTTATTTGATAAAGCCAGAAATGTGCCTTGCAGCAGATTCTTATCCATTTGTTTCACTTAAAAAATTCTCAAAAATTGGAATGCCAATTGGGCAATAGGAGACTGGGTAAAGGGTCATTTAATTACCATAATTTACACTGACCCCTGTGCTATGTAACAGAAGACTGAAGACCCTATCCAACTAATGGGACACTTCACTTCTGAGACTCCATTTCCTCTCTGCAGACATTGATCAGATCCCAAGTGCTGTTCTAAGTCTTTTACAAGTATTGACTCATTTTATCTTTATAAGAAATGTTTGAGATAGATACAAGTGTTATCATTATTATGAATGAGGAAACCAAAGTACAAATAGATAAAGTAACATCTCCAATTTCACACAGCAAGTCAGTGGGAGAGCCATCATTTGAATCCAGGTAGTCGGATTGGGAGCCAATGCCCTTAAAACACTAGGTTATGCTACTTCTTCAAAATTATACAGATTAATGACTAAATGAATGTAGGATTAAAGAATAGGAGGTGGCAAATTTTGGGTTGGCTTGAATTTGGTACAAGGACATGCCAACAAACAAGATACACATTTTTTTCCTTGCAGCCTCCTCATGGAGCAGGTTTATTTCTCATTTATCCTTACCGTTGATGTACTTTGGGTTCATGTACTACATTCCATACCTTGGAAAGGCCATGGCTTTGTCTCATGTCTCATGTCCCCTCTATTCTGGGAGGCATTGAAATCAAAGCTCAAATTTACCCAGCTTAGGAAAATGTACCTCACCCCTCACCCTGCCCAAGGTTAAAATGCTTTGGGTTCCCTCTTGGGATTTTTTCTTTTTTTGGTAGTGGAACAACTTTTTTATTTAATGCATAAACATTTAAGTCCTTTATCAGAGAAATTGACATGGAGAATATGGTCAATGACACATCCATGGGTTAATTCTTTAAAAATTAGAACCAATATTTAGGAGTATATGCTCTGTTCATTACATTATGAAGTGTCTTGTGTAGTCATAAGTTATTGTTGGAATGACATCTTGTACAAATTTCAGGAAAATTAGAAGATACATATGAACACCAAGTTCTCTCTCTCCTTTTGCAACAGTCTCAGTGATTTTCTTTGTCACCCCAGCATGCCTACATGGGTGAACTGAATACGTGGGAGGTGGGGTATGAGGGTGATTATCAATGGTCACTGATTTCTTCACATAATCTTGACTGATGTCTTCATACATGTGCTCAACTATTAAAGGTTGCTGTTGTTCATCATAGCCAAACAACGATAGTTGTGGAGTTTGTTAATATTTATTATATGTGATATAAAAGTCATAAGTTTTGGTTTGCAAAATAGCATCTTCACCTCCAACATCAGCTTTAGGTTTACAAGCATCTATTATTTTCCTTGTGTCTTGGGTGGCCTCTTCTGTTTCCAACAATCCACTCTTTTCATACTTTCATATCTGAAGCTTCTCCTTCCACTTCCTCTTCTTCCTCTTCCTCACAAAATACTGAGCAATTGCGAGTTTTTATACTCAGCAATCTTGGGGTTTTATACTGTCCTTGCTTTCCAGCATAATTTCCTTAACTGCTTCTGTTATTCCTGAAGTACCTGTGTTGTGATAAGTATCTGCTCATCCCCATCACCATCATCTTCTTCAATGATAGCTTCGAATTCATCTGAGTATTCCATCCGTTTGCACCTCTTGTAGCATGGGACATTTTTGGTTACCTAAAACTGTTTACCAGCTGGTAGGTACGCCTTCACTTCCAATTCTTCCCCTGCAGCCCATTGCCATGTTGGACAGTGGTAGAGTAAGTGCTCTCCAGCTGCCACAAGCGCTTCTCCGGTGTTAACACCGGTTTCCTTAAACTTTGATTCCTTGAGGACCGGGATCAGGTACTCAGCCAATTCCAGTGCCTTTCCCTTCACCATGTTAATCACATTCTGCATCTTGGGGCCAGAGCAGAGTCCGGCCCCAGGACGGGATGGGCAGTGCGTCCCAGGCAGCAGGGAAAGGGGCCGGGAAGTCAGAAAATATTCCCGTCGCCGCCTAGTCGCACTGCACCTGGCCTCTGGCACCGGTAGGGACCAGAACGACAGGACAAGCGGTATGCACGGCCGGCGCCGCGCTCCACTGCAGAGCACTCTCCTCGCTTGCGCGGACCGCCTCCCCTGGGCTTCTTGCTTTGACCATTGTCTCCTAGGTATTTCATGTGAAATTGCTAGTTCATAATTGCATTTAGAAAGAAGTGTTTTGTGTTTTCCCAGCTTTTTAAATTGGTGGTAAGACGGAACGTCAAAATATCTACTCTACAATCTTGCCAGAAACAAATGCACGATTTAAAAATGACAGCAAGCACGTTTAGATGGGTACTTAAATTTCCAGTCTGAATTTGAACTCGTAAAATACTTTTGGAAAGAATTTCAGAGATAAAATATTTACACACTTTTTATTTTACCAATAATTTCACTTTCATAAATCTATTATAATGAAAAAAATCCCCCAAAAGTATACTAAACAAGCTTTATACAATAAGATGCTCATATAGGTTTATTTATAACAGAAAACACCAGGAACAACTAAATGTTCAATAAGTAGTCATTAAGTAATTTGTTATGCATACATACATAATTGTACATATAATATAAAATGCTGCTAACTTATTTTCACAGAATATAAAACAGGAAATGTTTATGTGCTGTGTAAAGTGAATAATCAAAGTATGAAATTATATAAACAGCATGATTAGATTATGACCGTATAAAAACATGTATAGAGAAAGACCGGAAAAATAAAGCTAAATATTGTTAATAGGGCTTGACTTGGACAGGGAATTAAAAAATGTTTTTTTTCCTAGCTTTCTGTATTTTCTAATTTTTTTTGTATTGAGAAATTATTAGAATTAGAATGGGAAAATATACTTTTTGTGAGTTGCTTGATCATCCTAGAAATAATCTTGGTAGGTAATCTTCCTGAACAATCCAATTTTTGGATGGAATGGAAAATAAAGTAGGTGAGAAGTTCGGCTCTAAAGGAATTCTAAGCCTTCAAGTCTAATTGGAAAACAGTCTAGTAATTTTGAACTTTTCTCCCATTCTTTGGGAAGGAAGCCATAAAAGAAGTCATAAAATGAAATTACCAAAATCCTCTTTATATTGATCCAACTTTTAGAACAAAGGTGGAAACATTTCATCACTAAAGAGAGAGAGAGAGAGAGAGAGAGAGAGAGAGAGAGAGAGAGAGCGAGCGCACGTGCAAGTCCACCCTCTATGCCTCTATGTGACAGGCACTGATAGGTACTGGAATTACAGCAGTGAAACAGGAGATGCTGCTTTGGCTCCCACGGAGGTCACATTGTAATGAGGGGGTGGTGTGGGGAGGAAGGGAGAGAGAGATAGAAAGAAAGACAGACAGAGAGACAGAAAGAGAGGTGCATGAGGCAATTAAATATATGATATATTGCCAGGTTGAAAAAAAATCTAAGCAAGGAAATAGACATAAATGGGAGCTGACTATTTTAGATAGTCGGGTCAGGGTATTTTATTTATAATATTATATGCATTGCATTTGGAATAGACAATTTTAGATAGGAAGTAACATTTGAGTAGTCCTGACTGAGTTGAAAGAGCCATCTATGCAACTAAGAGACAGTTTTTCAGGCAGTCAGACCAGCAAGTGAAGAGGTGCTGAGATGGGAACATGCTTGGGGTGATGAGAGCTAGCAAGGGGCTAGCTACCAAAGGAGGAGCTATCAAAGGAGGAGCTATCACAGAGTGAAGAAAAGCAGGTGAAATCAGAGAGGAAAAGTGTTTGGGTTCACTCTTTACTTAATGGAAAGCCACACAGATTCACTATCTGTCCATGCTGGTATTGCAAATTATTTTCCAAGTTCAGCCACCTCTTTACCTTCACATAATAACAATTTACATATATAAAAGATATTATGTTTTTAATAATTGTCTAAGCACATTACGTTTTCTTATACATTCTTCTAGGGAATGTTTGTCTCTCCAGCAACCTCATCAGCACTTCCTTTTTCACAAGCCTAGACTTAAATTTCTAAAGAGTTCTATCATGTGGCATGTATTCAGTCTTAATAATGTGTATAACTCATTTTATTTCCTATGGAAGGGGCAGCAAAATTAGAATTATGAATGTAAGTAAAATGTGGAGGGCATTATCTCATTTAACCACAGGAGTATAATTAATTCCATTACTTGAATGAGCTTCAACACTTATACATATGCTCTATAAAGTTCTAGAAATTTTAGTTCATGTTGTTTTTAATTTTTTTTCTCAAAGAAACAGAACAGAGAAAAAGTATGAACTTTGGTTTGTGCCAAAACTGTATTCCAGTACCAGCTCCAGGGACATTTCCTCTGAAGGCACTAAATTCAAAATGCCAATATCAAAAGTTTTTTTGTTGTTGTTGGCTTAGATTGGGGGAAAAAAAAAGATTGGTTCCAATATACAAAATTAAAAGAAATAAATATTAATGCAATGTCCCCTAAATATAAATATGCTGATTTATATAATTGTTAAACATTATATTAATAAAAGTTATAATATTTGAAAGTAAATTGTCAATTCCCAAGTATGACCAAAAATCTCTGAGAAATCACAGTCTGTCCTATATGGAGTGAAATATCTGTTACTAAATAATTTCAAAAACAAGCTCCAAAACCCATTTAAATGTTTATAGAAAAATATATTTAATATGAGATGTGAATGCATTTTAATATGCATGTGTTTTAATTTGCCAAAAGGGTGCCCATGCAAATCTCCAAAAGTATGTTGGCTTTTAGAAAGGTATTTGGGGTAGAAGCTTACAATTCCCAGGCTGTGAGATGTCTTAACTGGGGCACCTTCAGAAATGCTTTCTCAAAAAAGTTAGCTATGTTTGAACCTGGCGTGTTGCCATGTGGTGAAGCAAGATGGTTGCTGATCTCTGCTGAGGTTTCAGCCTTCCCCTCTGGGCTCACCATCTCCTCTTGAGCTGCTCTATGGGTCCAGCATCTTGGGGCTTTGAACTTAAGCGATCCTCTTTCTTAACAGCAGTATCAAACATGGCGGCTTCCGTTTCCTGTGTCTGTCCATGTGAGTCCTCTTATATCGGACCCAGCAAGGGGACAGGGACTCAACCTGAGTCATGCCTCACTAACACAATCCAATCAAAAGCCCTAAATAGATCTTATCATGTAATCTAATCAAAGGCCCCTCAACTGAATTTAATGCAATCAAAGAGTATCACACCCAGAGGAATAGATTAGTTTACAAAGATTTATGACTGGAGCTGGCATGGAGTTCTCAAGAAGGCTGAGTAGGGAAAGGGAGTCCAGACAGACGGAATAGCATAGACAAAGGCTTAGAAGCAGAGAAGTGCAGATTTAATGGAATGGTGACTTTAGACCTGTAACATCCCTGACTGACCTTCTGATCTTAGGTGAATCACTTTTCCTATGGGTGTCACTTTAAAGAAAGAGAAGTTAGTGCCTAAAGTTATCTCAGCTTTTATATAGTATGCGTTTGACTTACCTAAACATTGCAATATTAGGATACAGTTTTTTAAAGATTTATTTATTTATTTATTTATTTATTTATTTATTTATTTATTTATTTATTTATTCCCGCCCCCCCCCCCCCATTGTTTTGGTGCTCACTGTCTGCTCTC
>JAKSZT010054324.1:2328851-2660462 GCA_026826555.1 Tolypeutes matacus | reverse complement strand
TTTTTTTTTTTTTTTTTTTTTTTATTATGGGTAAAAATCAAAATTCTCACAATACATACAAACATTTGTAAAATGATATATAAATATATATGCATATATGTGTATTTGCTCACAAAAATGTTATTTTTTATATATATATATACATATATTTTAAGAGGTGCTTAGATTACCCAAAACATTACACGGAACCCACTCGGATTCCCATGTCGCCCACCTCCCACACCTCCCACCACATCCAACACAAACATCTCCCACAGTGTGGCCCACCAACCCCAATGAACCTACACATCCTGGAGCCTTGCCACCAACCATAGACCACAGTTCACACTGTAGACCACACTCTCTCCCACTCAGTTCTGAGTGGTGTGTGCTGATTTAAAATGGCCTACATCCATTGCCACAACAGTATTGTTAATAACATCATTCTACATATAGTGTTTTGATAGCTTAAACCTTAAATAAATAATTATCAAAGGGGTCCTTTACTTCTAATGGAAGGCAAAGAGTTGAGTGAAAATGGCAATCAATGAGGGCAGAAGTAGACTTTCTAGAACTTTAAGTTTATGCAGATGGAGAAAAACATGAACAAAAGATGGAAGTTAAGAAAAGAACCCAAAAAAGGTAAGATGTTCTGAAATTAGGTCACAGTAAGATAGTACTTGAATATTGGGCAGAACTTCAAGTAATCTGAAAGATATTTTTAGTTTTTTAATGTTCTAGAAGTGTCTGATAAGATCTTTTGAAATCTTTTTTTCTCTCTATTATTTTCATTAATAAAATAAAATGAACACAATCATATGTATGATGTTTATATATATGAAAAGACAAATAACATAGTTGTCTATTTTGTCATTTTAAAAGCCCTTACAACCATAAAACTAAAGAAAAAATATAAACAGTATCAACAATATATAACAAAAACCTATTTGTATTTTCTCTTATTTGTAATTCTCTCTTTTTTTCTCTACTTATAGAAAAAATAAATAAATTAGAGAGTATGTTTAAAGAGGAATGTATATAAATATTTTGTAGTATAGGAAATAAAAAAATTGAAAAAAAAAGTGATGTTAGCATGAAATCCACATCAAGGTATCAAAACACAAGTGATAATTATGTGCAACATAAATCATCATTGATGACTTCATAAATTTTTGCTATGGACAATCTCATTAGCACACACTGAAACTTAGTAGGGAATATATATCTTTTGGCATGAAGCAATTATTCATACTAGTATTTTATAACATTCTAAAAGAGAATGAAAATTGATGTATTTGTCTCCTTATTTCCCTCCTCTCCCCTCCCCTCCCCTCCCCTACCCGCTTCCCTCCTGTCCCCCTCCTTTCCCATGTATTTTTAAATTCTGTATATATGCAAATAACATTCCTAAAGGTAGACTTCCACCCAGAATGATGGCCCACACTCAGGCACCAGGTTCAGACCCCTTTGTTGATATCTTATCTGTTGTCCTTCCAGTCAGAATGAAGAAGATGCAGGCACAGAATGCTGGGAAGCAGTTTTGTGTAGCCTTTAGAAATTTCTGGCAACACAAGAGTCCTGAATTCTGCACAGGTTTGATTAGCCTTCATTCTGCATTAAACTTATTGAAGAATGGAGTAGTGGAATCTAATAACTGATTTAGCCTAAATCCCTTCTTTATATCCATACTTCTGTAACATGAGAAGACTGAATTCACATGGTTTGGGCCATGCAGTAGAAATAAATTCATAAAATGCCATCACTTCAGGAGGCTTGGTTTCTAGTCTACTTTCCACAACTAAAAGCTCTTTGACATAAGTGAAGCAGTGTCTCTGAGATTAATATCATAATTTGTAAAATGCAAATAATTATTCTCTTCACCTCAAGGCTCTTCCAGAGGATTCAAAAAAGTTTGTGTAAGATTTGCTTTATAAACAAATTATTCATTTCAATACATTATCCTCTTGTGACTCCTCAGGGAGATTTCACCAACAACTTTTGTTTTCATCTTGAATCCCTCCTCTGTTACCTCCACAGCCAAACTTCCTTATTTGTACTCCACTCCTCAACACTTAAAGACTGTCTCTGCTTCCACTAGTCAATTGAGACTCGTATCTCAAAATCTACCAGTGATCTGTTCATTTTCAAATGGACAAAACTTAACCTTTTTCCTTTACAGGAAAAATGTTTCTCTTGCATTCACTATCTCAATCACCAATGCTTCCCCATTGCCCCAAGAACTTCCTAGTTATCTTTATTTCCTTTCTTCCCTTTTATCTTTCACATACTATCCCTCTATAAAATGGGTTCCTCTTTTCTTATCATCACTTAAATATACTTCTCTAGAAGAAACCTTCTTTTCTTCCTCCTTAGATCATTGTTTTCACCCACTGTCCCTCCAACCCCGTCATTTGTTTAGTTCAGAATTACCTTTATAAAGGTCCTTTTATAAGGCACATACCTAATTTTGACATTGTAGTTCAAAAGCACAATGAGAACAAATGCACTTCCACCAGAGTCCCAGCCTATCTTTCCCGTCATATTTATAACTCTATTCTTTCTCAGAGCACCCTACCCTTCAACAACATAACAGTAAGATATTTCCAAAATACCTGCCATTTCCAGCAATTCATTCCCAAAATTGAGGGGAAGGACATAGGGGTATTTATTCACTTTATTTACTCCCTGCTAAGTTGCAGGATTGCAAGGGTTACATTATTCTATCAAATGTCACAATTCCTATAAGGCAGCCCTCTCTCGTGTCTACTGATTACTCTCTTTAGGTTCTGATGTCTCACTCAGCTTGGCCTTTCAGTCCCAGAAGTGACAACTCCTTTACCTCATTTGAGTGCCTTTTGTTCTGGTAGGATAAGGATGGCCTTAATTACTTCCTTTCTTGGAACCCCCAAAAAATGTATTTGAAATTTCATTTTATTTTGGTATGCAGCAGAATCTACACAATAGTTGCTGGCTCCTGCTACAAAACCTCTTGAGCTTGTTAGAGATCAGAGCTTGGGTCTTACTCAATTTTACACTCTCTAAGCACTCCTTACAGTGATTTTCACCTGGGGTGTGAACTTAAGCCTTTTGAAATTAAATTAAATTAAATATTTTTATGGGCATGATCTCTCTCTATCCCCCCAGCTCCTTTTAACAGAGAATAATTTAGTTTCTCTACTTTTTAAAGCTATATCTCTGATTATCTTATTACCTAAATTTGCTGTAAAAAAGGAGAGCCAAAAAGCTGATCTAACAAGCCAGAATCTTTCTCCCCATGAAGACTAACTAGAAGTGGGCAATAGACATGTATGAATAACTTTTTTTTAGCTCATAAACATATATAATTTTTGCTGAACTCAGCTCTAAAAAGTGCACATATAACTCAATAATGCAATTTATGTATCTTCCATAGGTGTCTTTTTTTCCTTTCAGTGCATGCTAATAATCAGAATTTCTCTGATTGCTTAATTATTTCTTTACCATTTTTAAATTATGAAAACAATATATTATTCTTTTGTATCACATGTATATAATACCACATCATTTGAGGTAGACATTTAAAGGAAAAAGCGCAGTTCCCTGATTTATTAATTAATTTTATTTATTTTTATCTTTTTGGAATCATTAAGCATAATCGGTACTCTATTTCAAATATTTCAAAACTGGTATTAATAATGCTAAATATCATCAATTTTATTTCCTCTATTCTATGTTACTGAAAAGAACATTCTAAATGTCAGAAACAAATTCCCAAAATGGATTTTTTCATATTTACTCGCCACAGTAAAATGAATGTAGCTATCTTTAAAGGAAAAAAAAAAAAAAAAAGAATAAGTGTAAGAATGATATGAAATATTAAGTATGAAATAACATGTTGTGTTATTTCAAACTTAGTTGTTGAGAGGCTAAATGTTGTCCTCTCTGGATAGATAATTAGAAAGGATCTGAATTGTTTTGAAATGCTTCAAGGACATTTGCATCATTTGGAAGCCTGCATTCAGACTAAATTTTGTCAATTTGCTCTTCATTGTAATCTCACTTTGTGTAATGACATTATGCCACTATAAATAAGGTGATACTGAATAATTTCATCCAGAAGTGACCTACAGTGACCTCTGGAGTAGGAAGTGATCGCTGTTGAAATGTATGGAAGAACATAACTGTTAAAAGAAGAATCTTAGTTGCCTTTTCTCAGTGTAAAATTCTAGGAGAACTACACTTTTAAGTTTGACATATAAACCTTTGAACTGAGGAATTTCATTTGGAGTGATTCAGAGGATATTTAACTCACAATTAGATTTAAAAAGATGTAACTCAATAAGGAGGAATATATCTTTCTCTTCAAGCACCACAGAAAGGCATTAAAAACAAATGCCTGACTAGGAAACTTAAGCACAGGCTCTTGATTAAGCTCGCTGATATTTTAATATTCAGTGAGTTTTAAAATTTTGAAGAACACTAAATGTATTTTAAAATAGCTTGCATATTTAATTTAAGCTATTTTATATTTTATTCTCCCTTGGGCTTTAAAAAACTGCATTATTATTCAACATTGTAATATTAATATGTGTCCTCTTAACTGAAATAAAATCCGATCCTTCAAAAAAAGAGTGGTCCTTCTCAAAGCTCTGTTGTGGTTAACGTCAAAACTGTCTCCATTCCTGTTTTATCAGGGGGAGATCAGGCTCCCTACTTTTACCTGGATAGCTCACTGTCACTTCTAATTCAATTTAACTCATTATTTCTAGTACTGAGCTCACCAATTCCTTCACCTAACTAGTTTTTATTCCTTAAGAACTGAAAATCTATTAATGTCTCCCTATCACTACTAGCTTTGCAACATATATATATGAGATCACATATATAGAGCACTTAGTACAGTGCATGGCAAATATGAAATACTCAAAATATATTAAGAATTATTAATCCTATTAGTTGGAACATGAATTGGCAGCCCTGGAAAGGTATTCAAAGGCTTATTCATTCATTTACAGACAAAGAAACTAAGGCCCAGGAATGTTTTTGGACTTTCTCAAAGTCACCCAGATAGGAATATAGTTATATATAACAAAGAAGAACAGCTTGCTTTGAAGTTCATAAAGGATGCAGAATTTAAAAATTTGTCTCATGAGTGGTACCTGTATGTCTAACATTTTGCCTGGAAATTCTATAAACATTATTAAAAACAAATTTCATCTGATTTTTATCATTTTCACTCTATTATCAAATGACATTAGGAACACAGGATAGGTTTCCACTAATCACACCCTCTCCTCCCCCATTATCAGCTTAACTCCTACTGGACATCTGTCAACAAAATTATTTTCATGTAACGTTTTTCTAGATATTATGACTCATGTGTTCAAAATTAAAACTTGCTGAAAACAGGTGGGAAAAGTTCATGTTGTGTGCCCAGTTACTGATGGCTAATTATTTTGTTTTTGTATCACTGCTATGAGAATATTTGCTTATCCAAGTTTTCTCAAATGATACTTTTATATACAGTCCAGCCAACTCATCTCTCAGAAAGATAAGTCAGCATAATTGTAACAACCACTTCAGCTTTTCTTTCTGAAAGAAGAATTCAGACTCATTCCTCATATTTCTTATGATAGCAAGAACATTTATACAATTTTACAACAATTCTGTTGTTAATGGTATGCATGAGTCATTTTATTTCATCTGATATGGATTTCTTGAAAAGCCTTAAATGGTTAAATATTTTTCCAGTTGAGATCTGAGGTAGAGAATTCAGGTTAAAAAGACTCAAAACTCTCATTTGAACTAAAATTGGGGTTCTTTTTACAAAGCTGACTTAAGAGATGTGCATATGTGTGCATATATTTATGTGTGTGTGTTATGTTTCAAAGAATTGTGAAGGAAACAGAGTACTCAAAATCACACAGTAGCAATGCTCCAGAATGCCAAGGGCAGTAGAGAGTTCTGGTACAGTCATCATCCCTCTCCTGAACTGGCTACTAGAAGCACAATCATAGCATGCCAGAGCAGAAAGGGTTTCAGACTTCATCTGGCCCAATATCCTCATTCCACCAGTGATGAAACTGAGACCTAGGACAGTGAAAACCATACATTCAGCTATTAGGAAAAAAAAAAAAAAAAGAAAGAAAGAGAACAAAAGGGGTTAAGATTTGATTCAACCTTCCTAACAATTTATTTTATTTTAAAATAAAATAAAAATAAAATGTTATTCCTAACATTTTATTTTAAAATTTGTATATAAATAAATTATTAAGCAGGGAAGCTAGGAGCCACACGAAACACTCAGAGTTGGACAGTTGTCTGCTTTATGGGACTCTTCTGCTGAAAAATAACAAGACATTTCTCCTATTAAAATAAAAAATGCTGAGTGTCATTAACAGAACTGCACAGTCATAAAGAAAAGAATGTTCCCCTAAGCCAGCTGAGAGCTATTTAGACTTTTTTGCTCACCTGAAAAAAGCAAACATACAATAAAACAAAACAAAAATGAATGCTAGAGTCAAAAGTCCTGAGAGATCCCCTATGACTTATCCCTGCGTTAATGAGAGTGTGAGGCTGCTGCTTGCTTCCTGCCTGCTGGTGGCTTGTTATTTTGAACCTGAAAACCAACAAAGTATAGTGAGGGAAAGTTTGTTCTCTATTAGAATTGGTATGTGAAAGATTTAACCTCCACTAAGGGGGTAATGCATGGTTTTATTTGCTTTCTGTTGCAACATAAGTTCTGACAATTCACTCCATATTGAAATTCTGAACATTTTTTCTTCTGATAAAAACCCAAAAAGTCAATTGTTGGGCAACAATTTGAGCATTTTTTTGCAGGATCCTTTTGCAAATGAGGTAAAGCATACTGCTCCACAGTAGTTAACTGTGAGAAAAAGGTCTGGTTGTCTTACAAATTGCTTTCCCCTCAGTGTCCACATGCACAATAACCAAAACTGGCTGTGACCTGAGAAGTTGCTAAGAGTCCAAAGCACACAACTCTGAAGTCTGCTAGCTGCAAAAACACATTCTTAATGCAAGCTGCTCATTTCTGGGAATTCTTTTTTTCTTCTTTAGATATGACAACACATCATTATAAATCAGGTGTTAAGGGACAGCATTCTAAAAAAAGCGAATTTGATAACTAGGGTTATGGGAATGTGCTGAGACCAGTTGTTTAAACATCAGCCACTTCCCAAGCAAAATGATAGTTAATTAACTACATGCTTCTTTTCAGGCTTTATTCCAAAATCTATCAAGAGCCCAGAGGAGCAAAATAATTTTCTCTTTAGCTTTTTAAGAACTTAGATCACAAATATATTTGGAGACAAAAAGTGTCATAGCAAAAATGTACAAAATATGCATTAGAAATTTTGCATTTTCATTTAAAATGATTACTTTCATAATAAGCTTTTAATTCATTTTTGTCTTGTTCTTAAAATGACAATTTAATAGAAAAAATTAATTTTAGATATGTTAGGGTTTATCTACAACTTAGACCTTCATTTTACAGTTGGGAAATTGAGTTGCTCAAGTTTTTACAGCTAAGTCTTTTGCATGTCCTATGCTACCTGCTTTTCTTCCTCCAAAATACATAAACATCACTATATGTAAATATAATTGAAGAATAGTTAAAAGAGTACTCTATTAGGCATAAAAGGCTTTTCCCCTCTAGCTCTTCCTCTCAGGGCCTCTATGGTAATGGACAAATCATTGTTCTCTCTGAGCTTAATTTCTTCACCTGGAGAAAAATGAAATGGAAGGAGGACTCTTCTTGTGTCATCCACCTCACAGGTTGCCGCAGTGGTTTTTCAGCTGTGCTGAAGTGTTGCACAGACTACTGCAGGGGGCGTGGGCTGAGGGCTGCAGGCTGGGGTATGGGTGAGGTTGGGAGTGGCAACTGGAATACAGGTGGAGATTGGCCTGGCCGGGTTCCTATTTCACAGACATTTCAGGCCAAGGCTAAATTCATGTCTGTTTTATAAACTGCTACTTGATTATATGATTCATTTGAAGTCAGGGTTTTGCAACTGTTGTTGATCATTATCGTGATGAAAAGATTTGGTCTTGAAGGTGTTTTGAAAAGGGCTTTAAAAAATGTAAGATATATTTTATTAATTTATAATATATATTATTAATTTAATAATTATTATTTAATTCCCCTATTAAAAGTAGTTCTAAATCAAATGAAGGACAAAACTTCCTCCCATAAGACATTCATTAGCAGTGAATCAGAGTTGTACATAAGCAAGGAAGCCACTTATCTTTTTTTATGAAATAATTTTGACAAGTGAGAGGGACTGACTCCACAAGCTTTCTACCCCTGTATGCTTTGCTATTATTTTTCTGTTGGGGGGGAGGTTTCCTGATTTTTTTTTATTTCATTTTTTTTCAAGGTCCATGGGACTGTCTGGTTCCACCTTGAAACAGGTGGAAATTCATAAAGCTACTGAGTAGCTTAAGCATCTATCATTCATCTATCTATCTATCTATCTATCTATCTATCTATCTATCTATCTATCTATCTATCTACCTACCTACCTACCTACCTACCTACCTACCTACCTATCTATATGTGCATGCATGTACATGTTTTTTTAAATATCTCTCTATATATACATATATATATATAAATGCATTTTTAAAACACATATTTCTAAAATAATTTTCCTTGTCACATGCTTGCTAGCCTCTAAAATCTGCTGCAAATGAGGGTAATTATGGAGATTGATGCTCCCTAATGGTTTTTCAAATTGTGAGAAAGTTTTCAAAAGAAAGTCTACCTTTGCAATTGTGGATTTAATATTTACAGTTTAAACTACTTGCTTAAAACTCTGAAATACCTGGCATGTAGTAATCAGTTAGCCTCTTCATATATAAAGTTGACTCATTTTCTAATGGGGATAGAGGGAGGTATGGGGGGGCACTTCTGAAGTGTGGCATGAACCAAGTTGACTGCTCTAGAGTCTCCTCTCAGATCACCTTAAGTGTTCTGTGGTTTCTGCCACAGAAATGATGGATGATTTTTCTAAGAAAACGATGATTTTCAATCAGTAATATATCTTAAGGAAATCATTAAGGATATGCATTAAGATTTTGCTATCAGAAAACCATTGAAAAGTTGATTATTACAGTAGAGCACTTGGAGCAACCCAAGATTTCAAAATTAAGGGGCTATTTAAATGAATATATAGTTTGTCCAAAAATGAAATTTTGTATCCAAAAATTGCCATTGTAGAAAATTACTTAATGACTGTTAAGTGACATCAGCACCATAATACATATAATAGGAAAAGGAGATAAATAGAATAGACATAAAAAAACCTAGAAGCATAGGCACCCAAATCCTTCCTAACAGCGAAGTTTTTAAAATGCATTTAGAATATAAATCATTTCACATGCTACTTCCTTCTGTAATTTTTAGTTAAACAAGTTTTACTCACTTAATAAAGTGGAGTATGTAGAAGACTATCAAATCCCTGTTTCAGCAAATCCGGCACATCGAGTTTTCCTCCTAGCCTTCTCTCCAGCCTGTCTGCTTCCACTTTTGACGTACTAAAATCTTTTCTGAAGACAGTAACCAAGGTGATGTATTTAAAATGAAATTTGGTTGTCAACACTCTCGAAAATCTTCAATGACATTCCTTTACATTGGCAATAAATCCCAAACTCCACTGTGGCTGGCAAGGCACCACAGGAAATGGCCCGGCCCCATTGGCTATCTACGTGTTTTTTTTTTTTTTTTTTTTTGGCTATCTCTTGATGCTCTCCCTGGAGCTCTCCGGGCTCCTGTCACCCTAGGACTCTCCAAGCTCTTTTTCACTTTAGGGTCTCTGAATGTGCTATCCTTCTCCCTGAGATATTCTTTATCCTGCTCATTCTTCAAGTCCCAGTTTAAATGCCATCTCTTTAAATGCTCTCACAATCTTAGCTAAACAAGTCCCTGCTATGCCTTTATCATTTTCTATAACAACACCTAAATCAGTTTTTATTTACTTTATATGTTTACTTGTCTTTCTGGCCTTTTACATAAAAAGTATTAGGCTATAATTTCCATGACAGTGGTGATCATGCCTAATAGCAGGTGCTAAAAATAATGGTTAAATGGTTACAGTTCTTATCTTTTTTGGTGTATTCACATGCGTTGTGGTTGTCACCTCTATTACAATCAGAGAAAAACAACCTTTAGGTTTTCATTTCTGTTGAATATAATATACCCATTTAAACAAAGGTTTAAACAAAATTGTTATCTTTACCTGTACAGCCTTTGTTGTACAAGGAAAAGTGATTGTGCAATATCTTTTTAAATGATATTAAATGACTGAAGATTTTCACGCTATTCAATGAGTTTATCAAACTCTTAGGCAAATGCTCATCATTCTCATATGTGACAGGAGTAGCTACAGCAGATATATAAACAATCTGGCTTCTCTGGCCACAAAAGTACAGCCAGAAAATTATATTCTTTTCATAGAATTAAGCATTTTCTGTTAAATAAATATACTTCACCATTATCTGCTTTAATTAAAGATGCTAGATTAATAAGCTTGGACAGAAGTTATCATTATAATCAATGGCATTCCTGAAAAATAACAGGATCGCTATGGTTTTCTTTCATTTATGTTTGTTCTTGAATTTAAAACACTATCATACACCACATACAAAACTTATTTCTCAGAATATTTTGAACATCTACCATTTACTAAAGTGCGTTATCACCTCACTATCATTTAAAATAGATTTTTAAATTAAATTTGCCACAAGAGTTATTACCTTTTGTGAGACATTAATTATTTTTAGAGAGAGATAGGGAAACTCAAAATTACAAGTGCTCCATATGAATTACAATGAGTGGATGCGCTCTATCCCAGCATACTAGGCTCCAAATCCCATACAAGAGACCCTCAAAATGTTTATCAAGAAAAAAAAAATTTGACATGTTATCTCTTCATTGTGAGTATCTTAGAAGGTCAGAACCCATCTGGAAAGCAATGAACAGTGAAGTGGTTTTGTCCAGAGAACTTCATAGTTCTTTTTATTAGTGTACATTTAAGATGTGAATGTTAAGATAAAGATATATAGTATACCATAAAGTTCTTTGTGTTTTCAAATCTAATGGATACATTTTCCCACTATACTTACAGAGATTAAAAATTATATGTATGTTCCCATTACTTTTGTAGTAAAAGAAATACACAGACACACACAGATATGTATTCATGTAGCATCACAGCCCTTTATAAGTACACAATTTACTACAAGTATCAAAAACTTAAGTGTGTAGGTTGTGACTGCAACTGTGGCTTGGTGTGGAACAAATCAATGTTGATAGATGCTGTTCCTTATAATATAATAAGATATTCAGATAAAAAGACTTTCAATTACATATTGGTATGGAATTTATAAAAAATGTACCACCTGTGAAGAACTCTGGCAAGGCCAATTTGTCCATGGTTTTCAAGGCATGGGATACATAGAAAAGGAAATTTCAAGACAATGGGACAGGTTGAGCAAAGCTCTATTAGGAACGGCTAATGGAGACCAATATGGCTCCAACTCTGATTGGAGGAGTTTCCAGGCTCACAGGGAGAGATTCTAAGAAAATTCTAGTATAGTGAACTGAGTTACAGAGTTAGATAGAGTTAGAATCTAGATTGGTCTGGAAAGAAGATCTAAGTATAAATTTAGATCTAAGAAGCATTATAAAAATTAGGAGAAAAGAGTTAATTTGCCCCCAAAGTGTTGCTCTGCATAAAGTTATTTAAGATTTCTAAGGGGGCAAGGTATAAACTATATTAGTTGAGGGAATAGCAAAGAAGTATCCACTCAGTAAGATACTTGGTGAAGAAGCACTTCCACTTTATCATTCATCCCAAGGAAGGACAATGGGGAGATAAGGAGGATTCAAAAATATACAATAAAAATGCTATCACATTTCAGTGATGCTACCTATGTTAGAGAATAAAATAAATTCTCTGACTTGATGCTCCATACCTTTCCTTTTCTTTGTATTTCATCATTATTGAGGAAATTTTAAAATACAAAATAAATACATAAACTCTTTTAACTAACTGTCAAGGTCAGGGCACTCACAGAGATGTCACATGTAAGCCCTCATTGACATTTTCAAGACTGTGTTTTTGTTTACTGGTTCCAGTGAACTAACATCTGCCCCAGATATTTTGAGGCTTGGTGCTTTATAAGACAAAAAATAAAATACAGTTGGTATCGTAATGTTTAGACACTAATGAGTAGGTTTCAAATCTAAAACACCTAGACAGGCTTAACAAGTGGATAAATCAACAAGTTGCACAGATTTCTGGCATTCATATTTCTCACACATTTTCTTTCCCCTTTCCATCCTCTTCTTTTCTTATCTAGGTAGAGGAGGAAATAAATTGATAAAAGAGATATCATTGTTAATGATGTAAGGTAAATATTCAGATCAATTTGAAAATTAGCAACAAGAAACTTGAGAAATAAATCAGTACTTCATTCTGCCTCCACTTGAAAGAAAACACAAGCAAGGAGTTATAGTGGTCATTTGTGGGCATGGAAAACAAACAAACAAAAAAAATTGGGAGGTTTGAGAGATGCATCAGCCCCATCACCAGTCATTCAATGCTCCTTTTCTATGTATAATAAATGGTTCAGTGCCTTAAAACAAAAATGCATAGTAGGGAATTTGATAAAGAGGGAAAAGGGAGGTATTTAGAAATTTGAAGAAACCTCAAGTATATTAAGAAATATACTTGAAAGGTAAAATACTAGACATTATTTGGCAAGGTCTTCTAGCATGGCTCTGGTATGAAAATGGGGATATCAAAAGGAGACTTCTAGTTGAGTTGATGGAAATATCATAAATGAACTCAGTATATACCCAGAAATTGGAAACATTCACTTATAGTTGACCCAAAGCAACTTGAATTAAAAGAGGATTTCAAAGGAAAGGCATCTGTAAGTGGTCTATAGAGGTTCAAATTCTCAGAGGGCATTTTTAAAAGTTATATATAGTCCAGGGTAGGATAGGCATCTATCTGCTCAAGTGATTCTGATGTAGTGGTCCACAGGCCACACTTAAACACTGCTCTGAGAAGAGTCGCTTCTTTCCTTACTTAGCCTTTCTCAATATAGCAGCCCAGTAGTAAACATTCTGTAAAAGCAAAGTCATCTCTACTGTTACAGACTGTGTAATATTGCACTTATACTTGTAGCTGGCCAAATCTTCCCTTATTAACATAAGGTGATAAATTTCTAGAGCATTAGTTATTCACTTAAAACATTCTTGATTACTTTTATTTTTGAATAATGTTTGTATAATATTAATGTATATTATAATTCTAAATGTTATTAAGTATAATAGCTAGGGATGGACAGTGTGGAAGAAGGAACAGAAGGAATAAAAGAGGAAGAGAACAAATTGGCTTCAAGTTCTTCGGCCTATTTCCTGGCTTAATGATCTCAAGTTCTTATCTGTCTGAAGTCAAGGAAATTAAATACACAAACTTTTTATACTCATTCCAAATCTTAAGTTTGATGATTATATTCAATGGCAACTTAAGATAATAAATATTTAAGATAGTATTGTTTATTTAGTTCTTTACAATTGTTTATATCCAATTATTTTAGCACATGCTTTGTTTGAAATGTGGTACTACAGTTAAATGTAATCATGAATACATTAATAGCAGGCCACTTAAACCCATCTTATTTATACTTTATGCCAGTAATAATTAATTGTATTTGAAGTGTCATATTGGCCTGAAAAATGAGCATTTGATCAGTCTCATAATATAGAAATGTATACATTACATAGTTATTTGGGGATGATGATTCCATAAGATTAGAAAAAAATCTCCTTGGCCATGTAACAAATGGTTTATAGGTACCTGAAAAAATGTCAGGATGCTATTTTACTCTGTGTGGCGAACTTCTATTGATCTCTTAAAACCCTACTCAAATTCTACCTACTTCAAGAAGTCTTCCCCCCAAATGACCAATCTCTATTTCCACCTGCAGATAGTTTATCCCTATCTTCTCTGTGGTAACTGCATACCTTTTATGATTTCCCATTGTTTCACATATCATACTGTATATTGTTTACATGCATGGCATGTCTGTCCCACAATTAAACCGTGAGCATTTTGAGATTAACAACTCAATTATATTCATTTCTTTATCCCTGGATCTCTCATCTTGAAGAACCATATGTAGTATATTAATTTCCTAGCTGCTAAAACAAATACGATACAAAGGCTTGGTTTAACAACAGGAATTTATTTCCTCATGGTTTCAGAGGCTAGACACTTGCTTCCTCCTGGGGTTGGTATCTTCTGGCTGGCCAGCAATCTTGGGGTTCCTTATCTTTTCTATCAGAATTGCATTGAACATGGCAGCATCTTCTCCTTTTTCTTCTGGGTTCCGTTGATTTCCAGGTTCTGGCTGCCCTATGGTTTCTCTCTCTTTCTGAACTTCATTCTGCTTATAAGGAATTCTGGTAATTCAGATTAAAGCCCAACCTGATTCAGCTGGGCCATACCTTAACTGAAACATCTTCAAGAGATCCTATTTATAACAGGGCCACACTCACCAGAATACAAACCAAGACCATGTCCAAACTGGGGTACACAATAAAATTCACCACATGTAGATTCTGAAAGAAGGCTGTGAACAAATAAATGAATTAATTTGTAACTTTCAGAAAACTCTACTTGTTAACTCTCTGGATGGAGATGGGGGTGTCGGGGTCTGGATTATAACCGTTATATTTGAAGCACTAAAAACTATACTGAACCATAATTGTAAGGAATTCTAAGAGAGTCCCTTTCCCACCCACCCCCATGAAGACTAATATTTTTAACTAGAAAATTCTTCCAAAAACTGATTTGGTGCTCCTGATTTGCTGGTGCCCTGAGCATGTGTTTAGGCTGCTTGTTGGTTATTAACGAATAGAGAAAGGTTTCTAAAATTAGAAGGACCTAGCTTTAAGTTCTAGCTCTGCCATTTATTAATTACAAATAATAGACAATTTATTTTCCCTTTTACCTGTAAAATGGGGGAGAAAACAGTACATATCCTCCTGAAGTACTTGAGAGGATTAAAAGAGAGCACTTAGATTTGTCGCTTAGCACAAAGGAAGCATTCACTAAATATAAAGAGTTGACAGCCTCTTGATTATAAAGGAAATGTCCTGATTACAAATGAAGGTTTGATTGTAAGAGAATATGTCTCCAAGGTTTCATCATTCAACGTAACTTTTTAAAATTTTTATATTTATTTTTAAAAATTTATTGAAGTATATCACTCATACATAAACATACATAAAAAATAATTGTAGAGTAATAGTTGGGAGCTTACAAAACAAACATACATAACATCATACAGTGCTCTCATACCTCACCCTACCACCAATACCTTGCATTGTTGTTAAAAATTTTCAACTAATGGTTAAAGAGCATCCTCAAAATATTACTACTAAACAAAGTATATTCCCCAAACCCACACTATTATTATTTTTATGTAATTTATACATGAACATACATAAACAATAAGTGTATAGTAAAAGTTGTTAACTTACAAAGCAAACATGCATAACATCACACAGGGGTCCCATACGTCAACCCACAACCAACACCTTGCATTGTTGTGAGACATTTGCTACAAATTATGAAAGAATATTGTCAAAATCTTACTACTAATTATAGTACTTATTTTACATTTGGTATAGTTTTCCCCCAACCCACAGTATTATTATTTTTTAAATATATTTTATGACAGAAGTTGTAAACTTACAAAACAATGATGCACGTGTGCAGAATTCCCAAGGAACACCCCTTTATCAACACACCACACGGTAGTAGAATATTTGTTACAGATTATGAGATAATATCATCAGACCATTACCAGGTCCACAGTGTACATTCGCATACCTTTTCCATACTTCCCTATTATCAACACAATACACCTTTGGCATAGATGCAAGAATATTATATTATTACTGTTAACCACAGTCGATAGGTCACTCCAGTTGTATTTTTCCATGCTTCTCCACATTCCTACCACCCTGCAATCCTGATGTATATCTGCTGTAGCTCACAAAGGACACTCTTACATCTGTACCATCAACCACAATTCTCATCCACCTCTGAGTTTACTGTGCTATTCAGTCCCTAGATTATTCTCTAGCTTTCTGTCAATTGGCATTTACATCCCTAGACTACCATTTTCAGCCACATCCCCATTTATGAACCAGCTGTTACTATAATGTGTTACCATCAACTCTGTACATTTCCACACTTTTACAGTAAAGCTAATTAAAACTTCTACATACATCAAACTTCAGTAGTCCATCCAAATCCTGCTCTTATGTCCTTTAAGAATATATCACCCTCCACCAGGTCTTGAAGATATTTTCCTACATTTTCTTGTAGAAATTTTATGGTTCTTGCTTTTATATTTAGGTTTTTGATCCATTTTGAGTTAATTTTTGTATAAGGTGTGAGTTCTTTGGCTATGGATATCCAGTTCTCTCAGCACCATTTGTTGAATGGACTGTTCTGCTTGAGCTGTGGGTTTGACAGGATAGTCAAAAATCACTTGACCATAAATGTGAGGTTCTGTTTCTGAACTATCAGTTCAGTTTCACTGGTCTATGTGTATGTCTTCATGCCTGTACCATGCTGTTGTTGTTTTTTTTTACCACTGTAGCTAGGTAATATGATTTAAAGTGAGCATCCTCCAACTTCCCTTTTCCTTATTAAGATGTTTCTGGCTATTCAGGAACCCTTACCTTTCCAAATAAATTTGATAATTGTGATTTTCATTTATTTAAAAAATGCTGGTGGAATTTTTATCGGGATTGCATTGAATCTGTATATCAATTTGAGTAGAATTGACATTTTAATGAAGTTTAGTCTTCCAATCCGTGAGCATGGAATGCTCTTCCAATTAGTTAGGAGTTTTTTTTTACTTCTTTTAACAATGAGTTGTACTTTCCTGAATACAAGTGCCTTACATTATTGGTTAAGACTATTCCTGAATATTTGGGCTTTTCAGTCATATTTTATTTTCACCACTCTTTTGAGACTTTTAGTTACTTTTATTGACATAATTTTCATTTCTAGACTCTCTTCCCGGCCTCTCTCTCCTCTCTTTTCTTTTCAAGCTGTGGCACAGCCTTTAGTATTTCCTGCAAAGCTGGTGTCTTGGTGACAAACTCTCTCAGTTTCTGTTTATCTGTGAATATTGTAAACTTGCCCTCATTTTTGAAAGACAATCTTGCTGGATATAAGATTCTTGACTGGAAGTTTTCTCTTGAAGTATCGTAAATATATCAGACCACTGTCTTCTTGCCTCTGTGGTTTCTGATGAGAAATTGGCACTTAATCTTATTGGGTATCCCTTATATGTCATGCATTGCTTTTCTCTTGTTGCTCTTAGAATTCTCTCTTTGTCTTTGGCATCTGACATTCTGATTAGTATGTGCCTCAGAGTTGGTCTATTCATATATATTTGGATGGAATTACGTTGTGCTTCTTGGACATGGATATTCTATGTCCTTCAATAGGGTTGGGGAATTTTCTACCATTATTCCTTCAAATATTCCTTCTGTCCCTTTTCTCTTCTCTTCTCCTTCTGGGAAACCCATGACATGTATGCTTGCATATCTCTTGCTGTCATTTAGTTCCTTGAGAACTTGTTCAATTTTTTCCATTCTTTTCTTCATATGTTCTTTTTTTTTTTTTTTTTTTTTTAAAGATTTTATTTATTTATTCATTTATCCCCCCCTTGCTGCTTGTGCTCGCTGGGTCAGCCAACCACGCTGTGCGGACGGGCTTTGCCTTCACCAGGAGGCCCCGGGGATCCGAACCCGGGGCCTCCCATATGGTAAGCGGGAGCCCTACTGATTGAGCCACAGCCGCTTCCCTCATATGTTCTTTTGTATGTTTGCTTTCAGAAGCCATTTCTTCAAGCTCAACAATCCTCTCTTCTGTATCCACAAATCTACTATTATATGATTCCAGTGTATTATTAATTTTATTTATTGTGCCTTTTATTCCCATAAGATATGCTATTTTTCTATGTATGCTTTCAAATTCTTCTTTGTTCTCATCCAATGTCTTCTTTAAAAAAAAAAACAATTTATTGAAGTATATCATTCATACATGAACAAACATAAAACTATAAGTGTTCAGTAAACATCGTGATCTTACAAAACAAACATGCATAACATCATAAAGGCTCCCACACATCACCCTCCCCTGACAAACACCCTGCATTGTTGTGAAACATTTGTTAACAAATCATGAAAGAGCATTGTCAAAGTATTACTATTAACTATAGGCCATATATTCCTTCCCTATACATTTTTTAAGGATTTATTTATTTATTTACTTTTATCCACTTTTATCCACCCCACCCCCCATTTTTGCTGTTTCTGTGTCCATTTGCTGGGCCACTCTCTGTGCCCATTTCCTGCCCTCTCTTCTCCTCCTTCTCCTCCTGTCTTCACTGGGATTCGATCTTCATTATCTCTGATGTGTGAGAGAGGCATCTTATTGCCTGTGCCACCTTAGTTCCTGGTTTTTCTGTGCTTCTCGTCTTGGCTCTCCCTTGTGTCATTCTCCTGTTATGTCATCATCTTGCTGCATGGCTCGCGGGGCCTGGCGGCTCATCCGCACATGGGGCCTGATGGCTTACCCGCTTGCAGGGGCTGGCGGCTCACCCTCCAATGTCTTCTTGATATCCTTAATCTCTTTAGCCATCTCACTGAATTTATTAAGGAGATTTGTTTGAACACCTATGGTTAGTTGTCTTAACTTCTTTATGTCATCTGGAGTCTTATCTTGTTCCTTTAACTGGGCCATATCTTCCTGTTTCTTGGTGTGGATTGTAATTTTTTGTTGGTGTCTTGGCATCTGGCTTACTAGAGTATTTATTCTGGGTGCAGTTTCTCTCTTTAGTTTAGGGCTTTCTTGCCTTTCTCCCTTGCTGGTTTTCTAGTAGGAGCCGGGGATGTAGTTGGTGCTGAAAGCTGTGGAGGCTCAAGCTGCCCTCATTGCCCCAAGGGCCAATGAACCTTCTCCCAACTTTCTCCTTCACCAGGAGTAGGGGCAGAGCAACAGTTGTGTGTAATAACAAGTCGTGCAGGCCTAGACTGTAGTTGCCCAGAAAGACTGATGAAGCTTCACGTCCCTTTCTCCCCTGCTTAGGGCGGGGATGGAGCTGCAGGTGTGGACAGGTCCAAGATAACCACAGTTGCCTCTGTAGACTTTAGATTATTCAGTCTGTGCCAGCTGAATGCACCTGCAGTTACCCGGAGAGGCTGGTGCAGGGCCTGCCAGCTTCCTCCCTACTAGTGGTGAGGCTGAAGCCTAGGCTAGGGCTGCAGGCCAATCTGGGTGAAAGAAACTGATCTCTACTATCACTGTGATTTTCAGTCAGCCCGGCTTCCCCTCATGTTGGGGGTGGAGTCAAAATGGTGGCTACTGGCCTCTTTCTGACTTGGACAGGTTCAAACTTAAGCTGTTCTTAGGGTTATATTTTAGCCCACTGATCGCCAGAGTAGAATGATCAATGGCCTCTTCAGCATGGCCTATATTTTCACAGAGAGGCTGTTGCAGGTCCCCCCAGCTTCCTCCCTGCCAGAGGTGGGGCTGGGGCTTATACTAGATCTGCAATCTGATCTAGAGGGAAAGAAGCCTGTCCCTACCAGCACTGTGATTTTCAGGCTGCCCTGCTTCCCTTCGTACCAGGAGTGGAGTTAAGATGGTGGCTACAGACCTCTTTCTGACTTGGACAGGTTCAAACTTCAGCTCTTTTTAGGATTATACTTTAGCCCGCCAAATTTACTAATTGGTAGCTGATGTTGGGTTCCCAACTGTCTCTTCTTCCCCCTGTTTTTGGGAAGTGGAGCTTCCAATTCCAGCTGTGGAATAGCTCCCGAGGCGGCTTGTGCTGCCAGTGTAGGATGGGTACC
The DNA here is from genome assembly GCA_026826555.1 of Tolypeutes matacus. Taxonomy (NCBI): domain Eukaryota; kingdom Metazoa; phylum Chordata; class Mammalia; order Cingulata; family Chlamyphoridae; genus Tolypeutes; species Tolypeutes matacus. The sequence goes on along the minus strand of JAKSZT010054324.1, from coordinate 2,640,526 downwards.
GGCCTCCACGGCATGGAGTGCTCTACTCACAAATCTTCTATGCAGTCGGGAAGTCTCCTTCCATTCTTTCAAGGATGTTGTAGGATGCAGTTCTGATCTCCTGGAGCTCCCAAACAGGGGCTTTAGATAGCTTTTGGTGATTCTGCCCTATAGCACGAGCTGACTCTAGGACCTCCTTACTCTGCTACCATATTGCTGGTTGTCTTATTCGACATAATTTTTAATATTTAGATAAGGTTTTTCATCATGGTAAGAAATTATCTTTCCATGTTTAATCTGGAATGAATATTGCTGATTTCAATGAATGCATTTTTATTACCAATCAAAATATTCATATATTCATATATCTATTTCCTCCTTCTTTGTTCTATAAATATGATGAATTGTACAAGTTATTTTCTAATGTTAGTCTCAACACTTCCAGAGTAAATCCCCCATGGTTAAAATATATTATTTTTTACTAAATTGCTGAATTAATATGATAGTGTTATATTTTTTTGTCATTTTCTTTTGTGTTATTTTTATAATTGGGGTTGTTTTTTATTAGGGTTGGGTTAATTTAGAGAACTGAATGGGGGATTTTCATCTTTTCCTATGGAAATTTTTCAGCAAGTAGTATAAAAACTATTTTAGCCTTATATTTTGCTTATTTTTAACACTTAATTCTTATTTCTTGCTTTGTCTCAAATTTATTTAATCACTGAAAGGAACACATTTTATTGAAATTTACTTAAGGAAAGACACTTCACATACTTTAATTTCTGCAGTACCCTCCTGTTTTAGTTTCCTAGGCTACTCTAAGCAGTTACTGTGAAATGAATTAGTGTGAACAATGGGAATTTATTAGCTTACAGATTTGATGCTGAGAAAATGTCCAAATCAAGTCATCATCAAGGTGATGCTTTCTTACCAAAGACTGGCTGCCGGTGATTCTTGGCTCCTCTTTCACATGGCAAGGTACATGGTGGCATCTGCTGGTATCGCCCTTATCTTTCCGGTTCTGTTGCTTTTAGCTTCTTGCTTCCCTGGCTTTCTCCCTCTCTGTATTCATTCTGTTTATAAAGGACTCCAGTAATGGGATTATGTTCCATCCAGAATGATATGGGTCACATTTTAATTGAGGTAGCCTCATCAAAAGATACTACTTAAAGTGGGATCACACCCACAGAATGGAATAGATCAAAGAATGCATTTTTCTGGGGTACAAACTGCTTCAAACCACCACATTATCTATAGTTAGTATCATTATTGCTATCTTCCAGGTGTGGAAACTAATTCAGAGGGGCTATTTGCTTAAGCTAGGAGAGTAAATAGGTAAGATTTGTGCAAAAGCCAGCCTGACTCCAGGACATTCTGTGTCAAAGTATAGAATCTGAAACAGAACAAAATTGGCTAATACAGTTCAATGTCCTTTAAGAGCGAAGAAACAAATATGAAGATGGATGGGGAAAATAAAATATCTCTTTTCAATTTTAGAGTTTGGATATAAACCAAATTTGGCAAAAACATATTAATCAGCATTTTAAAAATTACTCTCAGTAAATAATTTGACAGTTAAAATTTTTCTATTCTAAAGAAACTAAATTTGCAACATTTTCAACAATAGAATACTATAAAAGAACAAAATATATATTTTTTGAAATATGGAATCATTTTTGAAACACAGGATCAGAGAAAAAAATCATAATGAGTATTAAGTAAACTGGTTACTGATACATATCCAATTGGAAAATCACAATTACTTTTTAAAAAACAAGATAATATCATTGTGGAAAAATCAGAATAAAAAGGAAAAATAAAAATCATCAATACCAAATAATATATTTGCAGGTTTGGCAATGGCAAGTCAAAATTAAGAAGGCTTGGCCTCAAATGAGGTAGTATATAATTAAGCTGTTCTGTACAATTTCTTATTGTCCTCATAGTTCCTATGTTTGTAATCTCACAAAGAAAATTCCACTGCCCAAAGACAATTGTCCCAAATATCCAAACTCAGTGATTTGTAAATATAAATCAAAGAGAGGCCAAGTACTCCAGAAACCATCCTTCTTTTTTAAAAACTAATTTCTCATTTAGGCCTAGCCACTTATAAGTCACTTCTTAATTACAAGGTCAATTTTCACAAAGCAGTTGTTGATATTTTCTTCTTGATATTTAGCAACACCATTTTACAGCTAATATAGCAACAGTCTTCCATGATTATATAATTTTCAACTTAAACTTGTCAACTCACTATAAAGACTTGTTTCATCTATTATACAAATACATTTGTCTAGATATCATTTCCCACCTAACATATGTGTCATTATTTGTAAGGAAAACAGAATGGTCAGAGAAAGGGAATTAGTTTACATTCACCATTGTGGCTGGGGTGGGGTGGGGATTACTATGAGGCTCCAGGTCAGAGGACTGGACCATATATCATTGTTCTCTGTAAAGGAATATGAACCATATTCAAAGAGAACAGGTGTGAGCTATAAAGAAAGAGTTGTTATTGGCATCCATCACTGAATGACAAACCATTTACAATTTCTCAAGACAAAGCCGAATGTCTTCCCTTCTGCCATAATTATCCTGATCAATATGGAGTAAATGTTATTATGGTTATAGACAAGTGCAGAATTTAGAGAAAATTTGGAGATGATATGAGACTCTATAACATCTTTTAAAAGTTTCTCTTTCTAATAAGCTTGAAATGAAGTATACACAGCAATATTAAGAAAATATCATAAGTCTCTACATGTCAGAACAGATTCCATGTTTTCCAAGTTATCCTGAGATATGCTCAGCTAAACAACTAAATAAGAAGCACTAAGAATAGAAAAACAGTAAATTATTTTGAAGTAGAATATCCAAGTTAATTACTTATAGTCTATAATATATTTAAAAAATGAAAATGAACCTATAAAACTGACCTAGCAGTTAGTGTTCTTTTTGGTTTCTCAGCTATGTTTAAAAAGTTGCATATGCGTCTTTGACTATTAAATCAAATAACAGGACTGTCACTAAATTAACTGATATCCTATTTAAAATAAACTTTTCAGAATGACTAGTAGTATAGTTTATAGCTCACCAAGATAAATTGAGGAAAAATAAATTAGACAATACTTTATTTCCTTCTAATTAATAGTTTATATAAACATGAGATACCTGTTTTAGAGGACCAATCTCAATGTCCAAAATGTAAGTGCTTAATGGTGTTTCTTCTAGGACTGGGAAAAGAAGGTGTAGAAAAAAAATGACCCACAAGTATAATATCTAATTCTTTGCTTCCTTTCAGTAACAATCCAGAGAAATAGCATGCTGGGAGCTTTTTCCTTTCTTTTTTTCTGTCTTTGAAGGACTACTTTCAAAAGCAATTAACATTAGTTGTGCTATTTCCCAGGTTAGATTTCAACGGAAGCATCTTGAATTGCCTAAGCCAGAGTGGACCTCTCTTTCCCAGATTTCTGGTAATAATATTAAGGCTAGGATCATGGATCGATGCCACCAATTTCCATCTACTGCTTTCCTCTTTTCTACATGGTCTTGGCCACACTGACTTATAAGGAAATACAGTTCACTTGGTAGGATTTCCCCCTTATAAACCATGGTAAATTGTAAAATGGCCACAATATTTTTCAGCTTCTCTCTTCAAGAGGAGGAATCTCTTTCTCCACTATCAAACTGGGCTGGTTTTATAAAGTACTTTGTCTAAAAGAAGACAAAGTGAAAAAAATGCAAATCCTCAGCTGAGTCTGCAAGAACTCTGATTTCAGCCACTAATCTTGGATTGCTTCTCCCACGTGAAGCAAGGTCACAAGAGAAGGGACCAAATGGAGGAGAACCAAGGCATCCTAGCCAACAGCCAGCCAATTGCTAGCCACGTGAGTGAGACCATCTGGTACCAGTCAGGCCATTAGGCCAACAAAGGTACTGACTAAACATATATGACCAAGTCCTCCAAAGTCAGCAGAGCCCAGCCCCCATCAAAATAACTGCCCAGCGGAAGTATGAACTAAACTAATAGCAATTGTTCTTAAGTCACTAAATTTTGGGGAAATATTTTATGCAGCAAAAGATAAATGGCACAAAAGTCCATGCCATTTGAGAATATCCATGTAAGAGCAAATTAATTACTACATTATTTGTTCCACAATTTCACCCAGCATCCTACTTATTACAACAAGGCTTGATTTCTCCTTCATACTCTTTGGAAAACAGGTGCTACCTTTACGTAATTGTGTAGTTAGGATTACACAAGAGGCAGTGTAGTGCACTGGTTAAGCAGTCAGGCTCTAGCCCTAAGCAGACCTTGGTTTGCATCTTTATCACAAACTGTATCTTTGGTCTTGGATGAGTATCATCAATTTCTCTATTTTTTTTCTTTATTAAATAAGGCTAATAATATTTACCTTGTAAAGTTAAAAATAGTTAGCACTTCATGTGTAGTAGACCTTCAATGGATTTTATTTTTAAATTTTCTAGCACAGTGCCACGGTCCTGATGTTTGGATTAATGCATAATTAATACATAATTTTCAACTCCTTTAATTTCACAGTTTCTTTTCCTTAAATGCCTTTATATTTTGTATTTTAATAATGAAAAACATTCTTAGATAGAGATTACTATGTGAAAGAAATGGTTTCACATTATATGTAAGTGTAGACACAAAAAGTACACACAAATTGGTTCATTTACTATACACATAAGTTCTAAGAAATCAATATTATTATTATATTCATTTTAGAAGAGAGGGAAGTGAAGCGTAGAGAGGATTAAGTCATTTGTTCTGATAATGCTAAAGTAGTAGCCGAAGTAGCCTTAAACTAGAGTCCATGCACTAAACACTGTGCTTTGATCTGGAACGGTTCCATCATGTAATCACATTAATAAGGGTGTTATTCATTAGTAAGCCTTTTTTTTTTTCTTTCTTTCTTTTTTTGGTGGGGTCACTATAGCTTTTTTTTTTTGTGGGGGGGTCACTTTTCTAGTAGGAATCAAATCAAAAGTAAAACTGTGTTTAATGATTCAGAGCAATAAGATCAGAGATCTTATCTACTAAGGCCCCTTCTTCAAGGAGTAATATCTCACTACTTAGTGCCCCAGCTGCCCATGATCTCTGCTAGTCAAATATATTTTCACAACATGAGGACTGTCGGGATAAGTCAAAACTGGAAATCCTAAGAAGAGCAGTTTTCTTAACAGTCTGACTATAGTTTTTGGTTAATGTTGTTGTTGCTATTGTTAAATGCAGATAAATTACTTTCTTTTCTAAACATCTATTCAGTGTATTTCTTTTGTGATCTACTTTAGTTGTACTTTCATTTCAAGATTGAATTAATCTTTAACTATCATTTGCTTATTTGCTTTGCTTCAGAGGAGATAAAGTCATTTGTTTTGAAGTTGAACACATTAAAATACTTCGGACTGTATAGCTGTAATTCATCTACTTAATACCAAACTCTTTATCATTAAGAAGGTCAGATGACACATTAACAGACTATACACCCCTACACACACATACATAAACACTCAGATACAAACACACACACATACATGTACATATTGTGATGGTTTGAAGCTGTATGTACCCCAGAAAAACATGTTCTTAAATCTAATCCGTTCCTGTGGGTATACTTAACTGCATAGCCTTATCAAAAGATCCTATTGACACCACTGACCCACCTCGTTCAGGATGAGACTTAATCCTATTATGGGAGTCCTTTATAAATGGAATGACAGACTGAAAAAAGGCGAGAAGCTGAAAGCAACAAAACCGGGAAGAGAAGGGAGAGGTCAGCAGATGCCACCAATAATTGCTAGCAGCTGGTCTTTGACAAGAAAGCATCACCTTGATAATACCTTGATTTGGATATTTTTCTCAGCCTCAAAACTGTAAGCTAATAAATTCCCATTGTTTAAGCCAACCCATTTCATTGTATCTGCTTTAAGCAGCCTAGGAAACTAAAATACATATTCACACACACATGCTTGCTACAATACAGTAGTGATGATATGTGTATCTTACAAATAAGCATTTTTGAATTTAAAAAAGTCTAAATGAGATACTTTCCTGCTCCCATATATGAAACACATAATATGCCATAAGAAATGCAATACATGTGAATTAATTAGTGGATGGAGAGCTAGCTAGGTAGCTATAGATAATCCATATAAAAACAATTGGCATCAATTCAGGGATTCAAAGAACCTATTCCTAATTTTAAAAAGTGGACTTTGGAAAGTAACCACAATTGTTCCTTAAATTCAGACAGTTTACAGTGACACATAAGGTGTACTAAAAATTGGGTTGATCATAGTTTTGAAATCTAGGAATAAAATCTATTTACTCTATAATCCTGGAGGATAAGGCTGACTAATTTATTAAAAAGTACTGTCATTTGAAATAAACATGAGACTTGTAATACCAGGACTGATCTCATATCTCTGAAAAATAAGTAAGTTTTTTGTTAATGTTTTAAAATAAAGCTATAAATTCAGTGAATCAAAAGTTACATTTACAACCATTTTAATTTGGTAGGTGGAAAGGATGGGAACAATTTTACATGGAGTAGCACAACTTTACCACAATTGCTAGAAATACTATTCAAAGCACTGTTTATTTTGTTATTTGTTAGTTTGAAGGGAGCACTTTCAGTAGAATTTTTTAAATATGCAAGTATATTGTGATCATGTTTTATCCCCTTTGCCATGATTATAGAGGATGAGCATGGAGAGGATGCTTCGGAGAGGCACAAGGCATAAATGAATGTTTAGGGTCCTTTCAACAGGATGACGCTTAATCAACACAGTGTGGAGGTATGGAGGGAAATTGCTTCTTTTCCCTACCTCATGCCTGGAATATTTCTGTTAGTAACAAGGAGAATGCAGGTCATAGCCTACCAGTTAAACTCCTCTTTAACCATCAAGATCCAGTTCAGATGTTATTTATTTCCTTTTTTCCTCTAGGACTTATTAGTATGAGGTTCTGAGATTTTTATTGGAGTGCTTAACATATTTCATTATAATTTTCTCTTCAAAGGCACATATGTTCTGCCTTTGCAATATTACTATCCTTCCTCAGGGCAACAACATTAAATGTACATCTCACTGGTTCATTCATTTGTTCAACAAACATTTGTTGAACACCTACTCTGTTCCAGTTACTACGCTAGTGGGTGATGGTAAAAAAACACAGTTTCTACCAAGTGCCATCATATCAAATTGGGAACCCTGACTTGTGTATATATGATTATAGTATTACCTCAAATGTGTTATGAATGGCAAAGTGCTTTTGAGAACCCATAAGAGAACCACCAACATGGAATTAGTGGGTTCAAGAAAGGGTTCTTGGAAGAAGGGATATTTATTTATATGAGGGTTGGAGGATCAATGGGAGGAAAAATTATGTATAAAGACTTGCAGGTGAGATAAAACATGCCTGGGAGATAGGAAAGAAATTCTGTATGGCTGAAGTGTAGAATAAAGCCTATTGTTTCAACACAAAGTGCATCATATACTAAGACATCAATAAATGCTGAATAAAGACTAAAAATAAATCTCTGAGAACAATACTGTTTGGGTGACAGATCTACAGAAAAGAGCATCCATTTCTTCAACAACAAGATTTGGTGACAAAGGACATCAGCAGAGGAGTTTAGAGTCTGCCTCTTGTCATCATTCAGCCCAACAATATGAATACTAACCAAAACCCTCAATGATATGACAAAACATGTGCTGTCTTCTGGGGGGTTGGTGGTAATCAAGAATGGCCTATCCATCAGTGGTTTTGGTCTTTTCAGCTATCACCTCATGATAAGTAAACAAAGACTGCACATGAAGGCATTTTAGAAAACCTACTCTCTAGTTCTTTATATCCCAACTTCTGTGGATTTAATAGGAATCATCTTTTCCTCTCCCATTTATGCTTCTTTCATTTAAAACTACATATTGAGTAATTTCACTCCTAGCTATGTAGCCAGTTGAAAACATGTTCTCAAACAAATACATGTATATGCATGCTTATAGCACCACTATTCATAGTAGCCAAAAGGTGGAAACAGCCCAGCGGTCCACTGATGGATAAACAAGTTGTGCTATATCCATGCAATGGAATATTATTCAGTCATAAAAAACCCCAATAAAGTACTGATACATGCTACAATGTGGATGAACCTCAAAAAACATGTTAAGTGAATGAAGGCAGACATAAAAGGTCACATATTTTATGATTCCATTTATATGAAACAGACATAATAAGTAAATCCATAGAAATAGAATGCTGATTGGTGGTTTCCAGGGACTGAGGGGAGGAGAGAGTGGGGAGTAACTGCTTAATTGAAAGGGGGCTTCCTTTTGGGGTGAAAAAAATATTTTGGAATGAAATAAAGGTTGTGGTTGCACAACACTGTGAATGTATTAAATATCACTGAATTGTTCACTTAAAAATGATTAATTTTATATGAGGTTTCTTGCAAAGTATCCAGTACACCTGCATTCACACATATTCCTTCTTAGGAGTCAAGCAGGCGATTATCTATGTGCAATTTCCCTTCACCACTCAAGCCAATAGCTACTATTATTTATTTAGCTTCCATTGTGTACTTAGCACTTGATGTATATTCTCTCCCTTAATCTTCACCATAATTGTATGAAATAATAGCCTTAACTTTATATATGAGAAAACTGGAGCTGTTTATATGTAAAGTTTATGTCAGTTGCTTAAATTCATGCAACTAATAAGTGATAGAGCTAGATTTTTCACAGCTTTCTGTGAAACATGATATCACATCTATGTTTTCTTTGCATAACCACTGTGTGTCTTATATATTCAGATAGACCCAGGACAGGAGCAGCATAAAACATAACCAGTCATTTCCCTAGGATTTCTTAACATGGAGAAATACTCCTTAATAATAAAAAGGTAATGGGTTGAAACTACTAATAGCCAGGCATCACTTCCTAATTTAAAATGATGCCTATCTGAGTAGTATAATTTCACAGAACAATAAACAAAACAGCCATCTATTTGGTTTTATATTTCATATCAGGATCAGGAACAAGGGTTTCTGATATTTGAGAGGATTTTTTGGGCAATCTCTGAGAAAAGTGTTTAAGAAAATCACTATGTGGATAATAAGCAAGGGGTAGGTGGGGGTCTTGTCGGCCTTTACTCTCTGGCTTACAAAGCATAACAGTTGCTGCTCCTTGGAGAAAGTAAAACTATGGGGTTATCTTAGAAAGTGTTTCTATTTTCCCAAAGTAGGCTATGATCGTGTCTAATCAATTCCCTGGTTCATCAGAATGGTTAATTGCTGAGAAAGTCATGTGATCCAAACAAATGGACCTTATCAAACACTTGGCAATGCAGTGGGATTTTCAGTCATCAAACTCAATTGATTCCAAAGGGGGTGATTTATTTGGCTTTAATCAGAGCAGATGCTATTATAAATTTTGACTCTGCTTTTCTTCAGGATCATAGTTGGCTCAGATTACACCAGATTATAGCTGGTTCTAGTAGAAAGAGTACACACTTTGGAATCAGACCAGGCTTTGAAACCACCCCTTCGACTTATGAATGACTTGACAATTTACTTTAATTTCACAAGTGTGTGTTTCCTTATCTACACAACAAGAAATTAATATCTACTGAATATAGGGAAAATGTAAAGTAGCATCCAATAGTAATCCACTAGTATATCCTAGTTCTCTTCAGTTATCCTTACAATTCAAAGGGCGTATCAACAAGTGTTTAAGAAAACTTAATTTCTTATCTTGCTTTAACCATTACTTATTAAATAACTTTGGTTGAAAACAAAGCAGACTGTTTACTTACATTTTTTTGACAATTGTTTCATAACTCTGGAAAATGGAAACAGTGCTAGTCTAATAAATCATATTAACAGCTCAGTAAGTTTTTAATGTTGGCTTAGCACTTTTATCTGTTTAAAGAAAAAATGATATAGAAGTAGAGTACTCTGCTATTATTCTGCTGCTGCAAGCTTGCAGAACACATGGCAAAGGCACTATTCATTAATAAGAATACATTGTATACCCTGGACTTTTTTCTTCCAAAAACCTCATCCGGTTAGTCCAAAAATAGTGATAGTAATAAGAAAGCCCTTTCTAAGTATTTGAACTTTTTTTTTCTCAGTCTGCTTTTTTAATTAAAAAAAAAATTTTAAACCAGTGTTACTTGTAAAATCAGTTAAAAAAAGATAATAACTACAATACCAATAACTCCTCTTTGGTCAGTGGTTACACTTCCCCTACTCCTCCCCGCCCCCCCAACCCCCACATTTTTGTTCATTCTTCAATCTTAAGGGATTTGGGACTATGTCTGCTTTGACTGCTTCAGGCTGAGAAGGTACATAGATATTATGGGCCAGTGGAATGGTATTATTTTGCTAGCAGTTGAAAATACTCCTTGCTTTTGGGGTGGGGCTAGTCCATCATCATCCTTTTGTTAGTTGTCCAGGGCAAGCCAGAAGAACTGGAGAGCAGGAGTTGACTGCATATCTGCTGGGTTTCAGGGCTCAATCGGCATAGGAACAATCCGAAGGCTTTAAGTCTCTGAGAAATATACCTAACAGGTAAATTGAAAATTATACGTTCAGGTAAAAGGAGTAGAAGTTATGATTAGGGGATTTATAAATGAGTATAACTATGTTCTATTGGGGAAACAGGCTTTCATATATTCTGGGATAGGGCCCACTGATTTCACGAGGCTATGTGGCTTGCCTATGGGATCTGGATGTCACCAGGGCCCTCAGGGGCACTTTTGTTTGAGGCTTTGTTAACTGTGGCAGTTTATGAAGTTGGGCTGAGGACTTCATAAGCATAACCTCTGGAATCTGGCTTCTTAACCTCACTAAAGATGATACCCATGGTGTTCAGGTAGACCTCCATTCATGCATGTAAATTGAGAAGGGGGAAAAAGCAGGAGGGAAACAAGAAATTGAGGATAGCCTAGAGAGCATATGATGGGATTTGCAGTTCAATTCAACAAAAACGTATTGAATCACTGCTCTTAACAACCCCTGTGGCACACACAAAGATAAGTGAGGTAGATCTTCAAATTGTTCACATTGAATTAGATATAAGAATCTGATTCCCAGGAAAGACCTTGAGTAAGTAATATCCAAGTCTGGGAGGGAGAGCAGGGTTGATTTCCTGAAATGAGTGTGTGTGTGTGTGTGTGTGTGTGTACAAGTTAGGGTAGTTTGGTTAGAGTCTCAAAGGTTCATAGAGTATGTGCAGGAATGTCAGCATGTGCTTTTTCCAATGCTGACTGATTGATTAATAACAGCTGCCTAGAGCACAGTGCAGAAAATGATCCTGAGTTTGCTTCTGGGCTTGGCAGAGGGCCCTGGTCAGAGTGACAGTTATGTGGATCAGGTGGGTGAAAGGCAACCATGTTTTCAATTTACTGCCCTAGGGCCCACAGAAAAAATTTTAAGCTTCCTTTGCATGGCATACAAAGCAAATATGCCATATAGCATCCTATGCTTCAGCATAGTATACTAGCACAACCAAAACACAGTTTATATGACAGACCACCCTGTTTCACATATCTAAGACTTTGTTCTGGCCAATCTGTTTTCCTGGAACAATTTCCCTTTCAACCTAACATCATGCTTCTAGATAAAATCTTATCTTTTAAGTTTGAATTCAAAAGACTGCTGATTTCACTCTTTACCAAATATATCTGGCTTCTTTGTTTCCCCATATTATCTTTCATGAATGTATGTGCTTACATGCAATACCATGCATATCAGAGTGTATTAGCTATCTATTGTTGGGCATATGCCAGGACTGGCATAGCTGAATGGTTTTGGCTCAACGTTTCTCATTAGATTGTAGACAAGCTGCCAACTGGGCCTGCAGTCATTTCAAGACTTGACCGCTTCCAAGCTCATTCAGGTGGTTGTTATCATGTCTCAGTTCCTTTCAAGCCATTGGACTAAAAGCCTCAGTTCCTAGCTGCATTACATGGGGCTTTCCACAGGACATCTCAAGACATGACTGCTTGTTTACCCCAGCAGGAGTGATCCAAGAAAGAGCAAACAACCAAGAAGGAAGACACAGTCTTTTTAAAAATCTAATTTTGAAAGTGACATTCTATCACAACTGTGCTACTCTATGATAAGCAGGTCAATCAGTACAGCCCACCCTTCAGGAGAAGGATTACACAAGGGCATAAATACCAAGAGGCAGGAAACATTGGGAGCTGTCTTAGAGGCTGCCTATGATGCACAGCATCTTCTCTAGCATGATAAGAAGTTCCTTTCGGGCTGAAACTAAACAATTTCTCTGAGTTTCCCTATCATCTGTCTCGTGTTTGGCATAGTTAATATTAAAGAAAGGAGGAAGATAAGGAGAGGGAGAAAGAAGAAGATGGAATTTTCAAAACCAAATTATAAACAAATAGAAACAACCAATCCATAAGACTATTGTTTGAATGACTTAAAATTTTAATAATTTAATCAAGATAAAATTACCTAGAATTTCCAGCAGTGTGATCCTCGAATATGGTATTTAATAGAAAAAGAAATTGTAGCTTAACAACTGTTGTTTGGGTCTGGAATAGAATCACTGAAGTTAGAGATACAAAGTCAGTTATATTCATTCTCCCAGTTCATGGAGGCTATGGCTCCTTGAAGTATATTTTGTGACTCTGCCAAAATGCTATGTGACTGAAACATTGATATTTACAGGTGCGGTTTTATGTAATAATCAGAAATTCAATTATCTTAATTTGTCTATGTTAACATTTAATCCAAAGTGATTTCTAATTTAGGGGGATTTCCCCTCAAAATCAAAATTGAAAAATATCCAATCTCTTGCTTTAATAATACTTAATATGACATTTTTCCCTTTGAAATTTAGTGCTCTCTCTTCCTCCCTAAACACTTAAGTGATGGTAAAACACAAAGGTTTAAAATCTGGCCCTGTCCTCAGAACTCAGTCTACCTACATCCAGATAGGCATGTTATCAAATAATCATACTATTGCAACAATATGCTGTACAATATTATATACAAAGTATGGCAGGGTGATTTAAAAAAAAGGATGATTTACGGCAGAAGTCAGGAGGTCATTCAAATTACTGATATGAACTGGATCTTTAATGACGAAAAAGAAGGTGTACAATGGTTTGTCATCTTCTTAAAAAGAAACAAGTAATAAGAGGGAGATAAGTTGGTTATGGATCAAAATTCTTGAAATTTATTGAATTTTAATGAATTCAATTTTACTTTAAAAGACACTTGAGTGCAAGTTGTATTGGATTTCAATAAATTATTCTGACCTCATCAACATCAATTTAATTTAGAAAATTACAAAATATTTACTCTTCCACATAAAATAGGAGCAACTCAGCTGCATTTTCAAGTAAAATAAAGTGATGATGGAAGAAATCACAAAACAAAACATTCTCTGTCAATGCTCAGGGAGGCAACTATAATATTTTCCAGTTCAGATTAACTGTGATTGATTTTGCAGCAATTTAAATGTACAAACAATGAATTTATTCACATGAGTTAATTTGATTGTAGCTTCAGAACTAATAAAGCACAGTTTGAATGCTTTCATATCTGAATTCTGTACCCATTTTCTTTGCATTTATGATCATATTAGTCACAAATTTAGAATAGAAAAATATTATTAGGAGATAGATTTTGACTATATTAATTGTGTTTTAAGATACAGCATTCTGATGTTTGTATTTAATTCTGATTAATTTCCATAATAGACATTGAAGATAAAAGATATATTAACTTCAGCTTGACTACATTTTCAATTTATTATCAGAAAATATACTGAAGATTAATCACAATTCCACTGGTAGAAAATTAATGCTGTAAGAAGTCTTGTTTTAATTTCTAAAGAGAGTTGGAACAGGTGGGAAATGACAAAATATATCTGATGAGACTGTGCATGTCTTTAACACAATCAATGGGTTCTCTTGAAAAAAAAATCTGGTATCTGAAAGACTAGACAGTAATTTAATTGCCACTTTTTAGCATTCAAAATGGCTATTCTCTCTTTGGAAATGCATTGGATTACAAAGATGTGAATGAGGTGACAGCAGTGGTTTTGTGGGAAAGCAGCAATGCATAAAATTTAAAGTTGGAAAAGCATATACAATATGATCTTGCAGAAAGATCTTCTAGATTAAAAATTCAAGCATGTTATACCTTTCCTCTACTCATAGCTGTCACTTTCCACACCCATATAAATGAGAAGTTCTAGGTCACCGGATATAAACAATAGCCTTTAAAGCTTTCTTTTTTCATTCATTCCACAAAGATCATTTTCAAATCTTCTACATGTCAGGTATTGTGATGTGCCCTAGAAAACCAGATGAATGAGAGATGGTCCTTCAACTTAGGAGTGCCTGGTGGAGCAGGAGGAGACTCAACTCTTTAAGCCCAGGTGTTTTAGTTTCCTAGGCAGCTTAAAGCAACTTAAACAATGGGAATTTATTAGTTTATAGTTTGAGGCCAAGAAAATATCCAAATGAAGCCATCATCAAGATGATGCTTTCTTCCTGAAGACTGGCTGCTGGTGATCCTTGGCTCTTCTGTCACATGGCAAGGCACATGGCTGAGTCTGCTGCTCTCTCCCTTCTCTTTTGGGTTTTGTTGACTTCAACTTCTTGCTTCCATGGATTTTTCTCCTTCTTCCTTTGTATTTATTCTGTTTATAAAACACTCCATTTATAGGATTAAATCCCATTGTGAATGAGGTGTGTCACACTTTATCTGAACTAGCCTCATCAAAAGATTCTACTTACAATGGGTTTACAACTACAGGAATGGATTAGATTTAAGAACATCATTTTCTAGGGTACATACAGCTTCAAACCACCACACTAGGATAATGCTTATGGAAAGGAAGGAACAAATTTGAGACATATTTCTGAAGTTTGAGGCTGGATATGGGACTTGAGAAGTGCCATTTTTCCCTGCCCACATTTGATTTCTATCAAGCTGGCAGTCTTCTGTTTCAACATTCTTCACAAGTGCCTTATTCTCTTCTGTTTTCATGGCCAAAATTGTCATTACTATTTCTTCAAATGAGAAGGCTGAAACAATTCAATATGAACTTTTCTCTTACTACTTTACCTCACCTTTATTTTATTCTCTAGTCCCATTCATAGCTGGTATATCTATTCTTCATTATTATTTTTTAAAGCTTATAGTCTTTTTTATGTAAATGTTCTATTAAGGACAGAAAATTTTGGGAAAAAATACATAAAGAATAAGAAAGACAAATATTGTTAAAACTTCCATTAAATATTGTTTTCTCTTCTATGGTTAGGTTAGAACACTCCCCACTCTCTCTTGATCCAATGACACACCCATGATTTTCCTTTCTCACACATTCATTTACTTTTTAAGATTGATTCCCCTTTATAAATGTCTACTTTTGTTCTTTAGTAGATTTCATATTGGAAAAAAGTATATCACTGGTGGATTTTTTTTTTTCTAGAAATTTGTGACCAAAATATATATCTTAACACCTGGAGAGAGCAACCGGATCAGTCAGAACCCTGGCAGGAAACAGATAAGACTGACTGTTAGGGAGAGATGAATAAGAAAGATAATTTACAAATATTTGAAAGGGTGTAGGGACACACACAAGGGATATTGCAGCCTCCAGGGCTAACAACAGCAGGAAGCCCTTACCACCTCAGAACCTAATGGGTCAAGGGTAAGGAATGGTTACTGGGACCTTGAAAGGGTATCTCTAAGGAGTAGACAACCTTACATGAACTTTAACTTTTAGTAAAGGGATACAGAAAACCTGCAAGGACTTGGCAGAGTGAAATGGGTGGGGCCTATATACTCCAAACTTACTCTTCTCCCTCTTTCTAATCTCATCATGGCATCTCCATTATCTAAACTCAGGAAGCCAAACGACAAAGGAATCACACAGGACAGCATTCCTGGGTCTGTAAAAGGCTAGAGTAGTATGGAGAATGGTTCTGAAGGAAAATCAGATCATATTTTGCACAGAAGACACTTTAACAATTTGCCAGTGTAACAAAATAATGCTGCCAGGCAGTGGCAATGTTAATTCCTTTTTTTTTCCATATCATCTTGAACAGTTTATATTTTCATTGCTTACACTGTAGAGCTAGCTACCTCTCCCACCCTGTTACATATTTTTAGTACAGTGAAAAGATTTTCTTTTCACATAAGAATGACAAGATACATCATTTAGGAATATGGGGAAATTATTGGAAAACTGCAAATGTTGGCTTTATTTTCAGTGATCTAATTTTCAGTTTTTATTGCTCCACCAAAGGCTGAAGGCTTTCCTGATGATCTCGCTTTTCTCCTTATATTGACGTATATGGCTATTTTAAGAAGATATGGTACAGACTAGTCTTTCTCTCTCTCAAGCATACTATTGGAAAACAGTGATGATAATTTAACTTTACAAATTCTTACTATTGGGATTAAAGGTCATCAAGGCCTAATGCATTTGCCTTAAATTTCTGAAAGCCAAGTATAGAAGATAATATTGATGTTTGGGAAAGCAATAAGAAAGATTAACATTATGGAAAGGGCATAGTAAGCTAGGATTTTTGTGTTAGTCATTCGTGCTATTCATAAAATATTTATGGTTCCCCTTTCGGGAATATGATGTATTGTATTTCCCTGCCTTTTGCGGTTAGGTATGACTACGTGACTTGTTTTGCCAATGATATATGTCATTTCTGGAAGGAATCTTTAAGATCTGGTGTGTGATTCATAATGCCATGGGGCCAAGCAATGTTCCAGATGTGGCTTCTCTAACTGCCCAAATCCTGAAGTGAGTATAGCTTGAAAGACATATGCCATTGCCAAGAGATAAATCTTAGCTGTTTTCAGAATCTTAAATTTGGTGTTTTTTTTGTTACCAAGGCATAGCAGAGCCCATGCTGACTGATACAATCTTTAGGGGGCTAACTTACACCACTGATATCTTGTTTCTATACCATGACAGTATGTTTTCCTCAAAACTCTAATTCTTCTTATATTTTTTAAAAGAGCAAAAATATACTAAGAAGCATGTGCATTTTGTGAGTTGATGTGTCTAGGAAATAGAAGCCTCAAGAGAGTTCTGGAATCTTAAATGTGTAAATATAAATTATTTTGTGTTTTGTAAGTCACAACATTTGGTATAAGACATACAAAAAGAGTGAGTATTATGGTAATATAAAGTAATAGGTGCATTTTCAATGGAACACACAAATAACATTTCTAAAATGTACACTTCTGGAAAAGCATCTTATAGCTCTTCAGAAGAATTTGGAAATATTCCTACTCTGGAAAAGTAAATCTCTGAATTATAACACTGAAAGTTTACCTCTGATGTGATTTCCCCTCCATTTTATTTCATGGATTCTTTCCCTGACTTTTTTGGTGCTTCTTAAACCTTCTAGGGATTTTTATACTGCAGTATGTCTTTCAGAAATATCATAGGGGAAGTAATTATTTTTTAAAATAAGGAAATAAGAACTCTGATAACAAAAGTAATTTATCTTTGGATGTAATAACTAAAGGGGCTTAAAAATCCCAGAGAAGGCTTATTCTGTTTCAGCAAATACTGCTCTATGGAGTGGGAGAAAAAAACAGGAATCACATTAAAACAAACTTAATCAGCTGAAACATACTACATATGCTTCAAGGATTAACAAGAATATTTTATTTCTATCAGTTATGCAGATGAGAACAAGGCATTTAAGGTTTTCCTTGTTCACATATTAATTCAGAATATATGAAACAATTTGAATGAAAATGACCTGAGGCATATCTCAAAAAACCTTGTATACAAGCACGGCATTGCGAACTCATTGGCCTTTTTGTGGTACATTAGCCCATCTTCCTCATAAGGAAGTTTATGTATTAAACTAATTTTCAATTAAATAAAGAAAATCTTTGTTTAAAGAAAAGTATGAAATCTAGTACTGTGCTACTCTTTCGTGAATTTTAGCCCAAAGTTCACTTTAAATGTTCTCAAACTTAAGTGAGCATCAGAATTATGTTAGGTATTTATTGAAAATGCAAATTCCAGTTGCGTGTACGTGTGTGTGTGTGTGTGTGTGTGTGTGTGAGTGAGAGAGAGAGAGAGAGAGACAGACAGAGAGGAAGAAAGAGAGAGACCATAAAGTTTGATTCCATGGTCAGGGACGAACTTCCCCTGTTATTTTTGATCCAAGTGGTCTAAGCACTCCTCATTAAGAATCACTGCCCAAGACGGGCACCTTGATGTCATATAACGGCACTGGACATTGATTTTCTCCTTTTTGCATTTACAGCTACCATGCTTCAACCTCCTAACAACAAGATTGAAAATAACACATTATCCTATTGATTTGTTTTTCTTGATGAGTAAACTCTTCTCTCATTTCTTATTCAAGTGACATATAATTTGAGATTTATTACAAGCAAATAACTCTCTCAAAGTCTCTGTGGTTGTAAAAATTATACTCTTACACCTTACTACATTTAAAATTGTGTCATTTGTCTCTGGCTTCCTTGAACTCAGACACTTTTAACTTCATCCACTTTTTTCTATGGAGAATGTTCTTTAGAATTTAAATTGATTAGACCACATTGTATCACTTTGTTATAAAACTTTTCTGCCACTGGTCCACTTCTTTCCAAGTGTATCTCTTTTTATTTGACTTGTTTGAATTCTACAGGTTCTCTCCTTTCTCCTGATAGTGCCGAGAGATTTCTGAGATTTCAGAACATAACAAAAACATTGTTCAATTTTACAGATTTTAAAAATAAATGGACTCTATTAGTTGCTTTTGGTCAGCTACATTTGCATTTCTCTGTTTATTTTTTTCTTTAAGGACATAAATATTAGAATAATTCAAAAATAAGTCACAAAAAATGAATTAATTCACCATCCCCAAGTCCCACTACTAAGCTATAACCACTATTACATTTTTGGTTTATATACTCTAGAATATTTTATGTTAAATGTACATATATTTTAAAAATAAAAATAGATTAACGTTCTACATTTTTTCCCTTCATCATCATTATTATTTTTAAAGAAGCTTTAGGTTACATAAATGTTACCTCAAAAATATAGGGGCATTCCGATATACCTCCCCCCTCCCCTTCCTACACTTTCCCCAATTAATAACATCTTTGATGGTACATTTGTTACAATTGATGAACACATATTGAAGTATGGCTACTAATCATGATCTGTAGTTTACATTATGGTTTACACTTTGCACTATACAATTTTATAGCTTTTGACAAAATGTATAATGGTCCGTATCTGTCATTGCAATGTCATGCAGAACAATTCCAATGTCCCAAAAATGTCCCATGTGATACCTTGTAGCAGTTTGACATTGTTTATGAATTCCAAAAATAGTTATTGAATTATGTTTATAAACTGGTCTGTCAGAAGTATCACTTTTATTTGATTAAATTATGACTTTGGTTAGGCCATGTCAGTAGGGCAAAGCACAGAGCTGGGAGTTTTGAGCTGGAGCCTGGAAAGTGCATACAAAGGAGAAGAACACAGAGGAATAGAGATGGTTCCTTAGACACAGCAGAAGCCCTTGGGAGAGAGACTATCTCCTGATAGTCTATAGCTGACCTTGTGGAGAGAGCACAGCAGCTGAGCCCGGAGAGAAACGGAATCCCAGGAAGAGAGGAACCTAAGAAGCTTGAACTCCTGGCAGACATTGGCAGCCATCTTGCCCCAACACATGGCAACAGACTTTGGTGAGGGAAGTAACTTATGCTTCATGGGCTGGTAACTGTAAGCTTCTATACCCTTTATAAAAGCCAACAGATTTCTGGTATTTTGCATCAGCACCCCTTTGGCTGACTAATACACACCTATTCTTCCCTCTCCCTCTCCTCAGAACCTCCAGTGACCACTGCCTTTATATCAATGTTACAAGTTCTTCCATTGCTAGAATAATAATAAGTCTACTTTAGCCCATAGTTGCAATCCCCCCTCATGTTTGTTCATTCCTCAATCTTGAGGATATTGGGATGTTGATGCCAACTCTGCTTTCAATTGAGAGGGGGCTTAGATCCCATGGGGCAGATGGGTGGCAAGACAGTTCTACATCTATTTTGCAAACTGCTTTTTTTGTTTGTTTGTTTGTTTGCTTGCTTGTTTTTTAGGAGGTACCAGGGAATGAACCCAGGACCTCATACATACAAAGCAGGTGCTCAACCACTGAGCTACACCCACTCCCTCAAACTGTCTTTTTGTTCTTTATGTTTATCTGTTTTCTTATTCACTGTTTACCACCTGTTCTGCTTTGCCATGATCTCTGCTTTTGGGGCCAAAGTAACAAATGTTTCTATTAGATATATTTCTTTCTTCCCTTTCTATAAACATGGACTCTTTTTTGTACAGGCTGTGTAATTAGGCCCATATACATTTCTTTACAGTCTGGAGCACTATCAGTGCTTATTCACACACCCAAGTCAGTTATATGTATTCACATTATGATTCCATGGCCTTTCATTACTTGAGATCAGGATCCTATGGTTTTCATGAACTTTATGGTAGGGAATTTGCTTCAATCCTAAATGATGAAACTATTCCTTTGATAGAACTTCATTACATAGTATATGTTTTCAATATATTTGATATTAAAATTTTTAGCTTCCACACTTGTTTTTCACAACTAAGTATGTCTAAAGGTGAGATCCCAACTCATCATGGACTGATAAACTTTAAAGTAAGGGCAAATTAGTTATCATTTTATGGACCATGCTTTGTGCCAAGTGGAGAAGAAAGTATGATATATTCATTAGTCAAACAATGGGTGTGTATATAAGAGAAGAGGGATAAAGCAGTGAAATAGGGAAAAGAAGATATTCTCATGCCATTTATCTTGTCTCTTCTATCAGGTGGCTCTTTCTATGCTTCCTAAAGGATCTGGTTAAATGCACCAGAGTAACAAAAATAGTAAAAGTGGACATTGCTCCAGTGCTTACCTTGTACGTGGGACTGTGCTTAGAGCTTTATGGATTATGTCCCAACAACCCTGCAATTACCTCATTTAAGAGAAGTTACTGAGTAAGGTCATATACCTAGCAAGTGATGGGGCTGGTAGCCACTCCATCGTGATAATGTCATCAATGATAACACATGTTCTTAAAATGCTGCTTCTTAGTCTTTACCTTCTGAACAGTAATTAGTTCTGGATTCACTAAATTCTGAACCTCCTGTCAGTAAGGATGGTGAAGTTTCTGCTCTACACATCAACTTATTCCTTCTCACTTGAGAGTTGCCATGTTCCTCCCATTGTCCCCAGGGCTGGAGATACATAGTCTTGCCCACAGATCAGTATCATCTGGCATAGCCTTGATTTCCCTCCACTGGAAAAGGAATAAACTGGGCATTTAACTGTGTGCACAGTGGCAGTCTTGTAAAGGAGACAAAACTACACCACCATCTGTAGTAGTCTATAAACATTTAAAATAATTACATATATTTTATTACTCACTTTGTTTCATCCCAATAAAGTGTGCAGTGTCCTGTACAAATACATTGAAATAATATAGCATATTGTATAGGAAACAATATTCAGACCTGACAAAGGAACTTGAAATTATACATTTTAGAAGAAAATCCTAAAAACAAGCAAAACAGAACTTACAGATGCCCCAACCCCCCCCCCCAAATAAACAAAACAAAACAAAACAAAAAACAAAGAAAGGAAAAAGAATCTGATTTTGTCTAGAAACAATGTTACCTTTTCATGTCTTCATGGCAACATTTTAAAATATTAAATCCTGTGGTTATAATTCCTTTTGTGGCTAACTTTCAACCCAGATGGGAAAAGACTATAGTCTATGATTTTGGGTTATCACTTACTATTTTGCATTCCTGAGAATACTTTCATTGAAAATAGGAGACAGCCTACTTAATCTCACTTGTAATTATCCTGATCTGAGCAAATGGCTAAATAGTGGTTTAAGGATATACATCACAATTTTAGGATTATTAAATAAGATAGAATGAGTTAAAATAGTATACAGAAAATATAAGATTTTTATGATTTGGCAAATGTTTTCCTTTCATCCATGTAGCTTAGGGAAATCTTATTTTTAATTTTACCTTAAATAACCTCAGTCTGAATACTATTGTTATCACAGAATAACAGAAACTGAGTCTGATCTATAGTCCAAGTTGCATTACATATGTTTCTCCAGTATTTTGTCATATATTAGACAATTTCAAATACTGGAATGCTTAACCATTTTAAGCTGAGTACAGAGGAGCATAATGTTAAGAACACAAATTTTGAACAAGATCCAAATCCCTGACACTTATTAGCTGTTTGTCCTAGGGCAACTCTTTAATTAACATCCACCCAGTTGGACAAACCTTGGCTCTTTACTTTTTTTCACCACTTCATTTAATCAATTACTAAGCCCTGCCAATTCTCTTCCCTATACTTCTCTTGCCTCCATCTCCATTCACTTTTCTCTATTCCCCCAGTCATTACTTGCTCTCAAGTGCCATAATCTTTCTCCTTGACCCCTGCAAAAGCCTCCTACAGCATTTTTCTTCATCCATTTGTGCTGTCCTCCAATCTATCCTCCATGGAGCAGCCAGAATGATCTTTTTACAGTGCAAATTTGATTACATTTCACTTCTAAGTAAAACAAACAAACAGAATACAAACAAGCAAAGAAGCCTTCTGTCCCCCCATTCTTTTTAGGCTAATCTCTAAAATTAATAGGTGGCCTGCAGAGAAGGTTGTGCACGAGCCAAAGCCTCCTTTCCATACTCTTCATTCTCTGCATTGCAGTTATCCTGGTTGCCTTTTTTTATTTTCCTCCTAAAAAGTGCCAGACTCCTCTCCCATCTCAGGACCTTTCTATGTGTTCCTCTCTCTGCTTGGAATACTCTCCCCACCCTCACCCTCAATGCAAACCTTCTCTGGTGGTCTATCTCTTATTCTTCAGAGAAATCTACCTTGACCATCCAGGCTAGGTGAAGTTTGTCTGTTACAGATTGTCAGTACTACTCTGGATTTCTCTGTAGTATTTTTTGCAATTGTAATCAACTAATTTATTCAGTTGCTTAGAGTTGATCTAGTGAGTTGCTGGATACTCTACCTCACATTAAAACTGTCATAACAGACAGTTGATAAATAGCTGTTGGATAAACGACTGAAACTTCGACCCTCAGATTTCCCTTCCATAGAAAAGGATAATTTCTTAAGATTGTGAGGTGGATTGATGAGACACCATCCCTAAGGCATTGAACATAGTGCCTTTCACATAGGAGACACTCAAAATTGGTAGATGATCTTTACTGTTTTTGATACAGTTCCAAACTTCTGACAATCTCTGTAAACTATATGACTAATATTAATCCGGTGATTATTTTCAGGTCTTTAGGTAATACTAATTAAAAGCATGGATGAAAGAGACTAAGATAATTACTTTAAAGACCCAGAAGTGATTCCTTTATTTGGTATAAACCTGGTATATTAGATCAAAGCCCTTAACTTCTACTATTTTGAAAGGATTAATAGGATCTTCTATGTCAGAACTGATAAACATTAAAATGAACAGTTAATGTTGGAGCACCATATAAATTGCACTAAATGTAAACTGGCTTATAATACTGAGATTTCAGTTGCTTGACTGATGTAGGAACTCACCATCTTTTTATTGTGATGGACCATGCATATGAGGAAAAGTAAAAGAAGAATACCTGCCAATTATAGTAAGGCATTGAAATATCTCCCATGACATCTTTGTGGACAAGATGGAGGATTATGGTCATGTTGGGGGATTCATAATGTGCTGATTTCAACTGATATCAATCATAAGAGAGTTCTCTATTCTTAATCCTGTTCTGTTCACTTTTATCAAGGAATTGCTTAGAGACAGAAAAGCCATGCTTCTCCAATGATCACAGTATTCAGAGCTGGGAATTGGAGAAAGTGGGGACAAGGTTGTGCAACTAGCCTATTAACTGGCAGAACTAATGCAGATCTAAAAATATCTTGAAAAATATCAAAAATGAAAACAAATATTAAAATAAGAAATAAGTACATAAATATAAATCAGGGAAGACTTTTCTGGATGGATAGAAGGTGGTATTAATACAAAATCTGTGACTTATTTAACTGCAGGTTTTTATGATCAATGACATGATCAGTAGTAAAAATTAAACAGCAGCCATAACAAATAATTAAAAATCTACTAAAATGCAACATTTACATTTTATTAATATATGTAGCAGTTTGGCATTATTTATGAATTCCAAAATTAGGTATTGGATTATGCTTGTAAACTGGTCTGTTCCTCTGGGCATGAATAAGATATGATTAGGGCTTTGATTGGGCCACGTCAGTAGGATAAAACTACATGGTAGAGCAGAGGAGTTAGTTGGAGTTTTGATGTTGGAGTTCTGGTGCTGAGTTTTAATGCTGGAGCCCGAGGAAGTAAGCACACAGAGGAGCTTGGTCGTGAGGCAGGAGAGAAAGCCCCGGGGAAAATAGACGAGCTGTTCACCTGACAGTTCACAGCTGGCCTTGTGGAGAGAGGCAAAGCCTAGAGAGCCTCATAGTCTACAGCTGACCTTGTGGAGAAAACAGAGGAGCTGAGCTCAAAGTGACATGGAGCCCCGGGAAGAGAGGAACCCAAGAAGCCTGAACCCTGGCAAACGTCAGCAGCTGTCTTGCTCCAGCATGTGGCAACAAACTTTCATGAGGGAAGTAACTTGTGCTTTGTGGCCTGGTAGCTGTAATCTTCTACCCCAAATAAATAACCTTTTGTAAGTGCCAACAGATTTCTGGTAATATGTATCAGCATCCCTTTGGCTGACTAATACAATATATATGCAGATTCAGAAAGCATTTTACCTATTAAATTTCCATGCTCACATGTTAAAGTCTTATTAATGAGCTACAATGTACGTAAAAGAGGATATCCATTTAAAAAATGTATCATATATAATGTGCATAAACCTATATGCTAAGGGGAATCCCAAGAAGGAAAAAACATAGATCTTGACCCCCAAGGCACTTAAAGTTAAAAAAGGAGATGATCAGATGCAGATCACTATAATAGAAAAGACAAAAAAGAAGTTAAAGCTTAAGGGCTGTGGAAATCAAAAGGAAGAGAGTTACTTTCTTCTGAGCAGAAAGAAGAGAGGCAACGTCTAGGGGGAGGCGGTATTTAAACTAGGCCTTAAGTGATTGATAGAATTAGACATGTGAGGAAATACCACACCAGATAGAAGGAGAGTGTGAGAAAGGTAGAACCACAATGACCTAGGATGAGTTTAGGAATGGTCAGCTACTCAAGTTGATTAAAATGTAGAGAAAATCAAGGGAAGTAGGAAGAGAACAAGTAAAAATAATAGTCCTCGGTTGGGACCAATTAGTTAAGGGCCAGAAATGGCATGGTAAGGGGCTGGAACATTCTCTGTGGGCAATAGCAATCCACTAAATGATTCTGAAGAGTCAGAGTCTTGCTAAGAACTATATTTTTGAATACCAGAAGTCTGAGAATAAAAGTGACCCCTAATATATGTTTAAAAGGTAGAGCTGAAATGGGACTGCCATCTCTGAGATTGTTTCCTTTGTTTCAATTAATAGTCCTCACCTATAGGTTCAGTCTAATCTAGTTTCCAAATCATTTCCGAGACTGCCTCTATAGAAGTAATGTTAGTTACATCATCCAGTGGTCCTGATATCAGGCCCAAATATGCAGCAGCTTCTGCCTCAGTCTTAGAAAGTTGGCTGTAGCTTGGTCTCATTTTCATACCCTCTGGCACCTCTTTTGAGGGGAGGAGAGAGAGCTGGACTGCTCCTGTTTCCCTAGACACACCGTGACCACCACTCCACATTATTTATGCATTATACTATCACCTGCGGTCCCTTCTTGCTATGACCATCTTTTGGACTGAACTTCCCTGTTTGCAGGATTTTCTGACACATATTTGAGTTACTACACTCTTTGGACATTGTTCTTTGGCTTGCCGACTACTCTCCTCTGCAGTGTTTATGAAAAGTGATTTGTGGACATAGGCTTACCTAGGATGTTCCTTAAAAATCAGATACCTAAGACCCACTCAAATCCTATTGATCAGAATCTTTGGCATTGCATCCTATGAAACTGCATTCTAAAAAAATTTCTAGGTGAGTCTTATTCTCATTAAAGTTTGAGTATAAGTTATAAGAAGTTGCCTCTTTAATGAATCATGATAGCTTTAAAGAAAGTCAAAGAAGGGGGTTTTTGTTCAGCTGGAGAGGAGTATATCTGGAGTGGGTTTGGGAGAGGGCATCATCCTTGTTCTTAAATATCTAGAGTGCTATCATTAACTTGGATGTTAGATTAGATTAGAGAACTGTTCCCTCATTTTAAATGCTGAATTCAAGTATGACCAAATAAAAATAGGATTTAAATAATGAAATCTGATCAGTCATATGCAAACTGTTTTTCTACAAAATTAATGTACTTATTAATCTAACCCAAAAACATTATTCTTCTGCTATCATCAATCTAAGTATTATGTGGATAGAGCACAGTGTTCTTGTCTGTGGGTTGAATGCTACTATGAAAACATAACTTTTGCACTTTTATGAATCTTTAAATGTGTACTTTAATTCTGCTGAAAGGTATTTTGGATATTTTTATTTTATACTCTTACTCATAAAAAGGCAAGTTAAACCACACACAAAAATGAATGATTAATAATTGCATTAAATGGTCCATTCTCCTCATTGATTTTATCACTTAATTGAGGTTAAGAGTATGAATAAGCCTTAGTCCTCCCCTTTGTTTTGAATAGAAAAAGTCTTATAAAATTCTCATGGGTTGAATAGGCCTTCCATGGAGTACTTAGAAGCCAACAACTATATCTTCAAGCTGAAAAGATATTAAATTTTTTTAATGAATGTGTGGGTTTTGTGTAAAATTGCTTAACAACAATATAATTCCATACATACAACATGTTAGGATAAGTCATTAATTCAAATCTTTCAACACTCTCCTGTGTTTCCTAAGACCTCTGTTTCTGCATGTTATAATGATCCAGTTACAATTTTCCTTTTGAATATCACTCTCAAAATAATTTTCTTTCTAAATTGTAAAATGTTAATCAAATGAAGAAAATGATCATATTACAGAGGGAAAAAAAAATACAAGGGAAAGATGATAGAATGCTTGTCTGATCTCTCAGGTTGTGGCTTAATACCAGGATAGAATATGTACACAAATCATTTTGCCCATGTTTTCTTTCTTTTAATTGAATTACCTAGTGAATTAAATAAAACAACTATAGTCAAAATAATTAATATTCACTAAATAGACAAACCCAAGGTGTTTTACTAAAATCTTTACTTTGCCAACATTTGGGTTGGCATTAAATAGAAATGCTGTTACTGTATTTTTCAACAAACTGCTCATTACAATATCTATGAGAGCAAGTTTTCAACAGCAATAGAGACAATTTACAAAGAATGGAATAGAACCGAATATGAACATTTGGTTGTTATATCTTATACTATCAAGAGATTTCTATTAGAGTGCAAATCCAGATACATCCATTTGTCTTTTAAATATTTTAAATACCGATTTCACCAAGGCTGAAACAAGTCAGTTCTCTTTTATAAAACTCCCACAGAAACTGTTCAAAATAATGATCAACATTTAATAATTTATATATATATATATAACTTAACATTCAGTGTATAGTATCTTTAGTTTTCTAAATGATAAAATGTACTGCAATAGTGAACTGTAGCTTTAGAAAACCCTTAAGCCTAAAAAGGTAGAGTATACTAAAAAATGAATTTTCACAAATTTACATGCTTCACTTAATTACTAATTTATACAATGTTCATATGTACATCTTCAAATAAATCAACATATAAAACACGAAAAATTACATTTTTTATTTTTATTTTGCCTTGTTATTTAGACTGTTTTAATTTGTAAACTAAGTCTGTATTCACCCAACCATTCAAATTTACTAAGCAAAGAACATCAAATCATATATAAGACAAACAACTGATCTTTATTGAGCTCAAAGCCTCTAAGGAAATAATCATAAGTAAAATAATAGAACAGAGTTTCCACAAACTATGTTGAATAGAATGTTTGTGTCCCATGGAATGTTAAATATGTGAAAAATGGGTTCCACGGAGAAGTATATTTGGGAAATACTAAATATTATATAGTTTGCTCTTGAAGGTTCACAATGAACATGAGAACTGAAAAGACTGACTATTCCTGGAATAGAGACACCTGTCTAATTATATTTAAAATAGAGTTTCCCAAATTTCCATAGGATATTCCTTACTCACTTTTTCCCCATGCATAAAACTTATTAGAATACTACAGATCTACTTTCCTTGTGACAGAATTTGGGTAGTAGCTCAATAGCATTATAAATTGTCATGGTGATTGCATACGAAGGGAGATGTTTAAATCAAGGGATAAGAAAACTTTCATAAACATGGAAATGCCAGGGGTGGGCCTTGAGACAAGAGTAGGATTTGCTATATACAAGAGAGAGAAGGTAAGTCTAGGCAAAAGATAAGAGCATGTGTGAAAGAGCTGTGAAACCAAATGGAATGTAATGGGGTGAGGAGGAGAACTGGTAGTTGAACCTGGAAGAGTAGGTATAAGACAGGTCATCAAAGGTCTTGAGTGCTTTGTTTCAAATTGGACATTTGAACTTTATTGTGCAAAACTTGGAAAGCTTTATATATATGTAAAATATATTGGGGACAGCTTTGGCTTTGTATTTATAACCAATGATTCTGATGGAAATGCAGATAAAGGATTAGAGGAGGATGATACAGGGATACTGAAATGAGAACTCAGAGTGTAATATATAAAGTGTCGTAAACTTTTGTGAATGGGTGTTTTTTAACAAACATTTTTATTTACTCAGTATTTTTTTCAGCATCTTCTATGTTCCAAGCACTCTGCTAATCATTGTTATATGAAAATGAATGACAGAGTACTTACTCTCAGGAAATTCAATTTATTGGAAAAGATACTCACATAAAGAGATAATGAAAACAGAGTGAGCTAAATACAATACTCTGTATTGTATAGAAGAGGTTCAATTAATATATTTAAATGTGTGGAATGGATGAATGAATGAATGTTGGAAGTAATGACAATGCATTATTAAAAACAGAGGAGAAACATGATGCATCCATCTTATGGACTGTTCTACCTCATAAAAATTTATTAACATAGTCTTTTAAATTGGGAATGAAGCATTCAGATCGATTTTAAAAATAAGACTCCAAGACTTTAAAAAGATTTCATGTTTAGGGCTGTGTCTTTGCGTTGTACCCACAGATAACATGGGTATTTGTTGTCTCTTCCCTTACTTAGAAATATTTAAAAAGAAAATGTTGAAAATTACTGCAGACATGATAGGGAATCTCTGAAAATTCTAAGAAGCATAAAATTGTCCAATTCATATTTTTAGAAAATCATACCAGATTGCTTATACCAGAATATATTTGTCTAAATGTATGTTGGGCCTTTATTTCATTGATGCTCTTGTTGCTCAACATGTTTTTGGAATTCTTCTTTGGCAACTACCTTATTTTATTTTATTTTATATTTTATTTAGGAGGCACTGGAGATTGAACACAGGACCTCATACATGGGAATCAAGTGCTCAACCAACTGAGCTACAACGGCTTCCCCACCTGATTATTTTAAAAGCTCCCTAATGTGCCAGTGCACTTTAGAGTTGTTTTTCTGTTTGGTGCCAGTTTTTCTTCTTCAAATGGTTTTCTGAAATACATAGATGTTGAATATTGACCCACACCTGTAATCTCTGCCACAGCTGTCCTGACGTCTACCTGCGTTCATAGTTGGATTGGTGAACTTTAAGAACTGACAAAAGACTAAAATGGACCAAGGGGCTTATAAATGGACTCTTCAAAAGGTGTGCCAAAATTGGTTTTCAGTATTAAGAATGTTACTGGAAGCCATGAACAACCTACCAAAGAGGTTTCTTTAAAGGGCAAACATAGAGGGATGCACAAATTCTTAAGGCACTAGTCATTATTTCACTTTATTAACTCTTAGATTGATAAACAATTATTCACAGTATAAAAACCCCAAGGCATTCTTCCTCTCCTTATATTTGTCAATTTCCTATTGTGGTTCTTGCTAAAACTGTTTTTCACTGCTGTACTTAGTTTAAACAGTGTCTTTTGTTAACCCCCACCCCCAAAATAGCATACACTCACATACAAACACAATCTTTAAACTGTGACATCAAACATATTTTTCACAAGAGTTAATATAGCCTCTGTAGAATAATGTATTAAAAAGGTGAATAAGGAGACAATGAGATGGAACTTAGAGGGCAGAATAGAGATAAGGCAGACCATAACAAGAACAGGAAATCAAATGCTGCATTTTTAACAGATTTTTCTTGTTGAAAACACATACACATGCATGTACACACACAAACACTTTGTATAGATATTTGATCATTAAATTTCAAGATAAAGATATTTGAACTGAGTGAAATAAAATGAAAGTGTGGAAGCAATACACAAAGAGGAATCAATTCAAAGCAGTAAATTATCACAGTTAATTCCTTTAAGCAGGTTTTTGCACTTGACAGAAATCATAGAAAATGGATTTTTCTCCCAAACTAAAGGATCACAAACATTTCTGAAACTTCTTTTTTCCTTTGGGATAATTTTAATACAGATGAAAGAGCTTTAGATGCATGAGTTAATGAAAAAATACTACTTAACCATCTGCTAGAACATATTATGAAACATTTTATATACCTCTCAGCTTCCTTAGCTGAATTTTAGAAAG
Organism: Tolypeutes matacus; assembly: GCA_026826555.1. Classification (NCBI taxonomy): domain Eukaryota; kingdom Metazoa; phylum Chordata; class Mammalia; order Cingulata; family Chlamyphoridae; genus Tolypeutes; species Tolypeutes matacus. Next base: position 2,609,708 of record JAKSZT010054324.1, on the reverse strand, counting down.
CAATCTTTAGTATTAAGAACAAGTACTAAGGATCCTCAAATCATTTTGTGTTCTCCTTGATATCTCTAGTATACTTTCAGGCCCCTTCACTAACATTTTCTATTGCTTTTCCATTTCCTGAAATTTAAAATGAAATTTCTCTGTTTGATTTGTAAGAAATCATTATGCTTGCTACTTAGAATACAAGTTATAGGAGAGATATGGTGAAAGACATTGGATTAGGGACAAAAGATACGTTTGAAGTACTGAAGTGACAATCTTTCTAGAATGTAAATGTACACTATTATATATTATAAGAGTTCTACATTTATCCTACCTGAAAAACACTACTGGTACAAGTAAATGCATTATTTAATGTAAATCCAAGATATTTCATAAGAAAGATGTGATTTACAAAGTAATAGGATCCTTAGCATGATTTTCTAAATAAATGCTTATGTGACAACAATGAGGACAAGTCTTCCCTTCCTCTAATGTGCTTACAGGAAAGCTATGCTCATCCAATATGCAACTAAAGCATGTTTGTTGTTAAATGACAAACAACTGATACAATCAAAACCAATGAACAGGTGCAGGACACAATTAAATTCAGGAGCATGGGAGGGGAAAAGATGGGTATAAATATCAATGCTGATTAAAAAAAATAGCACAACAAAAAGGTTTTGAGAAAGTACTACAATAAGAATAATATATTGTAATGCCAAATTACTTACATTAAATATTATGGCTCCATGAAACAGCCTCTTCCTAGTTTGAAATCACATCTCCCCCTTCCCCCTGCCTTGTATAGTACACTCCTGCAACACTAAGCATTTTATAGTGCCCTACCTGCTCCACAGTGTTTTCTACCCTCTCTGCTCAGGCTGCTCCCTAAGCAGGAAGGCCCTGTATCTGTATCTGACATACAGACACATGCATCTTTAAAGGCTCAGCTTAATATATTAGTATTTCCACAATTCCATACTGCAAATGAATATTTTCTTTTCTTTTTCATCCTTAGACATTTTTAAAATTTGTTTATCAAATAATAACTAGCATTTTCTAGTCTATTTCATCCATTTAGTATTCATTTCATGCTAGGCACTGTATTAAGAGCTTCATATGCATTAAAATATTTAATCATCACAACCTCACTATTAAGGTAAGTACTACAATTGCCATTTTACAAATGAGCAAACTGAACTAACTTGTTGAAAGTACCTACTGGTTAGTGTTAAGACCAAGAAGCGGTTCAAATGTGGCTATATATAGAAGTTGGCCCCATGCCTCACTCTAGTTAGAAGCTTGCATCTCTCGCCAAAGGGACCTCTATACTGGGCTTTCTCGCTTAGAGCTTTACCAGGCTTTTCTGGTAGTCTCCCTTCTCTCCATGTCTTCTATCTCAGCGTCTTGGTAGTATATTTCTTCCAAAGTACAAAAAGACTTTGAAGAAGAGGAAGACGAGTAAAGAAAAAAACGTGGAGAGAATACCAAAGGAGAAATTGGGCTTGCTTGCAAAAGTCTTCTTAAATTTCAGAGGAACCAGTGCTCCGTTCTGACTGCCCCCCTTCCAGAGCACAGGCAAGGAGCTGTTTTAGAAGCTCTGTGAGAAACTGCAAGTGATATACACACTGGAACTTCCATCTTTTTCTCTTTACCCCAAACTATGATTTTGAAGGTCCTTGTAAGATTCTTTTTCTGACATGCATGACACAAACTAGACGTATAAACATATGGAATATTTGTTAATCCAAGGCTTCTAAGTCAAGGGATGCCTGTAAAAATAAAAGATTTGGAACAAGGATCCTTTTGGGGGATCACTTTTTCCCTTATGAAGAATTACTGGTCTCCCCACACACGCATTATGACTCATCTTTTATTCATTCTTCATAGGCAGTTATTAAAAATAATGTTTGACTCATTCTGCTCTATATGCTGTTTTTTCCCTTACCCCTACCTCAGAATTTAATTTCCAGAACCCATGGAAGCAAGAACCATTTTCTACAATCCATGACAAGGGAGCACTTCCCTGAAATGTCTGAAGTGCCACTTAAATCCTAAGATGATATATCACAGAGCTAATTTCAGTAGCAACAAAGCCTAATGGTACATCAAGCAAATGTGTAAAACTAGGGAGATGAAGGAGAAACCTTGATCTGTTGTAAAGGTTAAAATAATGCCCGTGGCCTCTAGGTATGACAGTCCTCTTCCGTAAGTGCTGCTCTATCTTGCACAGGACCAATTATATATCTCATCACATAGAAAATTAAAAGGAAAACTTTCAAAGAGGACTGAAATATTGGCATGGTAGACAGCAAAGCCTTAAGATATATTAAAGAGACTGGACTATACAGCAAAATATTATATCCTCAATATTGTCAGCAAGTCACAAAGAAAGTTTTAAAGCACTGGTTTCAGGAATATGAAACTATCTTTCCCACCAGAGGGGAAAAATGAAACTTGTATATAGATTTCACATTAATGGTTTCCTTTTCTCTTGTGTTATCACTACTTTCTTTGCCCTTCATATAAAAAGTTGCTGGGAGGCATAAATTTTGATTAATGACAACTCAGCCAAAGCAGTCTCTCTGAAAAGAATTAGCAATCCAGGCAGGGTAGCATAAAGTGAATCTCAATGAGGCTACTTTACAAGGCAAATTACAAAGAAGACTATAATTATCAATTTCTCTCAATGCTGTTCAGGTTTATAGTATGTAAGGAGAAATCTGTTGGGGAAATTGGTTTGATGTGAATTTATGAATTGATATAACTACTTTTTATAGATGAACAACAAATTGCTTTTTGTGACTTAGTTCACAATATACACGATAAGTCATATGTGTCAAGAGCATACAAGTTGCCACAAATAATTCTCTTAAGATTTAAATATATATGCATATATATTTTTTATTCCTCTATAATAAAGAATTACATATCTTCAACTGGATTATAAATTTATTGGAGGCTCAATCAATGTTCTTCGACATTTTTATACTTCCCTGTGCATAACAGTGTGTGACACACATCTCAGAGCTCAAAACCAACTTGCTGATTAACTGACTTTTCTATTATTTAAGCCTTGTTACTTGTCCCATGACAACTTTCACCTCTGTTCACCTAAAAAGACTCTTGTCTTAAAATGACAAATGCCCTGCATCTCAGTTATATTAAAATGAGGAGCTGTTAAAATACCTCAATCTTTTTTTTCATATCTAGAAATTCGGCTAAGAATTCAAGAGGCTTTGGAACTAAAGCTCTGTCTTCCTTACATTCTTTCTCTTGGAGCCTGAAGTTCGCTCTCCAAAATCCACTTCCCATTGGGTGGGTCCTTGTAAGCTGTGCTCAGATCCTCATGATAACTCTGATGACAACTGCCAGGGTCACCAAACTCTTCATAGATAAATCCCCATGTTCTCCTCCAGTCTACTAATGAACCTTCCTGGAGCGACTACCAGTTCTTGAAAATCTGCCCTGGAAACATATGCTAACCTCATTGTTCACCCTGAAGTCTGCCCCAAACTGAGTATTCTAAAAATTGAAGGAGAGCACAAAAGAAGAGAAACCATGAAATGTCTGAAGTGACACCTGCCTACCCTTGAGGGACATGGGAGGCTAGTATCTTTTAAAAAATATGGAGCCCAGAGGTGAATTATGATTCTGCATTACAGCATTCCCATGCAACAAAATGAATTTATTTAATAATCATCAATAAAATTAAATTCTGGCACCATTGAATATATGTTCTATTCCTACACTCCAAACAGTACACTGCAAAGTTATTGTACAAAACTTTGCAAAAATTAGAATAAATGTTGCTGAAATTATGAGAACAATGACATAGCTTTGCTCCAAAAGGCAAACAAAACATATTCTGCTATCATCTTCTGGTTCTTTTATCTGATCCTCTAGAAAGATGCATCTGAATGGATGGAAAGGAGAGCCCTTATACAAATATGCATTAAATAATTCAAATATATATTTTTTCTTGAATCTTCACAATAACCCATGAGTTAGGTATTTAAATTTATATTTCACATTTAAGGAATCTGAGCTCAAGAAATTTGGTAATTTGTTGAAGTTCTATAGGAGTGGTGATAACTTTCATCTCACTGGGTTGTTGTGAAGAGAAAATGAATGGAATCAATATCAACAAACACTGATTAAGCACCTGCTATATACCAGGAAATGCCATTTCTTTAATCTTATTTCACATTTTTAAATGGGAGAAGGAATGTTCAGTATGAATATTAGTATGAGCCCAGTGTCATATATAGACATTTCCTTACTCGATATTAGGAACAATGCCTTGTTCACAACCATATTCTTAGTACCAATGTTTCTGTTCCATAGAAGACACTCCATAGAATGAGTAAGTTATCACTCCATAGAATGAGTAAGTTATAATCTGACATTTTAAAAAGATAATTGCCTAGAAATAGGTGGAGGCCTTAAAGTACCTATACTATTATCATAACCCTATTTTATGTGCTTTGCAATTTGAAGTGAAGACAAGCTGTTCACATATTGTTGCCACCAAAGCAAATGTCTTTTTAAATCATACAAGAGAATTTATAAACATGAGCCAACAGGTGCAGCAGAAACCAGTAATTAACTTTCAAGAATGTATTTTGAAATGGGACATCACATGATAGATTGTTAGGTAAACCCACAACTTCTCAACAAATAGAGAAAAAATAGATTACACAGTAATGTCTTTTTTAACATAATAAACTGGGTATACATTTATTCTTCTATGTCTGAGAAATTTACTTCTATATTGCAATAATTTGTTCTTAAAATTTGCATGCCTTTTATCAATTATTATTTTGTCAGCTGTCCATTTTTGATACTTCCACTAACTCTTACTTAACTAACTCCCTCTCCTTCTTTCTAATTCCCTGTAGTGTGAAAAACCAGCTAATAGCATCAGTTGGAATGATACTTAATATAAGAGCAAACATATTATATTCAAAAACTCATATGAGATATGATATATATCCTTAAATTGCAGAACCCTTTTAGGTTCTTTGTCATGTTCTTGGTAGTTGAGGTTGTAAATAAATGACTTATGGAAAAGTGAAAGATTGGGAGTGTTTCAAAACTATTTGAGAACTTTTTTGCAAAATATGGAATTATGACTAACTTAAATATATCTCTTAATACTGAAAACTCAGCCTTTCTATGTAGGCAATTTTTGAAGTCCTCACTATAGGCTGCTTGCTCAAAATGAAGGATGCTATCAGAATCAGGCATAAAAATGTACTGCAATAAAGGGAAAGAAAACAAAAACAACAACTTCATGCAAAATATAGTAGTGGGGGATTGGGAAAATTGAAAATCTTCATGGTATGTAGCTAGAAAAATATTCTTTCAATGAAGAGATTCTATGTAAAATATAGTACATTTGTGACAGAAAATTTTATTTCTCCCTTTGGGAATTAATTCCCTCAGGGGGTAGTTATTTGGGAGGCAGTTGTAAGATGAATGGTATTCTGCAGTGATGGATCTCTCCTAGGCTGGAGAAAAAGTAAGGGACGTTAAGAAATGACAAGAACACAAGGACTCAACTTCATAATAAAAATGGATTAAAAATGTCTAGGGTTCCATGTCTCTTTTCCTCTTCAGTTCATGTTTATTGAAAAAAAATTTTTTTAATATCCAACGTATGAAAGTACCCAAAGACTATTATAAGTACAGCGTGATTGTAAATACTTGGGCATGTATGAAGTCCTGCTTCTTTTTCTTTGATTTCTTTTTTTGTTTCATTACCAACAGAAATCTACATTCATCCCTCCCTGTTTAGTGGGAGGTTTTCTGGAGAGTAGTATGTTCCAGGCTTATAGGAACTTAGTAAAAAATAGCAATACTTTTTTTGGGTCAAAAAAGTACTCATAATTTAGGCTGGCACACATCCTATTTTCTTGATTAAAAATCACTAAAAACGGAAAACTACTAAAAATAAATGTTGGATTCTTAATGTACGCAAAGCAATTGCTCTAATGAGTAATAAGATGTTGGGCATCAGTGTCCTGACAGATAGGAGAAAATTCGCACCAGCCCAAGCTTTAGCTGACTTGACATCAGCACAGCCTGAGAGTCATTGTGATTAGTGCTTTGTTTTTACTTTTGCTTTTGAGCAAGGACAATAAAAAAGGTATGAGGGTCTAATATAATAAAGATTAGGAAAAACAGAGAGATTCAAAGACAAGTGGTTGAGGTACCACTTCTTGATAATATCTCTTCAAGGTTCTCATGCAAAGAAACAAAATTGGTATGAGATCTATGACATTACAGTAACCGTAACAGCTCTATTAATCACATTTAATTTTATTAACTACTCTGTGAATTAGATTTCAACAATACACTTTACAGTTAAAGTAACTAAGGCTCAGAGAGTATAAGTAACTTGGTCTAAAGTTATAAAGCTGCTAAGGGTGGAGCCAGAATTTGAACTGCCATCTGTCTGCTTCTAAAATCTGTATTCATTCTTGTTCCAAACTGTCCATAACCTAACACTAATCTTTACATTTGTCTTTCTTGACCTTAGCCCTAATTCATACTACCTTCTTATTCCATACAACCAGAGAACCTGAATGGACTTTCCAGAGAACCTAATCTTATCCATTACTGCACAGATGAATAGGGAACAATCAGCTAGCTGGCATTATTGTCAGGAATCCATTCCAGAGTCCCTAGGGTAATAATCTCCTTTGAGTACAAATAACACAGACTTATTACAGAGAACATGGTTTAGATGATGTTTTGAGAAGGAATAAAAATTAGTGTCCTGAATTTTGTTTTATAATCAATAAAAGTGGTTACATACAGCACTAATATCTATCATGTATTTGCCAAAAAAATCCTATACCTGATTTTTGAATGGTTTCCCACTTTTAATAGAGAGCAAAGATCATAAAATAGGGAAAAATGTATTTACATGTTTCTATTACATTTCTCATCAACCGTAATTTTGAAGAGCTCTAAAAATTCACATCAATTGCATATAAATGACTTTTTAATTTTGTGTTATTATTTACTGGAAGCATGAAAGCTTATCATAACTATTGTTCAAACTCATAGAATATAAGTGCTGGAAAGATTTTTGGGCATTCTCTATTCTACTTACAACTTACTCTTCCCTCCCCTCATTCTACAGACAAGGAAGTAGAGACTCAAGGAAGTGTTTATTTACTTAGAGCATGTATTTAGAGAGTGACTGAGTTTGTGAAGAATAAAGTCAGAGTCAAAATCAAGTTCAGTTCATTTTTCCAATGGATCAAATATTCTGTACTGAAAATAGGAATTTGCCTATACAGGATTTCTAAGCCACCTCAGGGACCCTTACCTAGAAATAACATTCATTTGTTTTGACCATAAGCTTTGTAAGACAGAAGTATGCCTGCAAAGTCTGCAGAGAACAAGCTGGGATGGATACCAGAGACAGAGAATCCTAAGTCTAAATGATGATAGTTTCATTTGGGTGACCATGTGTTCTGGCTTGCCAAGGACAGCCCTAGCTCACAGTTATCCTGATATAATTATTAATAGTGCTTTTTTCACTATCAAGGGGTTCTTGGTTTGGATAAAAAGTTATATGGTCACACAAATTTTAGGGTAAGTAAATATCTGCCTTTTAGTCCTTGTCATCAGCCCCTTGCTGAGATATGCAATATTCCTTATTAAAGGAAAATGCCATTATAAATGAGAGCATATCCATCACTTTCAATTTCATGTGAAGTAATTTACCTAGTCCTTTTTATCTGACACCTAAAACATTATTGACTTATTGAGGAAGTGTGGTAATAGAGCAAGAAGACCTGGATCATCAGGCAAAAAAGAACATTGAAAAGAGGGATAAAAGTGAGAATGAGAGAAATTGTGACAATCTTCCAATTTTGACTGTGGATAATCTAGATTATGGGTATACATGTGCTATCCATTTCCAATGAGAAAAGGACCAAGTTCTGTGAATCAAATAGAGTGGATTTTGCCTTAGACTTTAGGAGAGAATGGCCTTAAGCAAGATTGCCTGAAGTGCTTTAGAGAAAAAAAACCCTGGATTTTACTTGAATTAATACAAATATGTGTTTGTGTATGCTTATGTGTATGTGTGGGTAGCGTGAAAAACAACCTCTTGAGATAGCTTAAGTGAAGACAAAGAAGTCAAGATGAGCTTTTAGAGACTTTTATAATTCTATGATAAAAATGAAAAGAAAGAAATATATAGTAATTTCATGAAATTAGGGTAAGCCTAGGTTAACTGTTTTACTTGAGTGCATTCAGGAGGAAAGAACATTGTTCAACGGAACTTATAAAGCACCATGCATTCAGTCCTTCCTGTTATAATAAAGATTATAAAATTTTCTGCATTCTAAGTTACAGGAAATGAGCTTGTCTTCACTTTAATGCACTTCTGTATGCCTCTACAAGGAGGGGCTCCATTGGTGATAGAGAGTGAGGAATACATTCTCTGATGAATATTTTGAGATGGTTCTCTGTAGAATTCATGGAGACAAAAACTTTCCTTAACAGGGTTGGGAAAAAGTTGTCATTTGTCCAGGGAAACTTATTTCTATCTTACAATCCTAGCAATCTGTGCTATGAATACAGATTTTATAACACAATGTTTAGATATTTTTCCCTGTAATTAAGCAAAAGAATTCTATATTCCACAGAGGCAAAACTATAAGGCATAAATTAAATTCCACATTTAAAACTACTTCTCTACCTTTTTCCTACCCTAAAAATAGTAACAATGTAATCATAAGGATTTTTTTTTTCATGATGGACATTCATTAAAAAAAATAATATTGGGAAGCGGCTGTGGCTCAATCAGTAGGGTTCCCGTTTACCATATGGGAGGCCCCGGATTAGGTTCCCGGGGCCTCCTGGTGAAGGCAAGCCCGCCCGCACGGCGTGGTTAGCTGACCCAGCGAGCACAAGCAGCAATGGGGGGGGATAAATGAATAAATAAATAAAATCTTAAAAAAATAATAATAATATCAAGTTTTATTTTATAGGTGCTAGGATATTAAAAATCTTCCCTTTTTATTAACTCCCACCAACGAATTCTTTCATTTCCTTTACATGATGGTCTTCTACAGAAATTTTAATTTCTGAAGCATATGTTAAATATACAGTTACTTATATGTTTTTTTCTTTAAAACAAATTACAAGTGTTCCTGTTTTGAAAGCCATGTTTGTGGGAGAAATCTGTGAATGCCATGTAAATCTTGGGAAAAATAAATATGCCTAAAGACAGATCAAAATTTTCATATTTCCTTTAAATTATTTTTACTCTGTTGTTAAACGATTTTAGAAATTCTTGGTTAAGGTCATTAACAACTTTTTATTTTGGGGCAAGGGACTTGGCTATGGAGAATTAATTAATAGCTCACTACATTAAGAGAGCATTCATTTCAAGAAAATTGTTACTAGAATTCCAAGTATATTTTTCTTTTATTTAATCAGAGAAAGTGAAAATAAAATTCCCAATTACTTCTATATCACATCCATATTGCTTAACTATAGAAATGGTGCACCAAATTTCTACTACAAACATTTTTCTTATACAGAATTAACTCCAAACTAAGTCTACAGATAAGATACAGAGAGGGAGCCTATGCGGCTCAGTAGTTGAGTGCCAGCTTCCCACATATGAGGTTCTGGGTTCAATCCCAGGCCCCAGAACCTCAAAAAAAAAAATCCATTAATTATAAGGAAGTGGATGTGGCTTAAGCGATTGGGCTCCTACCTACCACATGGGAGGTCCATGGTTTGGTTCCCAGTGGTTCCTAAAGAAGAGAGTGAACTGGCACAATGGGCAGGCATGGCAAGCTGACTAAACAAGATGACACAACAAGAGACACAAGAGAGAAAACATAACGAGAGACACAACAAAGCAGGGAACAGAGGTGGCTTCAGCGATTAGGCACCTCCCTCTCACATCGGAGGTCCCAGGTTCAGTTCACAGTGCGTCCTAAAGAAACAAAGACAACAAACAGACACAGCAAGTGCAAATAATGAGGGGGTATGGAGAGATAAATAAACAAAGTAAATAAAAAAAAAAAAAGATACAGAAACAAAGTAGGTGAGGTTGATCTACTACAAAAAAGAACCTCAACCTAGTTGACTCTTCTTTTAAATAAAATTTTGTTGAAGTTTATCATTCATACATGAACATACATAAACAATAAGTATATAGGAAAAGTTGTGAACTTAGAAAACAAACATGCATATCATCATACAGGGCTCCATACATCACCCAACCACCAACACCTTGGATTGTTGTGAAACATTCGCTACAAACTATGAAATAGCATCATCGAAATATTCTTACTAACTACAGCACATATCTTACATTTGGTATATTTTTCCCTCAACCCACCTGGTAGTATTATACATTTGTTATAGTTCATGAGAGAACATTCTCATATTTTCCTTTAACCACAGGCCACCTTCCACCACTGGATTCCCTGTGTTATTCAGCCCCATGTTTTGTACAATCCATTCAAAGAATATACTCAGTGGCTCTTATTTTCATCACAGAGTTGTACTGTCATAACCTCTGTCAATTTTAGAACATTTTCATTACTCCAAAAGGAAAAATCTCATACTCCTTTATACCCCCTGTGACAGTTCGAAATTATTTTATGAATCTCAAAATGATTATTTGTCATCTATTCCTCTGGGTGTGATACCCTTTGACTGCATGAAATTCAGTTGAGGGGACTTTGGATTAGATTACTTGATAAGATCAATTTAGGGCTTTTGACTGGACTACCTCAGTGAGGCATGACTCAGGTTCAGTCTCTGCACCTTGCTGGGTCTAATATAAATGGAAACACAAAGAGAGACTTGCACAGACACAGGAAAAGGAAGCCACCATGTTTGATTCTGCCATGTAAGAGAGAAGACTAGAGGATTGCTTATGCACGAACCCCCAAGAGGCTGGACCCATGGAGCAGTTCAAGAGGAGACCAGCCTTGCTCTATGCCTGATAGCTTACAGCTGAACTATGGAAGAAAGTGGAACAGCCAAGATTGATATAGGAGGCCGGGAAAGAGACAAGCCCTATGCCTGGTTGCCCATAGCTGAGCTCAAACCTTGGCAGAGATCTGTGGCCATCTTGCTTCAACATGTGGCAAATGACTTTGGTGAGAGCATCTCTAATGATGCCTCAGTTTGGACTTTTCATGACCTCAGGTTGGACCTTTCATGACCTCCGTTGTTTTACTTATTGTATGTCGTTCATATTAATGAGACCATACAATATTTGTATTTTTGTGTATGGCTTATTTCACTTAACATAATATCCTCAAAGTTCATCCATGTTTTCATATGCACCCTGATTTCATTTCTTCTTACAGCTAACTAGTATTCCATTGTATGTATATGACACATTTTGTTTAGCCTTTGATCAGTTGATGGATACTTGGGCTGCTATGAATATATGCAGCTATGAACATCAGTGTGCAAATTGTCAGTTCCTGTCCTTTTTTCTTGTGAATATATTCCTAGTAAAGTAATGGGATTGCTGATCATACTGCAGTTCTATATTCAGCTTCTTGAGGTACTGCCAAATTCACTTCCACAGAAGCCACAGCATTCTACATTTCCACCAACAGTGAAAAAGTGTCCCTACTTCTCTACATACTCTCTAGCACTTGTAGTTTTCTGTTTTTTGATGATGGTCTATCTATAAGGATAAATGAAAGCTCATTGTAGTTTTGATCTGCATTTCCCTAATAGCAAGTGATGTTGAACATTTTTTCATGTGCCTTTTGGCCATTTGTATTTCCTCTTTGAAGATATGTCTATTCAAGTCTTTTGCCCATTTTTAAATTGCATTACTTGTCTTTTTATCATTGAGTTGTATGATCTCTTTTTATAACTTTGATATCAAACCCTTGTCAGATATGTGGTTTCTAGTATTTTCTCCCATTGAGTAGACTGCCTTTTTACTTTCTTAACAAAGTCTTATGCTCCAAGTCCTTTCTTTATTTTTAGGTATCGGGGATTGAACCCAGGATGTCGTACATGCAAAGCACATACAAAGTCACTGAGATACACCCACTTCACTTGACAAAGTATTTGAAGAACAAAAATATTTAATTCTGAGGCGGTCCCATTTTTCTAAAGATATGTAAATCAGTTTGGGTAGAACTGACATCTTAATGATATTTAGTCTTCCAATCCATGAACACAGAATGTCCTTCCATTTATTTAGGTCTTCTTTGGTGTCTTTTAGCAACGTTTTGTAGTTTTCCGAATAGAAGTCCTTTATGTTTGGTTAAGTTTATTCCTAAGTATTTGATTCTTTTAGTTATTATGAATGTTTTTTTTTTTCTGATGTCCTTCTCAGATTGCTCATCAGTAGTGTATAGAAACCCTATTGATTTTTGCATATTAATATTGTCTCCCACCACTTTGCTGAACTCATCTATTAGTTCTGGTAGCTTTGTTGTGGATTTTTCATGATTTTCAAGATACAGGGATAGTGAAGAGTGACAATTTTTCTTCTTCCTTTCCTATTTGGCTTTCTTTTATGTCTTTATCTTGCTTAATTTCTCTAGCTAGAACTTCTAGCACAATATTGAATAACTGTGGTGACAGGGGTATCCTTGTCTTGTTCCTGATCTCAGAAGGAAAGCTTTCAGTATTTCAGTATTGAGTAAAATGCTAGCTGTGATTTTTTTCATATATGCAATTTACCATGTTGAGAAAGTTCCCTTCTATTCCTATCTTTTGGAGTGTTTTTTTTTTTTAATCAAAAAGGATGCTGTATTTTGTCAAATGTTTTTTCTGTGTCAATTGAGATGATCATGTGATTTTTCTTCTTCAATTTCTAATACAGTCTGTTACACTAATTGATTTCCTTGTGTTAAACCATTCTTGTATACCTTGGATAAAAAACACTTGATCATGGTGAATAATTCTTTAAATGTGCTTTTGGATTCAGTTTGCAAGTATTTTGTTGAGGATTTTTGCATCTATATTCATTAGAGCAATTGGTCTGTAATTTTCTTTCTTTGTAATATCTTTACATGGTTTTGGTATTAGGGTGAAGTCTGCTTCATAGAATGAGTTCCTGGAAAACCTTGAGCAAGATTGGTATTAGATCATTTTTGAATGATTAAATGACTGGTAGAATTCAACTGTGAAGCTATCTGATTCTGGGCTTTTCATTTTTGGGAGGTTTTTGATAATTGTTTCAATCTGTTTACTTGCAATTGGTTTGTTGAGGTCTTCTATTTCTTCTAAAGTCAGTGTAGGTTGTTCATATGTTTCTAGGAACTTGTCCATTTTGTCTACATTGTTGGTGTAGAGTTGTTCATAGTATCCTCTCATGATCTCTCATTTGTGGGGTCAGTGGTAATGTCCCCCCTCTCATTTCTGATTTTATTTATTTGCATCTTCTCTATTTTTTTCATTATTAGTCTTGCTTCATTTCTACATTCTTCTCCAAGTCTCTTTCCCTTGTATTTTCCTTTCAGGCTGTAACACTCCCTTTAGTATCTCTTGTAAATCTGGTCTTTTGGTAACATACTGTCACAGTTTTTGTTTTTGTTTTTTCCTGTGAAGACTTTTTAACTCACCCTTATTTTTGAAGGACAGTTTTGCCAGATAGAGAAATCTTGGCTGGCAGTTTTTCTCTTTCAGTACCTTAAATACATTAAATACCGTATACCAATTTCTTCTCACTTATATGGTTTCTGGTGGGAGTTTGGCACTTAGTCTTATTGAGGTTTCATTGTATGTGATGCTTGGTTTTTCTCTTCTTGCTTTCAGAATCCTCTCTTTATCTCTGGTATTTGTCATTCTGAATAGTAGATGTCTCAGAGTAGGTCTATTAGGATTTATTCTGTTTGAGGTGCTTTGTCCTTCTTGGATATTGATATTCATGTTTTTCATAAGGGTTGGGAAATTTTTGGTCGTAATTTCCTCAAATATTCTTTCTGCCCCTTTTCCATTCTCTTCCTCTTCTGGGACATGGATAACACTTATGTTTGCGTGTTTCTCAATCATTCAATTCCTTGAGACTTTGTTTCATTTTTATCCATTCTTTTCTCTTTCTCTTCTCCTGTCTTTCCAAGTTCAGATGTTTTGTCCTTGATTTCACTAATTCTGTCCTCCGTCAATTCAAATCTGCTGTTATGTGCATCTAATGTATTTTCAATCTTTTCCATTGTATCTTTTATTCTTGTAAGCTTTGCTACTTTTCTTTGTAGGTTTTCAAATTGTTCTTTATGTTTACCAAGTGTCTTTTTAATATCTTTTATATCTTTAGTCATATTCTCCTTCAAGTCCTTGAATTGATTTAGGAGATTTGTGTGATTTTCATTGATTAGTTGTCTAACATCCTGGGTCTTATCAAGATTTTTGGTTTGTTCCTTTGGATGGGCCATATCTTCCAGTTTCCTAGTAAGGCTTGTGATTTTTTACAGATATCTAGGCATCTGTCCCGCACCCTCCTGGGAAGTAGTACACAGCACTCTCCTGGTCTTCAGGGCCCAAAGCAGGTTCCTTGGACGGCTTATTTCTCTTTCTACATTGTTTTTGTTTAGCTGACTCTTAATCTCAATTCTTTGTCCCACTGACATGAAGATCTTTACTGACTCTGCTGTCCCATGATGAAATCATTGGCATTCTGCTATGGTCTGAAATCATATACCCATAAGAAACCACAATTCCTCAAATACCATAATGTGTAGTCTCTTTCAAAAGTGACCTTACAACACCATCCCACATGTGAACAAACACTGAACTAATTACAACTAAAGGACTAGAATGAAAATGTGGTAAATTTTTTGCAAAAAAAGTGCACAACTCAGTAAGTAATTAATTAATTGTCACAAATTTTAGTAGATAAAAAGTGGATGATCTGCTAAATTATTATTTTAGAAAAGGTTGATTTGACAGAGTGCTTACTGGGTTTATATGTTACAAGTCAAATTATATGTTACAGAGCAAATTAGACTTTTCCTTTGAAATGTCAATATTATATTACATTTGAAATAGATTTAGATATAGCTAATAACTGATAGATAATATGGCTTTGCCAAATTATCTTCCAAATTGTGTCAACAACATATCAGCCAAGCTCTCACACTGTATGGAAACCAATAGTACTGGAAGCACATGAACCATTACATAGCCCAGCAGAGAAACAGACTGGGAAAGTAATGGAGCTATCACACTTGCTGCATGGATGAAAGCCCTAAGCCTTCTGTCAAAATCATGTTGCCTCCTGGATCGTTTTCATGCCTGTTGCCCATGTGCCACTCCTAGTTTCGAATGGTTGGACAAATAATTAGCTTTGCCAACACAGGAATGGAGTGTGCAATCACTCACCTGGATCAGACTCTACTCTTAACTATTCAGCTGTTATTCTACTGTCCTAAGATTGGTTGGTACCCAATAAAACAAGGTACAAAGGCTAAATTGTAAGTGTGAATTCTCTGACAGGGAAGTACAAGTTGAGTAAAATTGGTAAATTGAGTTTTAAGTTTAATGGGAATGCCAGTCTTGTAAACATTTAATGGCATGATTTTATATATAATTTTCCATTTTTATGTTTACTGGGATTTTTTATGTCCCTTCAGACTGGGTGTTCACTCAGTGGAAATGAATAAAATTATTAACCCTCTCAAAGTCCCTTTTAAATATCTGTGTGTCTTTTAATTTGGGTGTAGCTAGAGGATTGTTGATCTGGGCTACCAATGCCATCACTATCAGCCATCATGGAAATGGTAATTAAAACTATTCCAAACCACCAAAACACATTCAGCAGAATGGCTAAAATAAAAATGACTGATAATTGGCAAAATATTGGCGAAGATGAGGAACAACTAGAACTCTCATTATCTGTCATTAAAAAAGTAAATTGGCATAACAATTTTGGCAAAGTAGCAGCATCTATTAAAGGTGATTATAGAAACCTCATAAAAGCAATGAACCCTGTACATCCAACAGAAATGTGTGCATCCATGCCCAAAAAGTCATGTATAAGAATGCAAGAGCCACAAAATGGCCACAGCAGTGAGAAAATAAAAAACAAAAACAAAATTACAGCTACATGATGGAATCTTACATACATAATATTAAGAAGAAGAATTCACAAACAAAATAACTGCATAAGCTATGACTATACTCATATAAAAATAACAAGCAGGTAAAATAACCCACACTATTAGAATTCAGGAAAGTGGTTATCTTAAGGAGGATTGGGCTTTATGACTTGAAAAGAGCATAGAGCATCTTCAATGGTGTTGGTTTTACTCAACTTCCTGATCTGAGTGGTTGTTACACACGTTTGTGAAATTTGTAATTATTTACTGAGCTGTATTCTTATGACATTTGCACTTTTCTTATGTCTATTTTAATTTAAAAAGCTTATTTAAACTATGGTATTTTATTATTTTAGATATCAGAAAACATATAAGAGACAACAGCAGAAAAATAAAAATACTTATTATATTTCACAGATTCATTGACTTCAAGACTTCTTTCTATATGTAAGTTCACACATGGACAACTAGTTACCATTGAAAGTTTTTCTAGGTTACATAAATGTCAAATCCGAGTTAAAGAAAAACAAGGAAACATGAATAGACCAATAACCATGGAAGCATTTTAAAACAAACAGAAAAACAACAACTATCAGTTTTTAACTTCCAGAAGAGTTTTTTGGCTAGGATTTAGATTAGGTTCTACTAAATTTTAAAGTATACACACAATTTCCATGGCATATAACACATCCTAGACTAGAAGAAATAATTTCTAGAGTGATAAAAATCCTTTCTTTTTTGAATAAGACTTCTTTCCTTTGTGATTCATTGGTTATTGCTTTATTCATTCTGTTCTCTTTTCTCATGAACAATTCCCTACATATTTCTATTTTCTGTATTTGTCATTTTTAAAAAACTAGGACTTAATTTGTGTTACCATGAGACCTACTCTTTCTTTCAGCAATTTTATTGAGATATATTCAAATACCATACAATCTATCCAAAGTGTACCTTTAAAAGGTTTTGTTATATTCACAGAGTTGTACATTCATTACCACAATCAATATTAGAGCATTTTCATTACTCCAAAAAGAAGAAGAAGAAAAAAATACTCTTTGGCAGTTACCTTCAATCCCCCATCCAACCCCGGCCATACATATTTGCTGATCTAATTCCATGTCTATAAATTTATTTATATTTAAATTTTATATTAATGGAGTCACACAATATGTAGAATTTTGTGTATGGGTTTCTGTCACTTATGTTAATTCTCTCTTTTTTAACAATTGATGAAAAAATATTAATTTTATATTACTATTTAGTATAGTTCATTGTTTACTTTCGTACATTTTAGCTCAGATGCTATCCTATTATTAACATCTTGTAACATTAATGCACACTTGCTCTGCTTTAGTGTAGAACATACTTAAATTTGTACTCTTAAACACACTCATTGTCTACAACAGGGTTCACATGCTCTACTGTCCCATGTTGCATCCTTTCGCTTTTCTTCTAGTGACACACATACAACTCTAAACTTTCTCTTTAAACCCACAATCATACACCTATATTAGCACTACTAATTACATTCGCTTTAATGTATTGTCACCTTTATCCAATTCCAAGTATTTATGATCAACCTTATCACCAATTCTGTACAAATTAAGCCACTGTTCTCCATTCTCTATTCTTATTCTATTTTCTGGTGACCAAACTTCTAGCTATTAATTCCATGACTTTGCTCATTATATTTAGTTCATATTAGTGAGATCATACAGTATTTGTCCTTTTGTATCTGGCTTGTTTCATTCAACATAATATCCTCAATATTCACCCATGTTGTTATGTGCATCATGACTTCATTTCTTCTTAAAGCTGAATAATATTCCACCCTAAGTATATACCACTATTTGTTTACACATTCATCTGTTGATGGACTTTTGGGTTGTTTACATCTTTTGGCAATTGTGAATAATGCTGCTATGAACATCAGTGTGCAAATGTCTGTTCGCATATCTACTTTCAGTTCTTCTGTGCATACGTACCTAGGAGTGTGATTGCCAGAACAGTATGGCAGCTTTATATTTAACTTCTTTAGGAACTGCCAAACAGTCTTCCATGGAGGCTGCACTATTCTACACTCCCATCAATAGTGAATAAGCATTCCTATTTCTCCACATCCTCTTCAACACTTGCAATTTTCTGTTTTGTGTGCGTGTGTGTGTGTGTGTGACCATTCTAAAAGGTGTGAAATGATATCTCATTGTAGTTTTGATTCACGTTTCACTAAAAGCTAGCGATATTGAACAGCTTTTCATGCGCCTTTTGCCCTTTGTACTTTCTCTTTCACAAAATGTCTATTCAATTCTTTTGCTCATTTCTTAACTGGGTTGCTTGTCTTTTTATCATTGAGTTGTAGGATCTCTTTATATATCATGGAAATTAAATCCTTATTGGATATGTGCTTTCCAAATATTTTCTCCCACTGAATAGGCTGCCTTTTCACATTCTTGACAAAGTGCTTTGAAGTACAATAACATTTAATTTTGAGACGGTCCGATTTATCTATTTTTTTCTTTCATTACTTGTGCTTTGGGTGTAAGGTCTAAGAAAGCACCTCCCACCAGAAGATCATGAAGATGTATTCCTACATTAACTTCTAGGAGTGTTATTGTTCTGGATTTTATATTTAGGTATTTGATCCATTTTGAGTTAGTTTTTGTATAAGGTGTGAGATAGGGGTCCTCTTTCATTAGATAAGGACATCCACTTCTCCCAAAACTATTTGTTCAAAAGACTGTTCTGTCCCAGTGGAGTGGGATTAGTAATATTGTCAAAAATCAATTGACCAAAGAAGTGAGGGACTAATTCTGAACTCTCAATTTGATTCCGTTGATCTATACATATATCTTTATGCCAATACCATGTGGTTTTGACCACCGTAGCTTTGTAATATGCTTTAAAGTCAGGAAGTATGAGTCTACTGACTTCATTCTTCTGTATTTGTCATTTTCTCTTTCATTAGTTTCATCGCTGATACTTTTCCTCTACATTCTGGTGCTTCTTCAGTTTGCTTTCCACAAATCCAATTCTTTTATTCTTTTGCCTCCAAAGATAGATTTAATAATTTTTCTGCTATATTTTGTTTCCTCATAATCCCTTGTATTTTGACTTATTTGATATTCATGGCTTCTATTTCTAAATCTAACAGTGTATATAGAAGGATGATGATTTTACAAAATATTTTTCCTGACTTCTATATTAACTCATTTTCCTACATATGCTTTTCTTCTGAGGCTTTCATTTCCCAGTCCAGGTAATCATTTTCCAGAACTAGTTTGGCTTTGATGGTGTGGTTACTGTTTATTTACTGATTGATCTGAGAATGACATAAAAATCTATTGAAGTATAGTGTTTTCCAACAGACAAATCATAAGGCTGTGACTTGGTCCTTGGAAACTGTTTTTTTAGCAAAAAGTTTCTGAGCACCATGATTGAAGATTATTATGAAAAACCTCAGGTACAAATTCTAATGAGTAGCAGATATTCAAGTAAAGCAGCTAAGCTAGAGTGTTGGTGGAACATCATCTCTCCCCACTGAATGGCCCTCCGACCTTATCTGACAGAGTATTGCACAAACTACTACTACTAATAATACTATTAACAACAACAACAACAATAATAATACTCCTGCCACACCCATGAGGCTTGTTGAGACTATACTTCTCTCCCTTGGATGGACCACATGACTCTAAGTCCTTCTCTCCTTTTTGCCCTTTTCAGATGGAGCAAAGGAGATATAGATGTAAATCTCCAATGGATATAGATGTAAATGAATTTAATGAAGATAGATGCTCAGGTGTGAGTTCAACTTTCTGAGTGATACATATTTTGAGTCTCTCAGTAGAGGGGCAGAAAGTAAGTGAGGAACATAGAGTCTCTCTACTTCCCTTAAAACCATGGGTTTTCTCTATTTAGACAGCTGATTGTGAATTTAAATTTAGCAATGCATAGTCTTCCCAGAAACTAAACAGATTGACTGAAAGTCTCAGTTTTGAATGTTGTTATAAGTTTTCATCTTTCTCTTTGCCCTCATTACCATTTTAAGCTCATCAAGCTCTGTTAAGCTGGTGGAACTTTAAAAAGATAGCTTATTTCTGACAACTTAAACTATGATAAAAATCATTCCATCAGCATCATTTGGAGGAAAATTCAATCTTCCTCTAATATTTACTCACAACCAAAAGCTATTCCTGAACATCTGTGCAATATTACTTTGACACAGATGGCAAAATAGTTATTAATAAAATAGCACATGTAAATATTTGGATCCATTTAAGTAGAACTGAGAAAGCCACAAAAACATCTTTCGAAGTAAATTTTCATTGCTGACGCAATGGGCATTTTTCTTTGCATCAAATGTGCTGCAATTTTCTTTGGTAGCTTTTGAAATGAACATGTAACATTTGTTTTTAGGCCCTTTCAATGTGGTGGGGAGATGAGTTCATTTTCTTTTCATAGCTGGCCAGGACCCACTCTTATCTCTCAGAATTATGTACAGGTCTTTAAACTGCTTGGGAACTGACAAGGTCCAGTCTGATAAAATACAACTTAACTTCTCTTTTCAAAGAATAAACAAAATGAAAAGAGAAGAGGAGAAAGAAATGCATCTTGAGAAAGGCTTTCAACAATACATCACATACAAAAATGTTTAGAAGACTTGATGCCTTACGAATAAATTTAGGAAAAATCATCCCTATAGACTTCCTACTGTTTTTTTCACTTCTTTCATGTCAATTGTTTCATGTAACTCTTTTAGATGTTTTGTCATTGTTACTTTTTAAAATAACAGTTTAATTTTAACAATTTGGAATTTCATTTTCTTGTCCCTTACACCATAAAACAGTTTTTTTTTTTTTTTTGCTGTATGTTAAGTCAGTCTGCAAAATTATAAAGACAGCTGGACTAGAAGATGGCCTAGGATCCAGTGTTAGATTTTCCCCATACTAGCCATATTGGTACTATATGGTTTCCTGCCCAGTCTACAGGCCGGTGTCAGTCTGTAATCATTGCATTCATTTACTGGTCTGTACCATAAGGAAAATTGAAGAGAAAGCTTTTAGAAACTTTTTATAGCAATTTGGTCAAGTGATATTATGTCTATTGAATAAAAATAAATAAAAATAAACTATGTGGATTAGTGTATGTCTAGTGTTTTTATCATTTAATTTCTCTAGCAATTAGTTTTATAGGGATTTTACAAAAACATTCAGTCTATAGAATATTTTTTTTAAAAAGCAAACAACTGACCCTTTACTATAGATAGTCTGAGAAGCCCTTAGCGATAAGATTTCCAGTGAGCAAGTTAACCTCTCAGGACCTCAATTTCCCCCACTTTTAAAAATATGAGTAATGATCCCTACCCTGTTTTCCTTACAAAATGTGTGAATACTAAACAAAATTACATATTCATAAATTATTGTAAAATATAAGGGTTCATATAAATATACAGTTACCCCTTTCTAAGCACATACATATTTGGGAAATAGCATGGCATCTCAGTTAAAAGAAGCTTGGCATATATTAGGTACCCAATAAATGTTTTTGACTTCATGAATAAATGAAAGAACAGAAACTCTGGCATCAGACAGAACTGCACTAAAAAACGTTCTCAGGGGACAGTGTGCGATCTAAAGGCAATCACATAATCATTCAATAGAAAGTTTCTTGATCTGTAAAATGAAGGTAATAATTTCTAACGTTTATGGTTGTTGCGAGAATTAAATAAAATAATGCAGTAAAGGCTCTAGCATTTAGTATTCAGCACATGGAAGGTATCCAGTAAATGTTAGTTTTATATCTTTAAGCACTTTCATTATGACAAAGAATCTACTGGATTCTTTATCTGCAATTTCTTACTTAATTCTTAGAAGAACCTAACAGCATAACTATAATAACCTCCATTTTTCCAATAAGGAAAGTAAAGCTCAAAGAATTAGGCAACTTTCACAAAGTCACATAGCTACTTTAACAAAGTTGTTGACTTTTCCCACAAAATACCACTTCCCTAAGGTCTCCTAAGAGCCTTTCTGATTATAATATTTGATGATATCTGCTCTGGATATGCCAAAACCAAGGTGAGAGGTAATATTAGCTGAGAGTTAATTCTTCCCAGTGGACTAAACCATGTAGCTCTATGATCTATTTAGGAGAGTATTTTAATTTATTTCACTGTTCAAGAAAAATGTTTTATTGATATTTTATGGAAATTTTTTTATTTCTTTTTTTATGGCTGAAGAAGGTATGAGATTGCATCTGCTTACAAAATTATTGCAATGATAAGCTGTGGGATAAAATACTGTTCTCAACCTTTCTGATCATATCCTCTTTTAAGAAAAAATAAAATTGCATACTCTCCTTTTTACTATGGGCAATTTCCAAAGAAGTTGAATATTATAACTAAATTTCTCTAAAAATACTTATTAAATATTATATTTCTAATTACATAATTATTGCCTCCTTTTCACTCTTCTCCCCATAATCATACGTGTACAAAAAAAATTTAACATCCATCCTTGGGAAGGAAGTGTAAGCATTGGGAAAATCACAGCAAAGCTCTGAGATCCTGATTACTCTTATATTTGTACACTGGAATTCCATTTCAAGTTTTATATGGCCCGTGCTGAAAGGTGTTTCCTCAGTTTCTGTCAGTGTGGAGTTTGAGTGACCATCTTTTCAAACTATTTAACTTTCACAGAAATGTGACAATCCAACTCCAGCATGGGTGGAAGACCATTAAAATTTGACTACATAAGAGCTCCCATAGAATAGCTGAAGTTTCAGTATATTTTTAAGGCAATAACATTGAATATATTTATCCCAAGTTCATTTGTCAGAAACAATATGTATGGAGAACTGTCAGAAATGTATGTAGTCCATTCATTCTTGTAGATATGCTAAAGTATAAACAGAATAAACTTATCTACTTGGAGCATACTATTTCAATGCCTCTGCAGATTGACTTTTAGTAATTACAAAATGCTAAAACAACAACAACAACAACAAACAACCCTTGGTCAATATTGAAAATATTAGAATATAACTCAGGCCATTGTCCAAACAGATTTTATAGTCAATCTTATTAAGGAAGCTACAAGATGAAACACATTATGATTTTGAACCAGAAATAATTATTTACTCTCATGTTTCTGATTAGTATTTCTTCTAATCATTGGATGCTAAAAGACCCAGAGCCAAAGTTTGGTTCAATCTTAGAAAATTACAGGACTTCCAGGTGCCTTCTGGTACAATTTTTCTAATTATTTTATATCATTTTTTTACTTGGTCTGCTTTTAACATATACCTATTCTTTCCTTTAATTTACCTTGCCTTATTTTATCTGTTTTTGGGAGCCACTTTATTACTCTTTTGTAAAACAGTAATGTTAAAATAAACATATGAAATCAAGTTTATGAAATAAACCGAGCAATGATTCCATGAATATAAACATCGTTTAAAGACTGTAATGCTATGGACAATCATATAGATTGTCCTTCTTTGTTTTGCTTTCTTCTGTCTTTTATTTAAATCTTAGTACTCTTATCAGAGATTAAACTAAAAAAGGAACTAGAATTCAACTGCTTTCCATGAGCAATGATATATATATTTTAGTTGTGGAGGAATTAAAAATTAATGGTCAATGATTACTTGGTAGCATTATCTTAAATTTCTATTCCTATATATCACTTTAGCATTACTATTTGATATTTGGTTGTCCATGTGTCCTTGCAGAAGATGTGCTCATTAAAATTAGTGGAGCTGCATGGGTAACTCGGAGTCATGTTGAAATGCAGGGGATGAACACGAAGGAAGCTCAACTGCTATTATATATTACGTGACAAGTAAAGAGAATAAATGTTACAAGCTATATTTTAGAAGCACTCTCATTTTTGTTTATAAATTAGGAGGATTTTTATTTTTGCATAAGAAATAGTATCAAGGGATTTAATGACCCACAGAAAGAAAGACCTAGAGTCACCCTCTTCCACTTACCAGTTTGAATTGCTGGGCTCGTCATGCTGGTGGTGGCCAGTTTAGTATTCCACTCCGAGCCTCTTCACAAGCCTGTTACAAGGCTGTCCAAAAAAAAAAAAGACACTTGCATTTTGAAGGAAAATCACTATATATTAATGACCACAACACTAATAATTCACATTTACATAGCCTCTGTTTTATAAAGTTTTTAATCCACTTCACATATTTGTAGTTCTGCATCTTGAATGTAAGTATATTGTTAGTGATCTTGGAATTCCCAGACCATGACAAAATATCTACCACCTACACATTCATTGAATTATGTTTATCTTTATTGAATGAATGAATTAATCTCATGTTCAAATCATAAGTATTTGAATATCTATGCATTTCAAAAACAGAAGGCAAGTTGGTATTGTGTTATAATATAGTTGTATCCAGAGGAGAAGAAAACAGACTTGGAGGAGAAAGTCCTCTTGGTGAATCAATAAGCCTGACATTTCAAAGGTTAAAAAATTGACAATGCAGCCAGCATGTAAGCCACAGCTTAATTTTTGTAAGTTCAGTTTTTATAATAATTATGGGATGAATCTGAAAATCTATCACCAAAAATTAGTTATGACTTATTTATGCAAGAAAATTTAAATGCAATTGATTAAAAGCTGGAAACCACTTTGAAGTAATTGTAAAGTTGGAAAAGGAAGTGAGATGTTCTTTTTCCTCCTCTTTTCCATTGTCCTGATTACTATTTCCCTTCCTAATCCAGCCTCCTAATTCTACCCCAATTCCCAGCCCCAATCCTCAAAAAAATAGAAGGATAAAGGCGGTAAATTCGGAGTAAAAGGAAGAGGCCATATAGTTTTCATTGATTGGAAAGAAGTACAAAGAGGTGAAATGCTTTCTTAAAATAATGAGAATATCAATCACTTTCCTTCAAAACTCAAACTTGTACATCAGATTTCCTACATGATATTGCCACCGTGTGACCAATAACAAAAGTAATAATAATAATTATGTACTGCTTACAATGTATTAGAAATGGTTCTTAGCATTTTATAGGCATCTGATTTAATATTTACAACAACCTGAAAAGGTAGGTGCTATTATCATCCCTGTTTTTAAAGATGAGAAAAACTGAGGCACAGATTGATTATGTAAATTATTCATGATCCCCTGCTAGCAAGCAACAGAGTAGGATTTTGATCTTTTCCAGTGTCTCATTCCCTTAATCTCCAAGGTATTCTACCACCTTTCAAACTCATCCCAAAATGGAACTCTTGAGTTTCTCCATACACCTTCCTAGGTCTTTCCCCGTTTCTCAGGACATTGTTCTACCTGCTTATGACTCAAGCCAGAA
The DNA here is from genome assembly GCA_026826555.1 of Tolypeutes matacus. NCBI lineage: Eukaryota > Metazoa > Chordata > Mammalia > Cingulata > Chlamyphoridae > Tolypeutes > Tolypeutes matacus. The sequence goes on along the minus strand of JAKSZT010054324.1, from coordinate 2,584,328 downwards.
ACATTGGTATCTTCCTCTATGCCTTCCTTTCCTGTGTTGTGTCTATGCCCTAAATATAGCTTGAATCCATTTATCTCTCTCCTTTCACTCCCAGTTAAGGCCACCATCACCTATCACCTACGACTATTGCAATAGCCTTGGACTTAATCTCAGATCCCACTCTTGACTGCTTCTACAATCTATTTCTCACACTCTAGCCAGGATTGGTTTTTTATAACATAACTCATCATTTTGCTTCCCTATTTATAATTCTTCAATGGCTTTTTATTGTATTTGTAATAAAGTCCAGTTATCATGTGAAGCCTATAAGCTCTGACATGAGCTGGCTCCAGTTTACCTCTCAAACAATATCTTATTCAATTTTCTCTTGTCTTATAGGGCTTCATCATATTTTTCCTCTCATATATCATTAATTTCAGCACGGAAGGAATTTGTTCTTCAGGATATCAGGTCTGTAATATCTGCCACTGGCTCCTTTTTATCCTTCCGGTCTCAGTTTAAAAGCCATTTCCGCAGAGAGGTTTTCCCTGATATTTAAAATCAGTGTAGGTTTATAATGGCTTCACTTAGACTAATAGTAAATAAAAAACTTTTAACAACACAGGAAATAAATAGTCTTTGCATGATAGGTTAATATACCTCCTTTGTGAAAGAAGATTAAAAGAGTTGACTGGTTTTCATTTTCTTTATTACTTCTGAGAGCCACCCTATCATTTGCTTTACTTGGATCTTCAAATGCTATCTTCAACATTTTTGTAAGAAAATACTTAAATGGCCCAATAAGGAACCTTCTTAACTTTCCCTTGTTTTATCAGATTAAATTTTCTAAGTCAAAGCTAGTCTCTTCTCTACCTTTTCAAAAACCTACCTAAGGCTTCCGGTTGCCTATAGAATACATTGCTAACTCCTTATCCTGGGGCTCAAAGAATTCAACTGTCTTTAATCTACATTTTCAGACTCATTTCCCAGGCACAATTTTATAGTGTAAAAGTGCACGGCAAACTGTAAATATCTTCCCAACTGTAAGTTATTTCATTCTCAGAATAACTCTATGAAATAATTGTTAGTAACCACATTTTGTAATGAGACAATTAAAGATTAGAGATGTTGTGACCTCTTTAAACCTTTAGTTAAGCTAATAAACTGTAAAAAGCATTCTTTATTTTCCTACCTTCACAGCCCATATCCCCTAAAACTTACTTTCCTTCCAAATTGCATTATTACTCACTTATTTGAATACTTAAACTATTTTCCTTTTTCTGAGTACAGACATGTGTCTTTATTTCTGATAAGAAGGATTTCCTTCTCAGTCTCTTTATTTACAAATGTTTATCACCTTCCAAGGTCCAGATCAAATGTGGAATCTCTCTATTACCCTCACCTGGAAATGCCCTCTTCCTTCTCTGTATTGGTGGACATTGCACTATAATTATGGAATTCAATTTATGCCCCTTTTAAAGTTACTTGTGTAGCAACTATTTTTCTTGCTCATTTATAAACTCTTACTGGACCAGAGCCGTATCTTGATTCATCTACGTAATCAGTTTGTCCGGCTCGATGTCTAAGTATGTTAGGTGTGTCATAAAGATTATTTTTTTTTCTAAAAAGGTAAAGAAATATTGTTATACTGAGAGTGCTAGCCCATAAGAGGATATGAAGCATTGTTGGAAATAATTTAAGAAAGACTTTCTACCTAACCCATGCTTTTCTGTTACAAGATAAACTATCACCTGGTGGTACCCACTGAAATTACAGGCATGTTATGTAAGAAGAATTAGCTAGCCACAAATATTGGCTTTGCATTTCACAACCTAAAAGTTTCAAAGCATCAAAATCCCATTTTAGCTATACAAGTTTAGGACAGGTAGATTCATTTAATATAAAACAACTTTTCTGAGAATTAAGATGGTTTTTCTTTAAACCTGTTATCATTTGTCTTAATCTCTATCACCACAGAAAATCTTGCTGATATTCCTATCTCCAAAGCAATGGACTGTCTGTTGATAGAGTGCTTTTTCTGTGTACTGCAGGCATTTTGGAAATAGCTCTTGGATCAAACTAAATGAGTTCCAGTATAAATAAAGAACCTGAGACATTGCAGACGGCACTCAGCAAAATATTGGTGTGACAGATAGAAAGATGTGGTGTGACCCTCTGCAATTGATGTTTTGTATTGAGTGCAGGGTCTAATAAAATGAGTTCCATCATAGAACTTGTGTGCTCAATGAAATCTCTATTAAATCTAAATATGAGCTTTGACTGCTGCTTTAGTGGGAAAAAAAAAAAGATAAAATACAAACTATAACTAGAATGATAGTTTTAGTCACAGACCTCAAATTCACTCTATTAAATATATATTTCCTATTCAAATCAAGGTGAAAGGTAAAGAAATATTTATATTATATATGCAATCTCTCTGTGAACATTATTTCACAATATGGTGAAAAATGATTGACTATTTTAAAACCTCAGGTACATTTAACAGTTTGATTCATTTCTAGCAACACATTCAAAGCTCTAGTTCACTAAATTACATTTTTTTTTCATATACATCTCCCTGCATCTCCACTTTTAACCTAAAATAGATTGGGGGGCAAGAGGTTATTGTAAATACAATCTATTTCTGTCATGTAGATCAATGCAGATTGCCTTCTAAATGACTGTTTTTTTTCATAGATGCAGGAAAAGCTTTGAATTCTGGTAAGTTATGTAGGAAGGAATATAAAGCATTTTAAGTTAGCATGCTAAGCTCTATCTAACAGTCTGGACACAATACTAGAATCTTGAATTGAGGGGGATTAATAAAAATGGTGGCTTCTAATTAGCAGTCTTTCCTCAAGTATTCTATACCATAAATCTAAGAATTGCTCAGTGAGATATGGCTGTCATCCATTTGAGTATAGCTTAATGACTCATATAACCGCAATATGGAAGTTCTAAGTAATTCTGAGGTCATATGCTCTATCACCTACCCTTATTACTGAGACGGGAACCCACAATGCTATTGGTACAAACCAGAGAGAAGAAAACAATACCTTCAACTGTTAGATAAGTACATTTATAGAGTGGAATCCAGTCTCCTTGTATTTGTCATCCAATGGTCCAAGTTTTGTCCTCTAGAGCTATTCAGTATATATATAGAATACCAGTTTCACTTTGCAGCTCTTCAAATAATTGAAGGAAGTTATCATTTCCCTGCAGGGATATGGAGCATCTTTCAGGCTCAATATCACCACTTTCTTAAACATAAAATGAAAGCTGCATTCCTCATATGACATGTTTCTAGACACTTCACTATTCTGGTCACCTTCTTTTGGATGCACTTCAATTTGTCAGTGTCTCTTTTTAAAATATACTGAACATATTATGATATTTCTGAGGCTTCTAGCAGAAATTGAACACCTTGAGAATAACAGTAAATTTTTCTGGTTTGTAAAGAGTGAGGCCTAAATTACATAAAAATTCTACTTCCAAAAAGTGGCCAGAGAAAGAGTTAATCATTAGAATATTAACAGGTTAAAAATTCAGCTTTAAGCCTACTGGTTTTACAGAACCATGTCTGAGAGAGAAAAAGCATTGTCAACATTGTGTTGCCTGCAACCTACAGACAACACAAATCAGTTGTCTGCATTGTCCACAAAACTTTCAAACATTTTGGACTCTCTGTGAGGCATAGAAAACCTATCTATCAGAGAAAGGGCTGATGGGTGATGACTTTCCTCCAAACCAGCTGAGTAACCTTGGACAAGTCACCAACATCTGTGCTGCTTAGCTTCTTAATTAGCAAATGAAAGCTTTTGACCAGATGGCTTCTAAGATCCCAGGCAGACTCTAATTTGCCCTGGCATGGGATTTCAATGTTTCAAAACTTCATGTTGTCAGGAATCATCCTCAAATTCTGTCTTTGATTTTAATTTAGTCCAGATTTAAATACTTTTTGTACTTAATAAAATCTGAGAAAAGTGCTTCAGCCATCCTACTAGCTTGTTAATTTGTTGGTTTACCTAGCAACTTCAATTTTGTGCATATTATGAGCATAGCTCAGAACCTGGCAATGGACGGTACAAAGGAATGTAGTTACAACTATTACTCTGGAAGAACTTACAGTCTAATTAGGTGTATAAGCCATGCAATTGAAAGCAGTGCAAATAAGAATATCAAATAAATGGTAAAGACATTAAATAATAATGTAATTCAGAGAAGGGGAAGATCATCATGGCCTAAATATGTGGAGATAGGGGTAGATAATGAGGTTTGATTTTGAGAGCTGGGAGAGAGGAGTATTTGTGTACTGGAAGAGTGATCAAGTTTTTAGATAAAGAGTCCTCCATTGCTCTAAAAGTGTCCTAAGCAGCAATCGCACCCAACAATGCTGAAACTTTCAATCACTGAACAAGGATCCAAATGTAAACCTAGGATTTCAGCAGCCTCTTGTACACATATTAACGCCCCACACTGCTTAGCTAACCCAACATGTCAACCAGTCAAGAGGATTTACAACCTTTTTTGGGGCCTGTGCAACCTTACTTGTAAATATCAGGAGACTTGGGTACAAGAAGGTGCCTGATATCTACTTTGGGGGTCTGAAGTATACTCAGCAGATATAGAAGAAAAAGCAAAACAAAGAAAAACAAACAAACATACAACAACAACAAAAAAAAAAACCCAAGCCACAACAAAACAAACAAACAAAAAAGCCCCAATAAACAAAAACAAAAAGAAACCCAACAAACTTTGGAGGGGTGTGTTTAAGAATTCTGTTTGACAAATCATTTTTCTCAGCATCCCAACCTTATGGTATGGCAGAGATTCCAAGACTTAAATTATGGGGCCAAGTGACACAGCTTCTAATGACTAATTCTTATGATAGGAACAAAATGATGCACTTCATAATGGAAAAATATCAATTTAATATGGATGAGGAGAGTGGAGGATATCCTTCTGAGGCCTGATTAAGAATCCAGCAGAATTGAACTGTTGAGTCTTAAGGCTAACCTCCTCCAACAATCTGTTTGAGGGTAGCCTTAGTTGTCGTTTGGCCTAATCGTATTCTTAAAGGAAATGAGCACAGTAGTGACAATTCAAAGATTCTGCACCAATGTTTCACACTTAAATGAACGAAATCTGGACCCATTATCAGAATGAGAGCGTCTCCAATTCGTGTGTCACAAATGACAGATGGAAAGTAACAAGTGCCCAGTAAATATTTACTGGACAAATGAGGTTTGAAATAAGCTAAGATTGTCTTGTGTCATTTAGAGAAATGATATTTTTACTGCAGTTAAGAAATTATCTCTTGGAAATTTCCAATTTCCCTCTGGTATGTATGTCAATATGTGTGTGTGTGTATTTAATAAAATCTTCATATCTCTTCATATGAAAGCATTTTTTTTTCAAGATTTGCCATTGTTTTCATGTAAATACTTCCTGAACCAACTTCTTGTATTATTATTTTCTTTAAAGACATTGCTTATAAAGAGATAACCTGACAAAAATTTGTGACTGATCATAACTCACAGCCATTTTAAAGATGCAGACCATGGTAAGATCCTGTAAATTTATTCATTTACAATTTTAAAAATTGAGAATAAAATAGTGATTTAACTAGCTTATTTAAATTCTGGAGCCAGTTGTATTTGAATTGTGATTTGAAGCCTCTCACAAAAGTGTTAAGATACTTAATAATTAGGATATATTGCTAAATTTCACTGGGCATGCCAGGGAACAAGAATTAGACAAACTCTAAGGCAATAGTTTGCAGTATTTCTTTGTAGGGAGTGACAATATATTTTAGGGTTTTTATTCCCCATGTCACTTAATATTACTCAAAATACAATTGTTAAAGAATTATTATTCATAAAACATATATATCCCACACTTCTTGCACATTTTTAATAATTTTTGCTAACATGAGAAAAATCTTACAAATATCTTTCTACATAAAACTTTTTCTATATTTCTGACATTTTCCTCAATTTTTCTATTGATTCACAGAAATAGGGTTATTGATTCAAATGACATGAAAAAGCTTAACATTCTTGATACATATTTCTCTATTTACTTTCATAAAATTACAAAAAAAAATTATACTCCCAAGAACTGGAGTGCTTTTCCAACTTTTATCAAAGTGATTTTCACAAATTGTAAATAAAATTTTGGACAGTTTCATAGGAAAACTTTTTTCTTAATATTTTTCATGAATTCACATTTTAAATGTGTCTTAGTCATTTGCAGTTCTTTTTAAGTGGATTTTCTCTTTTCCAATTCACACATTTTTTTCTACCTTTCTACTATCTAATACTGGCTAGAGTATTAAGTTATCTATTTCTCATTTAGTTAATTTATTCTTATATTCTGAGAAAGACTATTCTTTCCTCCAAATCAGATAAATATTCATTCAAAATTGTCTTTTATTTTTTTCCCACACTTAAATCTAATATATCTAGAATTTATTATGTAGTTGTTTCTGATAAAATCATCAAACTTTATAAGTTTATTTTTCTTTATGTAGCTTAAATTCTTTATGTTCTTTTTTTTTTTTTTTTTAAAGATTTTATTTATTTATTCATTTATCCCCCCCTTGCTGCTTGTGCTCGCTGGGTCAGCTAACCACGCTGTGCGGGCGGGCTTGCCTTCACCAGGAGCTGAACCCGGGGCCTCCCATATGGTAAACGGGAGCCCTACTGATTGAGCCACAGCCACTTCCCCTTTATGTTCTTAAGTGAGTTATGAACCCCTGACTGATAAGAACCTTTCATGGCAATTCTATTTGATCTTCCAGTGATTGTTTTAGAAGTTGCTATGTGACCCAATGAAATGTGGATGAAAATCTGCTGGGAGGATGTCCAAGAAGGGACCCTGTTGTTAAAAAGAAAGGAGAGAAGGAAAACAGTGCCTCACTCCCTTTGAATGCGATGACACTAGGTAGTAATGTTTGGACCAGTGGCTGCCATCCTGTGATGAAACAGGGATAAGTCAGAGATTAAAGCCCAAGTGCTGAGTATGAAAGAATGAAATTAACTAGGACTAATATGATATAGGAATAAACCTATTCAGGAATTCTTTAAATATGAAATATATTTTCTTCATTTATGTTATGGTTTTCTGCTATTTGCAGGCTAACACATCCTCACAACATATGATATTGTTCAAGAGTTCAATTGCACAATGATGCAATGGGATCATAACCAGACTGTTCTAGGTAGTCTACTTGCTTACCCATAACAGAAAATTAAACCTGTAATGTAATATATAATAACTAAGATACAGATAGGAAACATTTATCCAGATGACCAACATGTGTATACAACAATTTTGGGGGGCATGTGCAGCAACATCAAATGTAAATGCAATTATATATCCCCTCCCAGGAAGAAAGGGGACTTGAATAGCCAACTAGGAAAGGGTTCATTATGCAGGGTGGATTAGAATTGCAGTAGAATTGCTGGAAACACCCCAGACTATGAAGCCAGGGAGAATGTAAGTTGTTTAGAAGAAAGAAAAGCATTAAGAAAGAAACAATTTGAAAGTTCATTCAGCTTTCATCTCACCAAGAATCTGGGAAAGCAACTTAGCCACAATGAGATTCCATTTAAACTTGTCAGATTGAATTCCATTTAAATATTTCACAATATCAAGTATTGGCAATATATGAGAATGTGGGTATTCTTATATATTATTGGTGAAAATATAAATTAATTGGAAAATTTTGGCTGAAATTTGACTGGAAAGTCACATACTCTGACTAGAAATTCTGTTTTTTTAGTTACTGCAGAAAATCACTGCATATTGTAGCATTAGTTGTGACATTAAAGTATTGGAAACATCCTACATGCTCATCAATAAGAGAATGGATAAATACTTCATAAAATAATTGTTACAGTGCAAAACAGCATTTAAAATAATAAAATTGATCTATCTATATATAAATAGCAACAGGATAGATCACTAGTATGATTTTTAGTATAGAGGTGCTTAAATTCTTTCTCTGTCTCATATATTGTGTGAATATGCATTCTTTTAAATGAAAGAATACTGAAGTCCCATCCTGGAAAGCTCTGCCACATTCTCTAAGGGAGCAGCAACAGTCCCCCAAGTGCAGGGGCAGGACCGCACTACCTTCCCCCCAGCATGGGACATGAATCCCAGGGATGAGCCTCCCTGGAAGTGAGGGATTGCTACCAAGTACCAATTGGCAATGCGACAGGAAAAAGGCCTCAAATGAAAGGCGGAAAAGGTAAAGACAGATGAGTTTATATGGCTAAGAGACTTCAAAGTGAGTTGGGAGGTCATCCCAGAGGTAACGCTTATACACATCTCAGTAGGATCTCATAGACTTCCAAAGTGAATACTATCCCAAACAGTGGGGCTTCTGAGGGCTCTGGAGACACCCAGGTTCTATGGTCAGGGTGGATAGTTCCAGAGTTTGGTGCCTTGCCAGTGGGCCTACTTAGGAGTTTGTGCTCCTGAGAGTAACAGAGTTGGACGCAGTTATGTCTTCCCTGCACATGGCTCATCTGTCCCTTCTATTCTAACCTATATTTGGTGCTGGAATTTGTAGGTGTACATCCAGAGACTTGAATCTTTGGGCTGTCTATGTGCCAACTGGGCCCAGAACCTCAGTGGAGCTGCAACTCCTACTCTATAGCTCATTGGACTCACCCAGGACAACTGGCAGGGAGATGATGATGGACAACAACCATCCCAGGGAATGGAGTCTACAGCTGCAGGAAGCATAGTCCCATCCATCTTCCCCATGGGATATAAGCCCTCTCTCAATTGGAGGTGGAGTAGACACCATCCCAGACTCCTCAGGAATGGGGAAGAGCTATGGACTAGAGTGGACCTATTGGTATTCTACTATAGATATATTGTGATTCAAGCATTGGAAGAAATTACAACATTGATGTGAAGCCAGTGGCCACTGGAGGCTCTGGGGGCAGGGAGAAGGAAAAGCAGTTGTAATATGGGGGCTTTTTCAGGACTTGGGAATTGTCCTGAGAGACACTGCAATGACAGATAAAAGCCATTTTATATCATCACATAACATGCAGAACTGTGTGGGAGTGTGTGTGTTCTACAGTGTGAACTACGGTCCATGTTTAATGGCAAAGCCCCAGGATGTGTTTATCAATTGCAATTAATGTGCCACACTAATGAAGGATGTTTATGTGGGAGGTTGTGGGAGGTGTGGTAGGTGGGGCGTATTGGAATCCCTATATTTTTTGTGTAACATTTATATAATCTAAGTATCCTTTAAAAAATAAAAAAATTAAAAAGAAAAAAAAAGTGAATTGGATGAACTCACACCAAATCCATATATTTCATAACATTCAGAGTGCATCTAGGGGGTTTATTAAGGGAAGCAGAATGGAGATAGGGAATAATGAAAATTCTAGCTTTAATCTTCTATGCTATAATTAAAACACATAAATGAGGAAAGATGCATCCATAAATTATTTGTTCAAATAAATACACATGCACACACAGACTAAAGATTGGAAGCTAACATATCAGAGTTAACAGTGGTTAATTTGGGAGGTGGGCTGAGGGTGACTGTTAGTTTTTTCCTTAGGTTTTTTTCCATGTTTTAAATCCCTCTTGAAATAAAATGATACCTAATTAAAAGTGGGATGGGCAAAGTGATGAAAACTGAGTCTGAGGCAAAGGAGTTAGGAACTGGGAACAAAAAGATAGAGCGATTATGCTTGAGAAGGTGGGCAGAAGGCATCTTACCATCATTCTCTGAGGAGGTAGAATATAGAGCCAGACCCTCTTTTTTAGGGTACTTGTATTTTCTCTAAGGGCACTGAGTTAGTTGAGAAATATAGAGAAGCCAATCAACATGTTCAATGCCAAGCAGTGAAAGCAGGAGCAGTTCCAGTGCAGGGTTATATCAAGACAGTGTAAAAGGAAGATATGGGGTCAATAAATGTTAATATTAGATATGATGGGGGAAAAAAGTGGAGTTCTGCTTTGGGTGGAAGAAGGTCCAACAGATAACATTGTGGAGGCAGACACTAGTACCTTTGGTGCCTAGACCTAGCTTTGTTCCATCCTCCTTGTCTTTCCAATAGCAGGATGTCTTCTAAGGCTTCATAGAACATTGGAATATTTTGATAAATATTTTTTTCAGTATTCCTCTCCCACTATTGTGATTTAGGGAATACATTAAAGAACAAATTGATATTTTCGGATTTTTCCCGCCAGGTGTTTCTGAAATGCAGGCAAGGTGGTATAGCAGAAGCTAATCCTACTTGAACAAACCTGATATTATTTTAGAACCCACTATATATGGGTTTGATCATAAGAATGATAATTCTTATACAGAATTTTTAAGGTAATTTGTCTAAAAATATTTGAAAGCCCAATTATAAGAGCCAATTCAACCTAATCAATCCTCCCATGAACCACCCTCTCCTTCTCCACAAACATAAAATGTGTGGGGCATGTCAAAAGTGAGTAACGTGTACACATATCCATAATATAGCCACAAGAAAGGCTCATAAACAAGTGCATAAATCTTCATCTTTTCTGTATAGTGAGAACTCAGATCTACAATGCAGTTAGGTGCTTTCAGACTTGATCCTAAATTAGTGGCAATGTGGCATAAATGGTAAATACTGCTGCTGCAGCCATTAACCCAAACATGTTAATTAAGGAGGGCAATCATGGAATATTTTTTCAGCTTAATTTACCAAGATATTCTCAGTCAGTTCAGCTTAGCTATTTGGTTAGGCTTCTCAGTTGTTTATAGGACCCATAGTGTCTAGATTAAAAAGCAAAGCAAAGCATAACAGTGAAAAAATTAACTATTAAGCCTACTTAAAAGGTTCCAAGGTATACTCATATGCATACTCCGAATTTACACTCTAAAGTATGTCCCTGAAGACATCTGTTTTGTATATGTTCATAAACTTTCTTACCAAGCCAAATGATTTTTTTCTTTTTTTAAAGATTTTATTTATTTATTCATTTATCCCCCCTTGCTGCTTGTGCTCGCTGTGTCCATTTGCTGTGCGTTTTTCTGTGTCTGCTTGTCTCCCCTTGCTGGGTCATCCGGCTGCGTCAGCTCACCGTGCCGTGTGGGCCGGCTTGCCTTCACCAGGAGGCCCCCACTTGATTTTTCATACATGATACCACCTTTTCCAAGGGGGTGATTTTTTTTTTATAGTGAAAAAGCTACATGAGATATGGCAATGGAACTTGCAGGTGCAAAAATATCAGTACAGATTCTTATCATTTTTTATAATTTGAAACATATTTGGGATTGCCTCTAGAATGTTAAAAAGACATTAAAAAAGAGTTGAAGGATATGTAATGACACCCAGGATTTGTAGGGAAGAATGTTGCTAGAATAATTTTTCTACTCCAGGCCTTGATGATTAAATCCATGGTCAAGACAGGGAATTCCTGTATTAAATTTGTTTAAATTATCCCATTTGCAAGGACTAAAAGTATAAACAGATGCAAGAAGTGCTTGTTTATTTTTAAATATTAGGTTAAGGAATGATATGTCCATAATGGACTACAAACAAAACTTTAGAGTTCTTTTGAATATCCATTTCGGTACTCGTCCTACCTGAAGCCACCCTTTGATGGTCGTCCTGAAAAGAATACTGGGCTAGGTGGGCAAACAGTGTGACCCATGATGGCTGCTCCTGTTTTTATGGTACCCTAATCATACTATCTGGTTTACAAGAAACTTGGTTTTCAACTAGTCTGAGTCAATTAACATACATGGACTAACATACATAATACTTTGACAAAGACAAACTACCCTGAAGAGCTAAAATTGAACATTTATAAATAAATCATACTGTAAACTGCTTAGCAGGATCATTCACAAAATGAAATATCCCAAAACAGCTCATGTAACACAATACAGTATGTGTTAAAAAACCAGCTCTAGAGTGAAACCCTGAGTTAAGACCTTAGCCTCATCATTAATTTGATATATACTGAGCATGCTATTTGACTTCTCAAAGTTAACATTTTCTCACTTGCAAATAAGGAAAACCACAGTGTCTACTTCATTTGGTTGTGAGAGTCAAATGAGGTATTGTACAGTATTAGGCTCATAATATGTACCCTATAAAGTTAGTTGTTTTTGCTTTTGTAAATATTCTTATTATTATTAATATGCCAGGATAAACCTAGGAATCAATCAGCAAAAGCTTTTTCTAGAGGGAATTTTGATCAGTGGTTTCTTAACCCATGGTGATCCTAATTATACTAAATCATAAAAAAAGTCAAATTATAATGGCATCTGAGTTAATCATACTATTTGCTGTCAATGAATTGTCTGATGGTTAAATAACTATATTTTAGCCAGTGTTTTGCAGTTTACAAAATATTTTGGGGGGTACTCACTGCTCCAGTAATTTTTCAGAAGCAGTTTTATTGAAATATATTCACATTCCATATAACCCATCCAAAGTGTACAATCAAGGGCTGCCTAAATAATCATAGGGTTGTGCATTCATAATGACAATCAATTTTATAACATTTTCATTACTCCTAAATGAAAAATCTCATAACTTCTTCCCCCAACTATTGTTGACACATAGCATTGGTGTGGAACCTTTGTTAGAGTTGATGAAATAATATTAAAACACTACTATTAATACAGTCCATATTTGCATTAGGTGTATTTTTCCCATATACCAACCTTTTATTAACACCTTGTAATGTTCATGAAAGAACATTTGTTATCATTCATGAAAGTACAATCTTATATTTGTACTATTAACCACAGTTATCATCCTCAACAGGGTTCACTATGTTAAACAAAAATTATTTTGATTTCATTTATTTAACCAATGCTTATTGAGATCTAGGCTTTGAGGAAGTGGGAAAGGTAAAGATGTATGAGGAATCATCCGTGTCCTCAAAAGACCGTATATTTGAGGAAAGGAATTTTCTCCCTGCTTCCCCATCCCCCACCACCAATTTGGGTCAGTTTCTAGGAAACTTATAGGGAAATATTTATAAGTGATTGTGACCATCAAGCTTTAAGGTATCATGGGAGTAGCTCTTTTCCATAATTTCTTCTTCCTTATAATGCTGTGGGTAAGTTGATGAAGGACCTGCTCTTTGAAGATAGGCCTAGACTTTTCTTTTCTTGTCCCCTGTTTTCCTGTGAATTCCTCCTTTTAAATACACTATCCAACTAGTAAGTTTGTGGTTTCCAGAGGTAAGAAAAGGCCAGTAGGCATGGTTTATGTAATAAATCAAGCTTGGTATTCCAATTAACAGATCAACATTTATAGAAATGGCTTTAGCTCTTCACCCAAATGTTGAAGAATAGATATAAATTTATATAAATAGAAAGCACCAGCATTTAAAAATACTATATATTTATGTAGTCCTGCAAAGCACTCAAGTGAGTTTTAATTATCATTGCTTTTATTTTCCATTCACATTTAATTAATATACAGAATGTTTAAGTAAATTATATAATTTCCATAATAGGAACAGGTATCATATAAAGATTTTTGAACAAACATGACAGACTCTTGATGGTAACAGATATGCTGAGTGTACAGTGTGCCCTGGGCATCAGTATGGGTGTTTTACAGAGGAAACAGACAATTTGACTCTTTTGGTGAGTATGTTAGAAGGTTATCAGGTCATCTCTTGAGAGAGTTTCTCTTGCATATGGGCCCAAAATTAGTAATAAATTTCAACACTGCTTTTCTATTTAACATTGCCCTTTGTGTGTTTAGCTCCTTCACGAATCCTAAGGAGAGAAAGGTTAACTTGCTCATTGAATTTTACCATTCCAGGGTTGCCCAAATCTTATCCACACCCATAGCATTCACAAATGAAGGAAGAAAATAAATGAAAATAAAATAAAAGAGTAAGAAATTACTTAATTTCAGGCTTGGTGTCAAGGAGCCAGCCAGGTTCCAAATTGGCACACTGCTGTATGGGGTGTGCTGCTTTCAAATACCATCCTAGTAAGATGGTTAAAGGTCCCACAAAGAACCAAGTGGACAGATCCAAGGGAACAAGTAACACTTGAGTCCCATTTTAACCCTGCCGGGCAGACAAGGTTATATTGTACTCATTTAACAAAAGAAAAGAAAAATCAGGCTAAGAAAGATTGCCAGTGGTTCCCAAATGCAATCCATAGATTGTTCCTTACTGGTTGTATAGAAATCAACTCAAGTATTGGCCAAAAGCAGATTTTCCCGACTCCATCCCAAGAGGTTCTGATCAAGTAAATGTGGGAAGAACCTAGGAATGTGCATTTTAAAAATTCACCAGGTAAATCTGATGGGGAGTTAAGTATGTGAGCATGTTCATGTAAAATAAAATAAAATTTAAAAATAAAATCAAAGCTGGTCAAATGTTTAAAATCAAATAGAAACCTGTGTCTGTCTTCCGAAACTGATACATTTAAGCCAAATGGAAAAGTAATGATTCATTTTATTAAGTCTGATTTATTTATTCTCTACTTCCTTCCAGAGAGGATTTAGGCAGTTTAGAAAACAATACCTTCCCATAAAATCTATTTTTTTTAAAATAAAAAGAGATTAGAACTGTAATAAATAGAAAAAGCAAATATTGCAATCGTATGACTTAAAATCCTTATTCTGATTAGGCACAAACGTAGCTCTGGGGTTCCTGGCAGCAAAAACAAAAAGAGAAACCTGGGGGTTGTGGGGTGGGAATTACATAAATTTTCTTGTCAGCAAATGAGCTCATATATCAAATCCCCAGAGGATATAGATTTTTCTAGTGTTAAGCTCTATGGAAAATTTCTTATGTTCATGATTATATAGGGGATATTTAGTGAATTATATTAGTAAATTATATTTTCAAAAACAATTTTGCATCACATTTCAAAATTTTAGTTTGAACTTTCTCTGCTATGATTCCTAGTAGAAACGTGGATAGGAATTTTCTACACAGAGATGAATTCCACTGGGTGTTATGTATCTTCCAAATACCAGTGCGACTACGTAGGATAGGCGAACAATATTCTATCAATCTCTTTTTTTTTTTTTAAGATTTATTTTTATTTATTTATGCCCTCCCCCTTGCTGCTTGTGCTCTCTGTGTCCATTTGCTGTGTGTTTCTCTGCATCTGCTTGTCTTTGTTGCATCATCTTTCTGCACCAGCTCAGTGCGCCCAGCCCACCATGTCGGGTGGGCCGGCTTGCCTTCACAAGGAGGCCCCAGGAATCGAACCTAGGTCTCCCATATGGTAAACGAGAGCCCAACCAATTGAGCCATAGCCGCTTTCCCTATCAATCTCTTTGAACCTTCCAGCCTCCTGGTTCTCGTGTCTTGGTGGTGGGGTAGGGGTGGGGGGAATCTATGCCAAAGAAATAAAGCACTAACAACCACATACAGCATTAACTCATATTCTGAGAACTTGAAAGCTTCGGCCTAGCCTGTAGCATATTTTAAGAAAGAATCCAAAACTACTGCAATGTAGGGATATAATATAAATGCTGACAGAGTTGTAATGAATGATATGCTACTGGCAACGTGGAGCTGTATAACATAGCTTCAGGTTACAACAAAACTCCACACAGTCCTGTCAAATTAATTTTGTTGTTTTCTTAGAAAGTAGGACTATAAAACTTACTTTGGATTTCTTCCAAAGTTCTACCAATTCTTGAAATACTGACAGCTGTTAATGATCCCCTCCATTGGAGAAGAAGCATGGCAAGGCTTCAGCTAAAGAGACCTCTAACCATCAATGAGTTACAGAATTCCAACCTAGAGATTCAAATAGCACAGGAGGAAACACTTCCCACCTGTCCTGGAGGGAAGAAGCCAATGAATTCTAAACTGCAAAGGATTCTTAAAAGAATCCTCAACAGTGAGTAATTATCCTAAAAATAATTGCATCTTGCCAGGTTCCAAAAATTTACATAAGCATTAATCCATTGTATCAGTCAAACTACAAATAACGGAAAAACCTAAATAACTCTGACTTAAACAGATACAGGGTTATTTTTCTCATGTTTCTGGACTGGCTGAGATGCTCAAAGATGTATGTCTTTAAATATTCAAGCTTTTCCCCTCCTCTCCTGACCCATAATGCTTAGTTTTTTATTTTTATTCTATTATATTTCCAGGCATTGATTTGCATTTTTAGACACGCAAAACGGAAAGATGAAAGGAAGAAAGACAAAATGGCTTTGCCATTTTATTCCAGAAAGGGTTCCCTTTTGTTCTTTCACAGAACTCAAACACATGGTTACCCATAGTTCTTTCACAGAACTCAAGCACATGGTTACCTCTCATTGCTAGGGATCAAGGGAAGAATCTATTTGTAGGTGATATGCTGCTGCCAGAATAAATATTGACGTTCTTTTAGTAAACATGAAAGTGAGAATGGATACTGGGTAAGCAAACAGCTGAGCATATCATGGCCATCTAAACAATATATGGTAATAAATTATTGGTAATGTATTGGAAGGGTAGTACATATTCTCTACTCCTCTTTCCAAGAATTCTGTAACTGTTTCAGAGTAAGTAAAATTGGTAAGATAAACAGTTTATATGTGACTTATTGTAAAAATTACTCAACCAGCAAATATTTAAGGAAAACCTATTGGAATTCTAGAACTATGGATTCATTGGATATTAGATTTGTAATGAATCTTAATAGATATTTAGCTAGCCTGATCAGTAGTTGCCTAGTACATGGGAAACATAAAACTTACAGATAAAAGACATGTATACATAGGAAGTCCCAGGTTCAGTTCCTGGTGCCTCCTAAAGAAAAAACAAACAGACAACGAGCAGACAACAAGCAAAAACAACAAGCAAAAACAACAAGCAGACAAGGAGTGCAAAAACAACAAGCAAAAACAACGATCAAACAGACGAGGGAGCCATCTGGGGGCGGGTTGAAAAAAAAGACATGTATAGGATTAAAAGGATATTAAACTGTGAAATAAAGATATAAGAAAATACTGAGTACTATCCAAGATTCAAGAACTCACTATCCTTGAAAAACGAGATAATTTGTTCTAAAGACTTATTCTAATTTATTCCAAAATTGAAGTGTAATCAGAATTGTTTCTTCTGCAAGGCCAAGTACAACATAATGATAAGTATATAATAAAGCCATCCTAGAAAGTATAGCAATGTTACCCTGTAGTCTACAAACTAAAAAGTGCACAAGTGCCAAAGTGTGCCTGCAGCTTTGAGAGCAAAGAGCAGGCATTGTCAAGTGGTCCTAAGTAAAATAGATCGGCATTTTGTCATTAAGTCCAAGATAAGCAAGTAACTAATCATATATCATTTTTTTACTCAAAGCCTTTTTCTTGTGTTTATCTTTAAATCATAGAAGGAAGACTGTGGATTAACCTATATCTGTAATGTCTGCATGTATTTTTCACAAAAAAAGTAGCCTTTGACTCATTTATCCATTCTCTGAAGAGGACCAGGTCCATCATCAACATTTTAGAACTGCTATAATTTCACCTTCTTTTCCAAGCAAGCCATAGGTAAGAAATGGGAGGTTAGTTAGAAATGCAGATGAGGAATGAGATGCCATTTTCTAGCCCTGGTATGAATAAGGGACATGGTTTGCTTTTTAGGAAAGATGATTTGCCTGTTTTCTGCAGAACTCATAGTAGAACACAGGGAATCATAAAGTAGAAAGAAATGCTCAGTCAGGCTTACTGGAGATTTTGAATATAATTTTTCATCTAATTATTCAATATTTATACAAGAAGGTATCTGATAATGTCCTGAGTGACCATAATCCTAGGGAAAGCCTGTCAGCCAATGAAGACTATGTAAGTGAACATGTTAACATGTTTCCCTTAGCTTTTTCTCAAAACTAAAAGGGAGGCAGATTTCTTGTAATTTCACAATGATTAGTTCAACTTGAGTGCCTGATAACAATTACTTAAATTTTATTTTGACATATATGGTTCAAATCCAGGCTTACCATTTACCAGATGAATGACTTTAGGCAAGCTACTTAAATTTAATAGTCCTGGTTTTCTTCATATGTAAAGTGATGAGGATACACTTCTGAAGATTAGCATACATAAACACACCTATCAAGTACATGCCCATAACAGGTATGAAATAAATGGCATTTCTTCATCTCCTTCCAACTCAAGAGTCATGACTTTACAAATGGGCATTTCCACTGAGAAGGTAGCAGAGCTCTTTTTCCTACAACTTCATTTCTTTCATGAAGTCTTTCTAAAATAATTAAATAATAATGGGCAACTTTCCATATGTTC
Organism: Tolypeutes matacus; assembly: GCA_026826555.1. Lineage (NCBI taxonomy): Eukaryota > Metazoa > Chordata > Mammalia > Cingulata > Chlamyphoridae > Tolypeutes > Tolypeutes matacus. The sequence continues at coordinate 2,566,098 of JAKSZT010054324.1, read as the reverse complement.
CTCCTGGATGCCATAACTGCAAAGCCACACCACACAGTGACATACAGTATGTCACTTCCTAGAAATTTCTCTTTGTGGATAGTAAATGAATATGATCCCAAACTTGAAGGTAAATAGTGATACTAGAGATTTTTCTTGATATTCCTTTTCCCCTAAGTGACATCTTCTCTTTCTAATTCTAACCATACAGGAGCTATCTTCTCCACTTCCCATTTTTGTTTTTCACCAGGGTTTCACTCCAGGAGAAACCCTATGTGGAGTAATTAAGTAGGTCTTCTGACTTGGAAGACTGTTAAGAGTGGAAGTTAGGACTGAATATTGAAGAAGCAGAATTGTGACTCAGGTAACTCATAGATTCAAGTGGGGATCAGGGCGCCACCACACTAAGAAAATGCACTACCAATATAGCTCATCTTATAACACATCCAACTCCTCTTTCCTAATCGTTGAACATAGGCTCACATAATAGGAATCTGACTTCCTTTATAGGCAAAGATGAATCCCCAGACATATGAGGAAAAACAACAATGTCAGGTTTTATGAGGTTTCCCATAGATTAAATATACTATCATATCCATAAAAACAATGTTTAAAACAATCATTGATGGCTAAAATTAAGACTAAATGAATGTGCAAAACAGAAAATTAGATATAAACTGAAGACAAATTGGTTGAAAGATTGAAGCAAGATATTTTCTCAAAATGGATTACAAAAATGCAAAGAGACAAAGTAAAACAGAAGAGTTAAGAGGCACAAAGAATAGATTTCAATGGTCCAACATTTATCTAATAAAATTTCCAGAGGAATCTGATAGAGATCATGGAGGAGATATTTTTTAAATATAAAAGAATAAAATATTGCAAAATTGAAAGAAAGTAAATGAATTCAGGTAGAAAGTCAACCACTGAGACCTGGGCAGAAAGAATAAGAAAGTAAAATTGTCATTTATCAGAAATCAAGTTATAAAAAGCTGTAAGAAGTAGTGTTCAAGGGGATGAGAATAAGATTAGTCTGAGATGTTTCAGTGGTTATTGTAGAAGATAGAAGATAATAGTACAATGTCTTCAAAACCTTTGATCCTATACCCAGAAAAAATAGCATATAAATAGTAGAACAAAATAAAGATACTTTATAATATTCTATTGATGAACTAGAGGTCCTTTTTGGAAAAAAAAAATGCTAGAGGATATAATCTAGCAAAATGAAAACAAACCAATGCAGAGAAATATGTAGGATCCAAGCAACATCAATGAGCAAATTAATCATTACTATATGTATTAGTCACCTAAAAGGGGTGCTGATGCAAATATCAGAAATCTGTTGGCTTTTATCAAGGGTATTTATTTGTGGTAGAAGCTTACAGTTACCAGGCTATAAAGCATAAGTTCCTTCCCTCACCAAAGTCTGTTGCCATGTGTTGGAGCAAGATGGCTGCAGAAGTCTGCAAGGGTTCAGGCTTCAGAGGCTCCTCTCTTCCTGGGGCTCTGTTTCTCTCTGGGCTCAGCTGTAGACTATCAGGCAAATGGCTCCTCTCTCTTCCTGGGGCCTCTGTCTAATGGAGACTTTTCTCCTTCCTCACTTTATCTGCTTCTCTGTGTGTTTACTTCCTGGGCTCCAAGATCAAAAGTTCCATCTCCCTTCTCTGTGGTGAGGTTTCTCTGTGAGTCTCTGCCCACCAAGGGGGTGGGAACTCAACATCCTACTGACATGGCCCAATCAAAGCCTTAATCATTATTTAATCAAGTAAAAGTGAAACCTCTGAATCTAATATAATCTAATATGCCCAGAGGAACAGACACGTTTACAACATAATCCAATATCTATTTTTGGAATTCATAAACAATATCAAATTGATACAGCATACCTATACAAAAATATACTTGAAGTATCATACATAAATTGTATCAATCAGGAATGATTTATTTCAACTAGGGATAAGGCAGGGATGGGTGAAAGAGAAAGCATGATGGGTTCTTGTTTTGTTTGAATGTGGATATAGATATTAAATAATTCCAAATGTTGGTAAAAAAAATATAACTTTTCAAAATATGGTAAAATCTTAACACCACTGCTTTAGTTTGCTAAAGGCTGTCAAGTCAATTTTACAATGGGGAGTTTTTAACTTAAAATCTTACAGTTCTGAGGCCATGAAAGTGTCCAAATCAAGGCATCATCAGGATATCCTTTCTCTGTAAGCTGCAGCAGTGAGAGATCAGGCACATGGCATGTCTGGCCTGTTGCTCTCAGCTTCTGGCTCCAGTGGGTCTCTTAGCTTCTATGTTCTGTTGATTTCAGCTTCTGGCTTCTGGAGTCTTCTCTCTCTGTTTCTGGGCCTTAATCTCTGTTTCTGTGGCCTCTTCTCTCCTGTTTATAAAGGAATCTGGCAAGCAGACCAAGACTCACCCTGGGCTATGCTCCACTGAAGCAATACAATCAAATGGCCCTCAACTGAATCCAATCCAATCAAAGGGCCCCCCACTGGAATGGACCAATTTAAGAACATAATTTCTGGGGGTTCACAAAAGAATCAAACTACTACAACCACCAAAGAGTAGAAATAGAATAAAGAACTTGTGAACCAATAAAAAATAAATAAATGGAGCAAAGAACACTAATAATTCAACAAAGCCAAGGAGAGTAGGAATTAAAAGGGAGTATATAGCAAGCAAAAAAAAAAAAAAAAAAAAAATCTAAGCCAAATATCAAGAAGTTTAAAAACATCTGTGACCACTGTAATGTGAATGCAAAATTTAAAAATTCCCCCATGAAAAGCCAGAATTTCCCTCAGGGAGGAAAGGCAGAGAAAAGAAAACCCAGCTGTCTAACTATGTCCTATTTGCAAGAGGCATATCTAGGAAACACACACATCTACATATAGATGATACTCTTATTAGCTGACACTTGACAAACCTATTTAACAGAAATATACAGTTAATATTCTGCTTTACCAATCATAGCCTTTGCCTATTTTTCTATAGATTTCGAATGTAACTCATTTCAATGTAAAGCCAGAAAAGAAAAGCAAATTTCCAATAAATATAAAAGAAATGGTCAGCCTTGTGAATAGCCACAGAAATGAAAATTAAAGTGAGATACAGTTTTTCTCAATTGGAAAAAACTGAAGGAAGGAAGGGAGAGAGGGAAGAGAAAGGCAGGGAGGGAGGAAGGAAAGAAGGAAGGCAGGGAGGAAGGAAGAGAGAGAGGAAAGAAAATACCGATAACACACATCCCAGGTTTTGGTTTCCAGATCCCAATATGAGAGAAATACCAAAAGCTCATTCCTGTGACATCTTAAATTCCCTTTGCAAGGATGTTCCTACGTAGATTTCTATACCACCAACATCTGCCGGTTTGTAGCTTTTCTTTCTGGCTACCTGGTCTCAAAGAGTCTTGCCTATCTACCCCCTCTTAATTATTAGTATTTTCAATTTTCCACATTTGACTTCTTACATGTTGCATCATCATCTCAGATTATCTCATTCATTTCTCTGGTTTCAACAACTGAAGTCACACATACTATTACTTACAGATCAGATCTTCCTAATGAAATCCCTGGCTTCCATCCAAATAAATGCTCACTCATAAATATCTGAAAGGTACTCAAAACTCAGTATGTCCAAAAATGAAAATATCTTTTTACACAGTTATCACTTTAACCTCCTAACAAGCCCTTCTTAAATGAATATACAAAGACAAGTTATAAAAAATATATTTTTATGGCCACTAAGCACATGAAAAGGTGCTCAACATTATTGGTCATAAGGAAAATGCAAATCAATACCACAATTATTAGTTAAAGTGTGGTCAAATTGAATCAGGCTAAGCCTCAATTCATATAACTAGAGGGCTTATAAAGGAAGGAAATTTGGACAAAGTCAATAGTAGCCAGAAACCAGAAGAAGTCAGAAATCAGAAGAAGCTAGAGAGGAGAGAGAGAACCACCATGTGATGGAAGATGGCCATCACCAGAAGGCTACTGATCTCAGAAGAAAGCATGACTTTGCTGACATCTTGATTTTGGACTTCTAGCCTTCAACACTGTGAGACAATAACTGCTTATTGTTTAAACCTACATATATTTAGAGGACTTATAAGAGTATCTCACAATTATGTGAATACTATAGTAAAATCTATTACTCAGAATGTTTGGACTGACAAACTCTAAAATCAGAAATTAATTTACAAAAACTAATAATGCTACCTGTCTGTAGAATATTTTATGATTTTAAATAGTGCCACAATGCAAAAAAAATGATGCACTATAAACATTCTTGATACACAAGTATTGCTTTTTAGTGCCAGAAAAATGTACTTTAAGGAGAGTAGCACATTATAGTTTAAGTGAAGTTCTTCATTAGATAGTTTGAGAAAATGAGGCATGAAACGAAGATGCAAAAGGCTCCTTAATAGTTCCTGAGCAGATAATGTAGGCCAAAGACAATCAATAGCCATGCTTCATTTATTTTATGTCCATGAGCACTTAGAGGCAAAATGTTAGTGTTTGCTATCCTGTTGGCTTTCTTTGTTATGCATCAGTAATGAAAAAATGGATTTGCATATTAAGGTGTAGTTTTACAAATTTGACTCAAACAACAGGACATTACTATTAACCAATATGGAAAGAAACTCTGAATGTATTACTGTGGGTCCATTAAAAATAACTTCTAAGCAGCTCTGATGATAAATTTAGTAAGTCTCTTTTTTTTTTTTTATTTTTATTTTTTTATTTATTTTTTTGTGGGGGAATGAAGCCAAACAATTAAAATGAAAGTTCAAAAACACGTTATAAAAATACATAAAAGTATGTAATAAATTTAAGGTTCTATAAAATACCCAATTTAAAAGAAGTGACCATAGTCCGTGAAAGCAGTCCTAAATTAAACATATTATAGAACATAAGGTTTTAAAAAGTCTATTGATAGTGCTCCCATCTTGAGCACAATTTTGGCTCACTTAGCATCACCTTAAGGGTGATGGCATATTGGGAAACAGTATATGTCTACTTAAGGTCAAAATACTCCTTTTATTATTATTGTCATATTTATAGGAACAGAGATTATGAGGGAATATATTCAGTAAGTACATTCTGTTTTTTTATAAAAGGTATAAAATTAAATGTCATATAAGATGATTTAATATTTGCTTTTATACGAAAGTATTGAATGCTAGACATTAGGCTTTGAACCCAATGGTTGCTTGATATTAGGAAAGAGTAGAGTAAGAAACTAGTGGGACACCTGAAATAGTCCATAAAGTTCTTCCATAAGAAAACTCCCATTTGTTACAAACCTTCCCTGGATGAGGGCAATAACAAAGAGATTAAGTAGGAGGAATTGGAGACACTGTGATAACATTAGGAAAAGGAGATAGAAAACGAAAGAAAAAAAATGAAAATCAGAAAGAGTGACAAATACATAAGGCATTAAGAAAGATAGAACAAGAGTAGATGCCTCTCTGGGAACATGACTTTGGACTTCTCCTGAAATATAATGGAGAGTTCTCTCATAACCTCTCTACACTCTAAACTCCAAAGGTGAAGACAGAATAATAATCCACATAACGGAACTATCATCAAAGTTTAGATCAACAGTGCATATAACCCAATATTCTGATATTAACAGTTATATCTCAAAACATATTTAAGGAAAAACCTTATTTTATTGATGATTCAGCTTCAAAAGTTTAAGACAATCTTCTGAATCAAAACAATGCAAAAGAAACTTTCCTCTATCACTCATCTATAATTTCCATATATATTTAGTGTGTAGTTTTAAAAAATTGAAAATCATATTTAATTTTTATTTAGCTTTCACTTTCCCACTAGAATTTTAAATTTAGATACATTTATATTACTATGTCCAAAATATATATAAGTAAAAAAAAAAAAAAGTAACATGTCATGTGTAGCAGTTTGGCAGTTTGATGTCATTATGAATTCCAAAAACAGATATTGGATTATGCTTGTAAACTGGCCTGCTAATCTGGGCATGACTAAGTTATGATTAGGGCATTAACTGAGCCACTTCAGTAGGGTGTTGAGCCCCATCTCTTGGTGGGTGGGGAAATCAAATATAAAAGGCATGGCAAAGGACAGAGTTGAAGCAATTCTGATGTTGGAGTTTTAATGCTGGAGCCCGGGGAAGCGAGCCAACTGATGAGCTTGATCATGAGGAAGGAGAGAAGGCCCCAGGGTAGAGACAAGCCATTTACTTGACAGTTCACAGCTGACCTTGTGGATAGAGGCAGAGCCTAGATAGCCTCATAGTCTACAGCTGACATTGTGGAGGAAACAGAGGCTCTAAGCCCGGAGAGAAATGCTGCCCTGGGAAGAGGGGAACCTAAGAAGCCTGAACCCTGGCAAACTTCAGCAGTTGCCTTGCTCCAACACGTAGCAACAGAATTTGGTGAGGGAAGAAACTTATGCTTTATGGCCTGGTAACTGTAAGCTTCTACCCCAGATAAATACCCTTTATAAAAACCAATCAGTTTCTGGTATTTTGCATCAGCACCCCTTTGGCTGACTAATACAGAATTTGGTACCGAGAGTGGGGTAGTGTTTTTGCAATTACCAAAATGTTGGAATGATTTTATAAATGGGTAACAGGTATTTTTTGGATGAATTGTGAAATGCTTGATGGAAAAGGCCTAGATCACTTTGAAGTGATTGTTGATAGTAATATGGATGCTAAAGAGACTTTTTTATGATGCCTTAGAAGTAAATGACAAAACTATTAATGGAAACTGGAGGAAAGGCGATCCATGTTTTAAAGTTGCAGAGAAGTTAGCAAGATTAACTCCTGGTGTTATATGGAAGACAGAATTTGAAAATGGTGAGTGTGAGAATTTAGCTGAAGAACTTTCCAAGAAACTCAGAGAATACAGCTTGGCTTCTCCTTGCAGCTTATGGCAAAATGCTAGATGAACGGAATAAGTGCAGGACTGAATTTTTGGGCACAAAGAAAAAAGAAACTGATTCCGGAACTTCCAAGTCTCTGGACATCAAGTTTCCAGATGAAGGTGCCCCATTTGAAGACTTAGCTAAACCTGGAACTTGTAAATCAAGATTCAAGATGCAGTTATCTCGGAAAGATTTGTGGAAAGTGTTAGTGTCTGATGGCTTGGACTCCGGCTTCTTGCATGCTAAACCAACATTTTTGAGAGTGCTGTATGAACAAAACCAATGTCATCTTGGACTAAAAGGAACAGGGAAAGGACAGACTGAAGGAGAAACAGCTTTAAGAAGAAAACCATGGAAACTGAGATCTGGAATTAAGACATCACCTTGGGTCAAGAGAGGAGCCCCACCCATGTGTACAGAGAGGGTGAGTTTGCCCCAGCAGTTGAAGAGGGTGGATGTTCCCATCCGATGTTCAAGAAGAGTTTTGCTGCCCCAGGATGCAGGGAGGGCAGAGCACATTCTCCAAGGATTAGGGCAGTTAAGGTCAGTAATCCATAGGTCTGACAGGGGTGGACCTGTCCCCCATGGATTAGGGAAGGACAAGTAGTCAACTCATTGCTCTGAGAGGGTTGAGCCTGTATGCCAAACGTTAGGGGGATGGGTGTTGTCTTCACTTCACTGTACTAGGGGGGCTAGGATTCTAACCCAAAGATTGGGTAAGGTGTGGCAATCACCCCAATACTCTTGGAGGATGAGGTCTGGAGCTTGGTCAACACCCAGATGCTTGATGAGGGGGGAACCAAGAAAATGGCCATTGGGCAAGCCTGTGGAAAGAGTGGGTTCCCATGTGGCCCCAAGAAGAAGAAACCATCGACTTAAGAATGACTCTCAGACTCTGAAATCCAATGGTGTATGCCCTTCAGGTTTACTGAACTGTAGAAGACCCATGACTCATGTTTAACCTCGCAATTTCTCCTTCTGGTAATGAAAATGTTTATCCTTTGTCTTTCCATTTGTGTATTTGACATAGTTAAAAGGTTTTATAAAATCAGAGGTCTACAGCAGATGGGATTTTGCCCTAAGACAAACTGTATTTCTTTAAACTGATTATGATATGATTTTGTACTTGCATTGTTACTGATTTAAGGGTTTTTGAATATTGTAATGTATTTTTGGAATTCAGAGGGTGGAGTGTAGCAGTTTGGCAGTTTGATGTAATTACAAATTCCAAAAATAGATATTGGATTATGCTTATAAACTGGCCTGCTAATCTGGGAATGATTAAGGCATTAACTGGGCCACATCAGTAGGGCATTGAGCCCCACCCCTTGGTGGGTGGGGAAATCAAATATAAAAGGCGTGGCAAAGAACAGAGCTGGAGCAGTTCTGATGTTGGAGTTTTGATGCTGGAGCCCAGGGAGGCGAGCTGACTGAAGAGCTTGGTCATGAGGAAGGAGAGAAGGCCCTGGGATAGAGACAAGCCATTCACCTGACAGTTCACAGCTGGCCTTGTGGAGGGAGGCAAAGCCTAGAGAGCCTTATAGTCTCCAGCTGACCTTGTGGAGGAAACAGAGCTAAACCCAGAGAGAAACGCTGCCCTGGGAAGAAAGGAACCCAAGAAGCCTGAACCCTGGCAAACGTCGGCAGCTGTCTTGCTCCAGCATGTAGCAACAGACTTTGGTGAGGGAAAAAACTTATGCTTTATGGCCTGGTAGCTGTAAGCTTCACCCAAAATAAATACCCTTTATAAAAACCAACCAAATTCTGGTACTTTGCATCAGCACCCCTTTGGCTGACTAATACATCATGGTTTAGAAGACTTAGCATGCCATAATGCTTTACAGGGGCTTACTTCACGATCAGTGAGAAGTTACCAGTGCGCACACACGATTTCATTGGGAAGAGAAAAATTAGTCAAGCCTCTACTGTGCCATGTTTCTATACTGGCACTATTCTCATTTTTCAAAAAGTGTTATTCTCAGTTTTCTGGTTGATATGACAAATAACTATAAAAAGGATTGGCTTAAACAATAGGAATTTATTGGCTTACAGATTGAAGCTAGGAGAATCTGAAAACTAAGGTGTAAGCAAGGCAGTACTTTGTCCCCAATGTCTGTAACAGTCTGACTGCTGGGGAACCTTGGGGGTCCTAGGCTTGTATCCCTGCCTCACCTTACATGGCAATGTCCTCTCCTTTCTCTTCTGAGTTCTGTTGACTTCCAGCTCCTTCCTGTGACTTTCTCTCCACTATGTTTGAATTTCTTCTGTTTATAAAGGCCTCCACTAATCCAGATTAAGGCCCACACTCATTTAGTTGGGTCACACCTTAACTAAAAATAACAATATATTCAAGATGTTCTATTTACAATGGCTTCATACCCACAGAGACACAGATTAAGATTAAGAACACTTCTAAATTGAGGTATATAAATCAACTGACCTGTGTTTTTTTCATGTTTCTATTCTTACTTTTCTTTCCCTGCTAGCTTATTATTTTTTTTAGTACATTTTCTCTAAAAATACATTTAGCTTCTTCATGAATATGGATAAAACATAAATAATTTCTCACATGTTTTTTTAACTTCTAATATGTGCCAGATACTAAAAATAGGAACCATAGGAAAATTCATGTCATTGGCAGTGTCCTAAAGCAGATTATACTTTAGCTGGGAAATAAGATCAGGAAATGAGAAAGAAGTAAAGAGTTGTGGTGTAATTGATGGTAAAAGGGTATGGTAAAAATTTTAAGTTCAACTGTATTTAGAATGGCTTCTCAGAAGAAGGAAGACAGGAATGGTGGCTTGAAAAGAGGGCACAGGAAGACATTATAAATAGAGGGGATGGCACAAGCATAAGAGAACCTCACGGAGACCAAAATGACTTGGGTGAAGAATTCAAGTTAGGGAAAGATGAGAAACCAAATTAGCTAACTAGGTGTGAGTCAATTTAAGAGGGACTTTAAATGCCATATTGGGGGGGGGGGGATCAGCCATTAATAGAAGAAGCCACTATACTGGTTTAAAAATCAAGTAGCTGTAATGATTGGGCCATGCATATTGACCAAATTATCTGATGTCTAAGAAAGAGGATTGCTGGAAACTCAATCTTGAAAGCATAAACTGAAGGGAAAAATATGAGATATTTTTCGTGGAACATTGGAGACCCTCAACATAGAAGTAACTGTCAGGTAGAGCCAAAAATAAAGTTTAATTAAGCTTTGGTTTAATCTGCTAATGTGCATTTCATTGACAACATTTAAGGATTTTGATGAGGGGTGAAGAAAGCCATGAGCAAGTTTGTTAGATATTGTTTATGATATTTTTCTAGACTTTGGCAAGATGACAGTGAATATGTTATGTTATGGTTCTAATTTGTGACTAATGGCACATTGAATTGGAATATTTTACTTACTTTATTATAATCCAATTCATATCTTTTTAAAGAAATATGTCAAATGACAGTTATAAATTATAAATGAATATTTGCTAGAAATGGAGGTGTCTTCCCCACCAGGGTTTGGAAAAGTGAAACATGGCATTTATGTTTAATGTTTGACCCCTAAGACTAAAAACTGCTAAATTTAGCAACTAATAGATAATCTGTATCCAAAAAATCCTCAATTGAATCTAATAATCGGAAAAGTCTATATAACTTAATTTTCAGATTCTTTATATACCAACCCACTGTTAGTTTCTATTTAACTTACTCTTGCATTATTTGTTAATGACCTATTTTCCATTTTATTTATTCAGAATAATAACAGGGAAAAGACAGATTTTCTCGAGGGTTGGGGAACAATCGGTTGTTGGAAAAAAAAGACAAACAGCTAACCTGCTAAATACCATTCTTCTCTTCTAACAAAAAAGGGATTATTCTTATGTAAATGTATTTTGTTTTTGTTTCTATAGCTCTAGGTACAGGAATTTCACTTCAGTAGTTGTACTGACAAATGGAAAATTTTCTCCCTTCATTAATAATAACAATAATATGTGACTAATAACACACAGTTTTCAAGATGCTTTACCACTATGATCATAGCAACACTCCATCGCAAGTAATTATATTGTTCTCCATTTTATACTCAATAAAACTGAGGCTCAGTTTTGAATTGCTGCCCCATATTTTACTATCAAAGCTACTTTAGGCAAGTCATAAGCTGAAGGCTCAGTTTTTTTATTTGTAAGATGTGATTATTATAATATATCCAACCCTGTTCAATTGCAAAAATAAGTTCTAATGAATTATTAATGGATTGCCAGAATGACCTACATCCAGTAGAGGACTTATGAGACCATAAAAATATATTCTGGATGTCTTTCTTCAATCTTTTTAAACAAGAATTAACTCATTTTTACCATACACGGAAAAATCTTTGTTCGCACTACTAGCTATAAAGGTGCAATTACAGGCATCATAATTGCTGCCAGGGGGCTTATGCTATATAGAATGTTCAGGGTAAGAAGAATTGCCATGTTGGTCATTTGCAAAGGGAAAAACTACTTTAGCATATTCATTAAACTATCCTCTCTGAAACAATTTTGACAATTTATTTTATTAAATTTAATTTATTTACTTGTGCCATTGTGAAATACAAAGGAGTTTCCAAGAGATGAAAAAGCTCAGTATAATGGAAAGTTCATAGGATTTTGGTATTAAAAATGAAAGAAAAAAAAAACTTGGTTTGAATCTTGTGTACACATTTATTATTCAAAGAATCTTGATCAGAATCTAGGCAGGCAGGGAAGACTTATACTTTATAGGAAGAGGTTAAATTCCAAAAGAGATAAAAGAGATGTCTCATTGACATCGCCAGCTTTCTGAAACCTCTTATCCTGGATAGCTCAGCTAGAATCAGGAATGTATTTTTATTGCATTTTGGACAGAGAGTAGTTATAAAAAACCTTGGCTCTGTTCACAGTAAGGAATTATCCTTTCTACCCAAGAACCTTCTTTATTATGACATCCTTTAGGAGGGCAAAACATATTCCCATTCTGTTGTAAGAAACTACACAGAAATGGAAACTTAAGTGGTAAAGAATTCAACTTTTCCATCCCCAAAGCTTTCATACTAAGTGGTTCTCTTTTCTGAGATCCAGGATTAAATATCCTACTCAGCATCCTACTGTGGATGTCTAATAAACATCCCAGACTTACATGTACAAAATGAAATTCTTGATCTTTGTTTCTCTCCAATAATGATTAACAATATATATTGACAGCAAGCCCAAGATGTATTAGAAAAGGAAAAGTCAAGCGTCAGGATCATATGTAATGTAAGATTCAAGTTTTGTTCAAACACACACATGTACATATATACATCCTTTTATGTTGATATTTGCTTGGAAAACAGCTGAAAGAATATACATTAAAGTGCTAACACTAGCTATATCCAGAAGGTGGGAGTGCAAAAAGGTTTCATGTACTGCATAAGTCTGTATTATTAAAAATGTTTATAATGAGCCTCTAAAACTGTTATAATTAGAAGTTAATTGTAAAACTATAATACGAGTAGGTTTTGATTTTTTCTAAAGAATTTCATTAAGGATTTATTTTCTTGCTTAGCCCGAATCTAGGATGGTAGTGAAGGGTTCATTGCTAATCCAGGCTTTCCAATAATATATTTAGCCATATTTGAAAATAAGAATAACAGGTATTCAAAAACAGTTTTTCTTACTGGGCAGGTTAAATGTGTGTGGGCTATTCTGGATTCATTCTGATCTGGTAAATAGTTATAAATTTATAAAAGTACACTTGACTTTCTTAAAGCACTAGTCATGAATCTAAATGGTATTGGTATGATACTATCAATATGGATATTTCCCTTGCTATTACTCTAGTTCTTTGCTTTATCCATTTATTAAAATTTGAAGATTTGGGGTATTGTGGGATGATGGGGTCAGATTAGGCAGGCAGTACTCAATTCTCTCACAAAAACAATGAAGAAAGAGCCAAAAGCTGTCCAAGGGAACTGCTTTGGGGGGTCACCATACCAGGACAGTGCTTCACAACTCCCAGGACGGTGAGGGACAGAAGAGGTGAAGGACTCAAAACAACAAATGTGAGTTACCAAACTCTGCAGTGGGCAGGAAGGGTTCCCTTCTCCTACTCCCAAGTTATTAAGCTGTGGTAAAAACCTGGGTCACAACAGGTGACTAAGAGGGAAATAGACATCTTCTTCCTTGTCAGCTGTTAAAGGGAAAAGTGAGAAGGATTGGGGGTGGGGGCAGCTTTTCTTTAGTGCATTTGGCCAGCAGAACGCATTCTGAATCTCAGCTCTGGTCAGACTAAAACACGGGAAAATGGAGATTGAAAGAAATACCTCCATGGAAAGATGTGGTGACAAGCGTCATCTGCTGAATGGTCTGTAAATTACATGGACAAAAACTGTTTTTGGTTCTCTCTGTACCCTAACTCCTGGGAAAAAATCTGTGCCCTATTAGTGAATCACTAGCACATTTTGATAACTTAAGCTGGGAAATTTTAAAGACTTAGAATGAATTAAACCAAATATCAGAGAAGAGCAGTGAAGAAGAGAAAAAAAAAAAAAAAAAAAAAAAAAAAAAAAAACCAAAACAGTAGGAAAGAGAGAGAAATTGGCCATCAGAGTAAATTCATCATCATATTCAGATGCCAGTACATCAGCAAAAAATTACAAGTAATACTAGGAAACAGAAAGAGATGGCCCAGCCAAAGCAACAAACCAAATATCCAGAAGAGATACAGGATTTAAGACAATTAATCAATGATAATTATACAACTCTCCTAAATCAATTTAAAGAATTAAAAGAAAATATGACTAAAGAGATAAAGGATATTAAGACACTGGATGTGCATAAAGAATAATATGAAAGCCTGCAAAAAAAAAAGTAACAGACCTTATAGGAATGAAAGACATGATGGATAAGATTAAACATACATTAAAGGCACATAAGAGCAGATTTGAATTGCTTGAAGACAAAATTAGTGATTTTGAAGACAGAACATTGGAACTGGAAAAGACAGGAGAACAGAAAGAGAGGAGAATGGAAAACATGGAAAGGAGTCTCAGGGAACTGAATGACAATGCAAAATGAACAAACATTTGCATTATTGGTGTCCCAGAAGGAGAAGAGAATGGAAAAGGGGCAGAAAGAATATTTTAGGAAATAATGACTGAAAACTTACCAACCCTTATGACAAACTTAAGTATCAATATCCAGGAAGTAAGCAAGAGAAAGCCAAAGGACAAAATGAATGAAGAAAGTAATACCTTTACAGTAATAACATTGAATGTTAATGGCTTGAAATCCCCAATTAAAAGACATATACGGATAGAATGGATTAAAGACATGAGCCATCTATATATTGTCTATAAGATAGTCACCTCAGATGTAAGGACACAATCAGGTTAAAAGTGAAAGGTTGGAAAAAGATATTCTATGCAAATAGTAACCAAAAAAGATCTGGAATAGCAATATTAATATCAGACAAAACCGATTTTAAATACAAAACTGTTATAAGGGATGAAGGAGGTCATTATATATTAATAAAAGGGGGCAATTCACCAAGAATAAATAACTATATTAAATATTTATGCACCTAACCTGAGTGCTACAAGATACATGAGGCATATATTGGCAAAGCAGAAGGGAGAAATAGATATCTTCACAATAGCTGAAGACTTCAATACCTCACTCCCAGTATTGGATAGAACATCTGGACAGCTGATAAATAAAGAAACAGAGAACTTGAATAATATGATAAATGAACTAGACCTAACAGACATCTGTAGAGCACTGCATCCCAAAGCAGCAGGATATACATTCTTTTCAAGTGTCATGGATTCTTCTCCAAAATAGACCATATGTTGGGTCACAAGACAAGTCTCAATAAATTTAAAAGATGGAAATTACACAAAACACTTTCTCTGATCATAACAGAGTGAATCTGGAAATCAATAATGGATGGAAAAAGGGAAAATTCATAAATATAAGGAGATTAAACAACACACTCTTACATAATCAGTGGGTCAAAGCAGAAATTGCAAAAGAATTCAGCAAAAATCCTCAGGAGAATGAAAATGAGAACACAACATTTCAAAACCTATGGGACACCGCAAAGGCAGTGCTGAGAGGGAACTTTATAGCCCTCAATGCTTACATTAAAAAAGAAGAAAGAGCTAAAATTGAAGATCTAACTGCACACCTGAAGGAACGAGAGAAAGAACAGCAAACTTATCCCCAAACCATGCCATAGGAAAGAAATAGTAAAGATCAGAGCAGAAATAAATGAATTCAAGAACAAAAAAACAATAGAGAGAATCAACAAAACAAAAGGTTGGTTCTTTGAGAAAAACAACAAACTTGACAAACCCTTAGCTAGACTGACAAAAAAAAGAAAAGAGATGACAGAAATAAATAAAATCAGAAATGAGAGGGGGGACATTACCACTGACCCCACAGAAATAAGAGGATACTATGAATAACTATATACCAAAAACTAGACAATGTAGACGAGATGGACAAATTCCAAGAAAAACACAATCTATAGTTACCATTGAAGAAATAGAAGACCTCAACAAAGCAATCACAAGTGACACGATTTAAATAGTCATCAAAAACCTCCCAAAGATGAAAAGCCTGGGACCAGATGGCTTCACAGGTGAATTCTACCAATCCTTCAAAGATGAACTAATATGGATCTTGCTCAAGCTCTTCCAAAAAATTGAACAGGAAAGAATGCTACCAAACTCATTCTATGAAGCCATCATCACCCTAACACCAAAACCAGATAAAGATACGAGGAAAAAAGAAAATTACAGACCAATATCTCTAATGAATATAGATGGAAAAATTCTCAACAAAATACATGCAAACAGAATCCAAAAGCACATTAAAAGAATTTTACACTACGATCAAGTGGACTTTATCCCAGATATGCAAGGGAGGTTCAACACAAGAAAATTACTTGGTATAATTAACCACATTGAGAAATGAATAAGAAAAATCACATAATCCCCTCGATTGATGCAGAAAAAGTCCCTTTTTAAAAGTAAAAACACTCCAAAAGGAAGGAATAGAAGGAAGCTTTCTCAATATGGTAAAGTACATATGTGAAAAACCTACAGCTAGCATTGTAGTCAACAGTGAAAAACTGAAAGCTTTCCCCCTTGAGATCAGGAGCAAGACAAGGATGCCCACTGTCACCATTATTATTCAATAGTGTGCTAGAAGTTCTATTGAGAGCAATGAGGCTAGATAAAGAAATAAAAGGTCTCCAGATAGGAAAGGAAGAAGTGAAACTTTCTCGCTGATGATTTGATGTCATATCTAGAAAATCCTGAAAAATCCACAACAGAGCTACTAGAATTAATAGATGTTTTTGGCAAATGGCAGGAGACAACATCAATATGCAAAATTCAATAGCGTTTCTATACACTACTGATGTGCAGTGTGAGATGGAAATCAGAAAAAAAATTCCATTTATAATAACAACTAAAACAATTAAACATTTAGGAATAAACTTAACCTAGGATGCAAGGACCTGTATTCAGAACACTGCAAAACATTGCTAAAAGAAAGTGAAGACTTAAAAAAATGGAAGTGCATTCTGTGTTCATACACTGGAAGAGTAAATATTGTTAAGATGTCAATCCTACCCAAACTGATATACAGATTCAATGCAATCCAAGTAAAAATCCCAACAGCCTTTTATGCAGAAATGGAAAAGCCAATTATCAAGTTTTTTTGGAAAGGCAAGGGGCCCCGAAGAGCCAAAAACATCTTAAAAAAGAACAAAGTTGGAGGACTTCCACTTCCTGGTTTTAAAGCATATTGCTTAGTTACAGTGGTAAAAACAGCATGGTACTGGCAAAAAGGCAGACAGATTGACTGATGGAACCGAATTGAGAATTCAGAAATAGACCCTCCAATCTACAGTCAAGTGATTTTTGACAAGGCTGTTAAGCCCACACAGATGGGCCAGAACAGTCTGTACAAGAGGTGCTGGGAGAACTGGATATCTATATCCAAAAGAAAGAAAGAGGACCTCTATCTCACACCTTATACAAAAATTAACTTAAAATGGATCAAGCACTTAAATATAAAAGCAACAACCATAAAACTCCTAGAAGAAAATGTAGGAAAACATCTTCAAGATCTTATGTTAGGCAGTAGTTTCTGAAACCTTACACCAAAAACACGAGCTACAAAAGAAAAAATAGATAAATGGGACTTCCTGAAAATTAAACACTTTGCACCTCAAAGGACTTTGTCAAATCGGTGAAAAGGCATCCACCTCAATGGAAGAGAGTATTTGGCAATCACATATCCAATAAGGGTTTATTATCTGTGATATATAAAGAGATCATTCCACAACAATAAAAAGACAAACTATTTGATTAAAAAATGGACAAAAGTCTTGAAAAGACAATTGTCCAAAGACGAAATAGAAATGGCAGAGAAATACATGAAAAAATGTTCAATATCACTAGTGATTAGGGAAATGCAAACCCAAACTACAATGAGATATCATTTCACACCTATTAGAATGGCCACTTTTAAAAAGTTGGAAAATTGTAAGTATTGGAGAGGATGTGGAAAGGTAGGGATGCTTATTCACTGTAGGTGGGAAGGTAGAATGGCACAGCCACTGTGGAGGACTGTTTGCCAGTTCCTAAGGAAGTTAAATATAGACTTGCCATGTGACCTAGCAATACCATTACTATGTATATTCCCAGAAGAACTGAGAGCAGTAACATGAATAGACATCTACACACTGATGTTCACAGCAGCATTATTCATGATTGTCAAAAGTTGGAAACTCCAGTGTCCATCAACTGATGTATGGATAAAACAAATTGTGGTATATACACACAATGGACTATTATGCAGTAGTAAGAAGAAATGAAGTTGTAAAGCTTATGACAACATGAATGAAACTGGAGGACATTATGTTGAGTGAAGCAAGCCAGACACAGAAGGACAAATACTGTAAGATTGCACTATTATGAACTAAATATCTTATGTAAACTCATGGAATTAATAATTTGAATATAGGTCACCAGAAAATAGAATGAGGGTAAAAATGGAAAGCTGATGGTTAATCTGTGCAGAATTGGTAAAAGGTTGTTTATAAATCTTTGGCAATGAATGGAAATGGTTAGAGCACATTATGCTGTTTGTGACTAGTAGAGCTATTATATGGGTATGACAGTGGTTAAAAGGCAAAGCCTAAGGACATTTATATTACTAGAAGGAAAGCTAAAAAATGCAACATGGGACTGTATAAAGTCGTGAAACCTCATGTAATGTTCAAATATGGTTGATATTGCATATATAAGTCTTTTTACAAAATATGAATACAAATAAACTAGAGAGAAGGAATTAGAATAGCAGCTATGTACGGTAGGGGAAGCATCAAGAGATTTAAGGTGATGAGTTTTGTTCGTAGGGTTGGTTTGTTGAATTTTTCTTTTTTAGTATTATTATAATTATTATTACTGGAATAATGAAAATGCTCTAAGCATGATTGATGTGATGAATGCACAGCCTCATGATTATACTGAATACCATCAATTGTACAGTTTGGATGAATTTATGCTTTATTTACATGTATCAATAAAATTGATTTGTTAAAAAATTTTCCAAGAATTTCATTGCATCCATCTGTATGCCAGTAGATTAAAGCTTTACTATATCATTGTTAACATTAGAAAAGAGTGTTAAGTGCTCATTTGCATGTGCTATTCTATTAGACTCAACACTTGAATTATCTTTTACTCTAGTGACTTGGAGGAATGCTTTAATATGTCTTCTGGAATTCACCAAGTACTCAAGGAAATTCTAGATCCGAAACTCTTCCTACAATTTAATTTATTTTCCTCACCCTTTCTTCCATTCTTTTGTATTCCTTTTCTTCTACAATGAATTTTTAAAAGTCTAGCTCATGTGTACAATGATTTTTCCTGCCATTTTGTAATTGTATTTATGTAATTACTATAGTTGGGCTTTTATTAACCCCTAAATTTGGACTTGGATTCCAGAATCCATCCTGTTCTTAGTATATATGACTAGTAAGCAGAAGGCTGGTTATTTGAGTCCTTTGTGAATGTGTGTGTCAATATTTGTAAAACATTCTGTGCTTTTCTGCTTGTATTTATTACAGAAAACCTGGCTTCTGGGGTGGAAAGTCCATAAAATTTAGAGATAGAAGGCAGGGTTTGCTCCCTATGTTAGCTGATTTACAACAAATATAGTACTATACATATGCCTTTTGGGCTCACAGCACACATGCCTTTTGGGTTAGTTTCTTACCTCATCTGAGCATAGATTTCATCTATAAATGAAAAAAGTAGCTTTATGTAGTTGTGTGAATTTCATGAGATAATATGCAAAAATTCTAGCAGGAAAGACAATATAGGCAGGGCTTGCCCTTCCCCAAGCTAGAACACACCTGTTCTGGTTTAAATCAGCCTCATTCTGTTCCCCCCCCCCCCCCTTTTTTTTTTTTTTTTTAACTCTAGGTCTTGCTTGCTCTTTAGTGAGAATGCACTTTACACACTAGTCCTAAAAACTGAGTTTCGTTTAATTTCCAGGGGGCTTTACATTCCCCTCCTATATGAAGAATTCCAGAGAATGAAAGGCTTAAAGTTACTTCCTACTACTGTATCTTCTGGAGGCTTGATGCTTTTTGATGGAAGATTGGACTATTGTCCACCAATGAAACTCATGTCTGAACTATTTGTCTGCATGGAAATTTTTCAGGTCAGTGTTTTACATTTTCTCCACTTGAGATGCATAAGAGAAAACATTGCTTCACATGTATAGTCCAGATTTTGGTTATTCTGATATTTTAACAAAGCCCAAATATTTTTAAGAGAAATAAAACAAGTAGCACTACAAACAGTTCACAGTCATTGCAATAATGCATAATTATAACTGATAATAATATAATGACCTTTGCTCAGCCTGTGCTATGACAGCAGACTGTTGCTCTCAGGCAGCTTACAGAACTGTAATCAAGTAGATTACAGCTTGGAAGTATGAAAAATGATAAATATATTGATGGAAACTGAAACATAGGTTATAGACAGAATTCACTGAAATTATTCCTTAAATATGGATATATTTCTATATCTCCAAGGATATATTCTAGCTTTAATCCTCATATGAAAACAGTATTTGTTGTAAATAGGCAAATAATGGTGGGTATCTGCAGGTATTCCCACCTTCCCCATCAAACAATGTAATCTGTATTTATGTAATAACTATTATGGGTTAACTCTAGCTTAACTTGTTACAATGCCTAAGTTAGAGACTGAAAAATAATACACTTTTAAATGAAAGTGTACTTAGCCCAGTGTCTAAAATCCACAGTGTTTATAAGAATGGCATAGCAAATCTTTTTTCAGGGTACAACCATACATGCTTAGTTTCTGGATTTGTCTCCAATCTCCTGTTGATTCTGTTTCCCTAGAGAACCCTGACTAATACAGTGCCCAATTCATAGAAGAGAAGTAAAATTTAAAGGGAAACAATGTGTAAGAATCACCGAGGTCGATATCTGATATTCTTATAGTCAGTGTCATTCCTGTTTTGCTATAGGTGCTGTTGCTGGCACCCTGTTATTGAAAACATCTATCCAAAGAAGTGGGATCTCTGACAAATGTCTTCTCAGGTAGGTCTGGAGTCTGGGTGGGATAGTATATTGCGATCCCCTTTCTCCATCAAATTCTGGAATATACGTGGAAACATTATAAATTTAATAGCAAGACCAGTCCCTTTCTCAGATTTTAGTAATGATGCCAATTCAGAGTAATTTTGAAATGACGTATGTCAGGAGCATTAGTTGTCAGCCCAACTCTCTGGCAATATGTAGAACTCTACTATCAAGGTGTTGAAACAACTTGGCAAATATCATTTAGGCCCTTCATGCCTGGTAGATGGTATAACTACCTCAATTTTTCAAGGTGATTAAGCTGATTAAATAAGAACACTGATTCTTCATTCATTCTTCTTCACTTAACCAGATGGAAAGGTCTTTTCTACAGACAAGTGAATCTAAATGGTATTACTTAATCCTCCTACTTTTTATTCTTCCCTCTACACCTCCTTCAGTGCTGCCACCACCACCACCACCCCTTCTAAGCAAGCCAGATCCTTATTATAACACTAATCCAAAGAGGGCTATTTTCAGGTTGTGAAATTGGAAACATTCAGCAGACTTTCCAGGAAATAAATGCTAGAGCACTAACCTCAGAATGCCATTTAATCACTCCTCTCAATCAATTCACATGTTTATTTATGAGAACTGCTGTACCTGTTAAGAGTTGAATTAAAAGGATCGGAGGGGAGGAAGACGCTATTAGGAAAAACCCAGAAAGCAGTGCTACCTGAAACATTTTGAACGTCTATCACAAACACTCTTAAAACCTGGCAAATTGCATTTTAATTATTTTATAAACATATTGAAATTAAAGCACATTTGGAAAGCAGTCATCTAGAGTTGAGGAGGCATAAATTAATCACGTGGTTACATTGAGTATTCACAAATTCAGGGATCCTTAATGGAGCAATAATAATTTTCAAGCAACATTAGAACTTCTTGGCACATGCTCAGGGCTGCTTAGAGCATATTTCACACTGAGGAAATGTTTACTCTACCCAGCAGCCTATTTCCCCCAATAGAAACACAATGAAAATTCAAACACAATAAATCATTCCCAAGGTACAGTGATTCAAATGCCACAAGTGCTTTGATTCACTCTGCTTCAAGGGTGGAATTTATAAATTGAAGAACTTTTAAATTTGTTAGAACATAGCACTCTGGAAATGAGAAAAGCAAAGCCAATTGTATTTGGGGATCCTATTTGTGTGTCACTCTGTATTACCCTTGGCAGTGAGTCACTGGCATGTCCGATAGGTTCTCAAAGTGTGATGCATGAGGCAGAGAGCCATTTCACCTGTACAGTCAGCAGGACGGCCTCACAGAGTCTCCACGGTGCTCAAGGACTTCCACCCCATTATATAAATGGGAAAATGAATCTGAGAGGTGAAGTCAATTAATTCTATCGTTCCAACAGTTAAAACAAATCAAGAAGTAAACTCAGATTTCCTTATCCCCAGTCGATTCCTCTCTACCCTTTAATAAAATATCTGAATACCATTTTGCATTTGTCCTTTCCATCTAATAAGTCATTTACCTCCATTTGTTTTACTTTTTTTGTACATTCTCCTTTTCTTGTACCTTTGAAACATATAAAACATTTGTCTTTTTAAAACTTTTCCTTCAAAACATTTGCCTTTTCAAATAGTGTCACAAACTCTTTTACTTTTCACCTTTATTTTCTTTATTTCTTCAATAATAAGTTGTATAAGTAAATAAACTCTACTTTTGGGAAATGTTGAGCTATGAATAGCTTCTGAGATGTTAAAGCATTTATAGAACATTCTGTGCTCTGTTTAACAAATTACCCCTTTCTTATGTACTCTGGTTCTTCCATCACACATTTGAATCATGTTTATGGAAACTCAAGATGCTACAGAAGGTTACAGCCCCATAAATGAGGTTGTAAAGCAACAGAACTGCCAGATAAGAAATGTTTCTTGCACTATACATCTTCCTCTACACCTAAATATCTTCATGGAAAAAAAATGTATTCATAAACCAAGTCTGTAGCTTGTCTTTACGTTCTTTTCAAAAGGACTTTTGGAGAGCAACAGTTTTTAACTTTAATGAGGCCCAGTTTATTAATTTTTCTTTTTATAGATCATGCTTTTGGTGAACTCTTTGCCTAGTCTTAGATCTCAAAGATTTTCACCTATTTGTCTAAATGTTTTCCAGTTTTACAATTTATAAAGGCTATGATTAATTTTGAATTTATTTTTGTATAAGGCATGAGTTTTAGGTAAAGTTTAAAAGTTGCTTTCTAATTATATATAAGGAAGTATTGATTTGTGTATTTTGATTTGTATGCCACATCCCTATTTTTTCCTTCTTTATTACTATTAGTCCTAAGACTTTATCTGTAAAGAGCGTTGGATTTTCTACTTAAACATCCTATCATATACAAATAAAAGTAGTTTTAATTCAGCCTTTTAATTCTTACACCTCTTTTTTTGTTGTTTTCGTATTGTATTAGCTAGAATCTTCAGTAGAATATTGAATAGAAGTATCATAGTGATATAAGTTTTAGATACAGAGAAAAGGAATTATCTTTTATTAGTTTGGTAAGAATTTGTTAGAATATTTGCTGGATTTTATTGAATATTTATCTGCACATATTGAAAAGATATGATTTTATCCTTTTAATCTAATAATAGATTTCATCCTTGTCACCCTAGGACAAATATCAATTGCTGTTTTATATTTTCTAGTTCACCCCAGAACTTATTTAATGCTGGTATGAGTAATAAATTTTTCTAAACACACGTTAGCAAATAGCTTTTATGGCTTCCTCTCATAAAAATATTTAGCTGGATATGCAATTTTAGCTGACTTTTGTTTTCTTTTCCTAAGCCCATTGATGGTATTCCTTTATTTTCTGGCATCTAAAACAGATAGTGAGAGACTGATGGTTGCAATTCATCTATGGCTGACACTCTAAAGATAATCTGTCCTTTCTCTCTGCAAGCTTTTAAGATTCCGGTTCCAAGATTTCTGATGGTCTCTTTGGGTATTCACATGCTTATTTTATTTTGGTAGTTGTTTCTTTAACAATTCTTCTTAATTTTTTAATGAAAGATTCATTTTCATTTTGAGCATGCTATGAATAATTATTTTTAAAATCTTTGCCAGATTCGTCTCTACAATATTTTCAGTTGAGGTAAATACATATTCTAAATACTTATTTTCTTGGATATTTTTCTTGAGTATATATCATATTTTACTTATCCATTCATTGGTTAGGTACTTGGGTTGCCTCCACCTTTTGGAAATTGTGACCATGTGAATAAATACACTATGACCATCAGTGTGCAAATATCTGTTTGAGTCCTTGATTTCAATTCTTTTGGGTATATCCCAAGGATTGGGATTGATGAGTCAAATGATATTTCTACACTTAAATTTCTGAAGAACTGTCAGACTGTTTTCTACAGTAGCTGCACCATTGTACATTCCAACAGCGATGAATTTGCCTTTGTATTGCTGAGTTGAAGGATTTTGTTCTGGATATTAAACTCTTATCAGATATGTGGTTTCCAAATATTTTCACTGATTGTGTAGGTTGTTGTTTAACTTTTATGAGAAAGTTCTTTGAGGCACAAACATTTTTAATTTTGCTAAGGCCCAATTTATCTACTTTTTGCTTTTGATGCTTATGCTTTTTATGTAAGAATCCATTGTCTAACACAAGGTCTTGCAGAAGCATCCTTCTGATTCCTTCTATGAGTTTTAGGGTTCTGGCCTATATATTTATGACTTGATTAATTTTTAGTTGATTTTTGCATATGGTGTGAGGTAAGGGGTCTACCTTCATTCTTTTGCAAAGGAAATATACAATTTTCCCAGCATCATTTGTTAAACAGACTATTCTCTCCCCATTGAGTGATTTTTAGCCCCTTTTAAAAATTAAGTTGGATCTAATGTGAAGGTTGATTTCTGAATCCTCAATTCGATTCCATTGGTCTACCTGTCTGCCCTTCTGAAAGTACCATGCTGTTTTGATTACTGTGATTTTGTAATAAGTTTTAATATTGGGAAGTGTGAGCTGTTTTTGAGTGAAATGTTCCATATATATCTGTTAGGTCTAGTTGTTTTAGAGTATCATTGAAGTCTTCTTTTTCTTTATTGTTATTTGTCTAGATGTTCTATCCATTATTGAAAATGGTATATCCTACTATTACTTTAAACTATCACTTTCTCCCTTGAACTCTGTCAGTATTTGTTTTATATATATTGCGGTTCTGCTGTTAGTTTCATTATATAATTATAATTGTAACATCTTCTGGTTTAATTGACCCCTTTATCAGTATATAATATTGTTCTTTGTTCCTTGTAACAATTTTTATTTTCTTAAAGTCTATTTTATGTGTTATTAATATAGCTTCCCCAGTTCCCTTTTGGTTACTACTTATGCGACATATATTTTTTTAATCCTTTCACTTTAATTTAATTTAAGGTTAGTCTCTTGTAGACAGCATACAATTGGGTAATGCTATTTTTTTAAAATCTATTCTGCCAATCTCTGCCTTTTACTAAATAGTTTAATACATTTACATTTGAAGTCACTATTGATAAGGACTTTCTTCTGCCATATTTCTATTTAGTGTTTGTAAGTCATATCACTTATATCATTTAATTTTCTGTAAATTCCTACTTTCATATTTATTTGATTTGTTCTATTGCACCATATGGAATCTCTTATCATCTCTATCTGCATATATGTTTCATATATTTTCCTTACAGTTACCAAGGGGTTAAAATTTAACATCCTAAATATATAATAAACATGTTTTACTTGATACCAACTTGACTTCAATATTATAGTCATACAATGTTCCTATACTTTTTTGTCCCTGCACCTTTTTTTGAACTTGTTACAAGTTTTATCTTTGTACATTATCTGCCTCACCATAGATTTATCATTATTTTTTATGCATTTGCATTTTTGTACCTTTAGGGAGAAAGAACAGAGTTACATACTGTAACAGTTTGATATTATTGATGAATTCCAAAAAGAAATATTGGATTATGTTTGTAAATTGGTCTTTTCCTCTAGGTGTATTAGAGTGTATTGGCTTTTCCTTGATTAAATAATGATTAAGGCTTTGATTGTGCCACATCAGTAGGACATTCAGTCCCACCCCCTTGGTGGGCAGGGACTCACAGAGAAAACTACACAGCAGAGAAGTTAGTTGGAGGTTTTGAGTTGGAGTCCTGGGAAGTAAGCACACAGAGGAGCCTGGTCATGAGGAAGGAGAGAAGGCCCAGAGAAAAGAGACGAGAGGTTTGCCTGATAGCCTACAGTTGGCCTTGTGGAGAGACCAAAGCAGCTGAGCCCAGAGAGAATCGAGCCCCGGGGAAAGAAACAAAGCCTACAGAGCCTGACCATGGAGCCTTAAGAGGAAGAGGAAGTCTGAACATCGGCTGCCATCTTGCTCCAGCACGTGGCAATAGACTGGTGAGGGAAGTAAATTACACTTTATGGTCTGGTAACTGTAAGCTTCTACCCCAAATAAATACTCTTTACAAAAACTGACTGATTTCTGGTATTTTGCATCAGCACCCCTTTGGCTGATTAATACACATACCAAAAAAATACAATACAAAAGTACTAGCACTTATAATTACCCAAATGGTTACCTTTACTGGAGGTCTTTATTTCTTTATGCCACTTCGAATCACTGTATTGTGTCCTTTCCTTTCAGTCTGAGGTATTGCTTATAGGGAAGGTCTAGTGGTGATAAAATCTCTCAGCTTTCTCAGGATGTCTTAATCTCACCATCATTTTTGAAAGAAAGTCTTAGCAGATATAAAATTCTTGTTTGGCAGTTGTTTTCTTTCAGCACTTTAAGTAATTCAACTTTCTGTCTTCTTGGAGTCATGTTTTTTGATGAGAAATCAGCACTCAATCTAATTGGGACTTCCTTGTACATAATATTTGCTTTTCTTTTGCAATTTTCAGAATTCTCTCATCTTCCATTGTATTCAAGAGTTTGATCATCATGAGATGGGGTGTATATTCTTCAAGTTTATCTTGTTTGGTATTCTCTGGGATATTGGTATGCCTGATTGTGTCCCAGAGGCCTCTTAGGCAATTTTTGCTTTTCATATTTCTTTCTTTTTTTTTTTTTTTTTTCTTTCTCTTGCTAAGGGTCACTAATTCAATTGTCTTGTCTTCGAGTTCCAATCCAGATCCAATCTGCTGTTGAAACCCCCTGGGATTTTTTATTTCAATTATTGTGGTCTTCAACTCCCGTAATTCCATTTAGTTCCTTCTTAAAATTTCTAACTCTTCACTGAGATGCTCATATTGTTCATTCATTTGTCTTCTTGTTATCCTTTAGTTCTTTCTCTGTATTTTCCTTCATCTCCTTGAGCATACAGAAAATCTTTTTTTTTCTAAATCTTTGTCTTATATTTCCACAATCTACTTTTCTTTGTTGATGTTTTCTGGACTTTCATCCTCTTCTTTGGATGGACCATAATCGCCTGTTTCTTTGTTTTGTAATCATTTGTTTCACAGTATGCATTTTAATATTTTAAAATGTTAACTCTGGGATTTATTCCCTGACATATCTATTTCTCAAGCTTGTAACCAGCTAGTGATATTGCAGAGAATTTCTTGAGTATAGGAGCTAACAAAAACCAAGCAAACCTAAGCAAAAAACCTCCCAAAACTGAAAAACAAAGAATAAAAAAAAAAAAAACCTTTCACCGTATCTGCAAATTGCCTTTGCCTTGTTGGTGTTCTCCTTCAGAGTTCACTCCCCCCACCCCATCAAGTAAGTCAATGAAAAGTGCCAATTCCTCCCTGTCTTTTCTATGCCTATGTCTTTTCCTGGGCTTGTGCTTCTTAGTGGCCTTAGGAGTTCTCCTGTTTACAGGAGTCTAAATGATCTCTCTACTTCCCAGGAACCAATTCTCTTAGCCCTCTTCCAGGGTCTTCCACTGTAGGACTTAAAGCAGGTAAGCCTTTGCCCCAGATCATCCATTTCAATTGCTTCTTACTCTGTTTGCATTATCTCCAGCTGCTTTTGCCTAGAGGGAAATTTCTGGGAGGTGGGGTACAACAAAGAGGAGTTCCCAAGTCAGTCTTTACTAGCCAGAACAAGGCCAGAGATCCTCAAAGGCTCCCAATTTGTCTGGGGAGGGTGTGAGAGACAGGCTAGGAAGGGTGCCAGGAACTTCTTCACAGCTTCCCAAATCTGCACTTTCTTGACTCAGCTTCCAGTCCATGCAGCCCTTCAACTGTCTTCCACAGCTCTGAGGAAGTATACTATCTTGAAGCATCCTCTGCTGCCTTTGTCCAAGGTGGGTTGGAACAATGGCCACCCTCAGCACCAGTTTCCAGGGATCTGAAGTAGCTTATTAAAAGCAGTGATTAGCAATTGGCCTGTACCTTGCTGTCCCTCTCCCCCTCCCCAATCATGGGTAAGTGGGTTTTTATGTCCTTTTCTGGGCTGGATCACACTTGTGTCTACCATTGCAAGTTGTGGCTGGGTACCAGTAATCCCTGTGTGAAGGGAGAAATTTACTGTAATTTACCTGTTTCTTCCTCCTGTTGTTCCCTGAATGCCTGTACAGCATTCTACTGACTCCAGAAGTTTCAAAATAGTTGATTCAGATAATTCTTTCCTGTTTAGTAGTTGTTCTGGTGGACGGACTGATTCTTGGAGCTTCCTATTCTGCCAACTTCCTACAATACCCCAATATTTTGTCCTTTTATTACCCTTTGAAAGATGATTTCTACTCTAGACTTAGAATGTTCTTTTCACTAATATTTTCATATTTTCATTATTATAGAGAGGCCTTCTATAACCACACTAGCTAAAATATTTCCTATCACTCTCTATACGTTTAAACTTCTTTGCTATATATAAAGCATATATCATTACCTGATATTTTAATATTTAGTTGTTGATTTGTTACTTTTCTGCCTCACCCACTAGAATGCAAGTTCCCTGAAGGTAGGTATTTGGTTTCTTTCACTCACCATCACTTCCTTAGTATCTACAAAAATGCTTAGTACTCAAAAGGCATTGAATGAATATTTGTGGAATTAAATAAGTTATTTGTATTTCACCAATGTCAGGATTCTATATATATTGCAAACAGTTGCATGGTGGGACTTTTTTTTTTTTTTCAATTCTTTTCATTAAATCTTCACTTTATGTGCTCCAGAGAAAAACACATATTGAAAATGTTAGCTTTGAATACATGCCATGCAAGATCACTTATATCAACCCTTGCTTCTCCTTTACCTGTACATTTTGTATTTCTGGTTCTTCCATTTTCAATTGTTGACTGTGAGTAAAATTTTTAAATCCCTACATTTAAATCCCTTCTAAATAAATGATCTTGTTCTCTCTTTTGAGAGTTATGCCTACTAGAGCCTAAAAGTTATGAGAATACTAAGCCTTCTTTGATTTATTTGGTTATGATATTGATATCATTCTAATGCAGGCTCTTTTTACATGTCTTAATATCATCCAAATTTAAATTTCTTGGGTTTTTTCAATTAGGGACAAATAAATCTTTAAATTCTTATTATCTAAGAATACATTAGAAATATAAGCTCTGTAATTCTTCTTTTTTAGACAACCTAAGGAAGCTAGCTTTCCTCCAAAACTGTTCAAAATTGTAATGAAGATGTGAAGCATTTTGTTTTGTTCAAAGTCAATACTCCAGGGAGCACCTTCATTGTCTGTGTATGAGGAATGAAGGAAGGAGGGTTCTATTTAAATTTCCAAACACATACATAGATCCATGAGGCCCTACTGAAGTGGGTCCAACAGCCATTCAACAATATTGAGCATTGTATGTCAAAAATTGAAGAGAGAATATGGTAGGCACATGGCAGCCAGTTAGTTATGCATTCCCAATTTATCTATCTGAAAACTGTAGAACAACAAGCAAAGTCAGATAAAACACCTCCATAAACTATAAATATTGAGTTTGTAGAGAGCAGACAGAGACTAAGACAGAGCAAACCTTTTTGAAATAAGATGAGAAAATAGGGTGTGGGAAGTGCTTAACAGTGGCAAGTCTCAGAAATTAACAGCAAACATTCAGTTTCAAGGAGACAGTAACTCACATGATTTGAAACCCATTGTGAAGGTTTAAGATCAGAGTTGTCACTGTGAGGCAGCAAGGAAAGAAAACACCTGAAATGACCAGATCGAACCTGAGGTGATAGAACTTAGAAAATTCCTCTTAGAAAAGCAAAGTTTCTATTTTTTGGTCACAAGGACATCGCCAGGAGAGTACAGAACTACTCATGAAAACCTTCTTGACCCTGTAGGGTCTGAGAGGCAAAAAAGCATGATTGCAGAGAAGAGACTTGTTCTAAAGAAATAGTCCATAACATTTAAATAAAGGTAGATGCCTCTAAGCAGAACGGAGATGCCATCTCTTCTACTGGAACTTTCCTTTAATATCTAGTATCAGAAAATCCAACTTATGCAAAAGGAATATACAAAATAAAAGAGAATATGCAAAGTTGCAAATGGATATACAAAAAGATATTATAAGAAAATATGTAAGAAAGAGAAGAACAGATTCCCTACTGATTAAAAAAAAATAAAACAGGACCCCTGCTTCACACTATTCAAAAATGAACTCTAAATGTCACATAGACCTAAATGTGAGAGCTAGAACTATATCAAGCTTAGAAGAAAACACCGGTGTTGCTTGGTTTTGGGTTAGGCACATATTTCTTAGGTACAACACCATAAACAATTACATTAAAAGAGAGGATTGAAAAGTTAGATTTTATTAAAATTAAAAATGTTTGTGCTTTAAATGAAACCATCAAGAAAGTGAAGAGACAACTTAGAGTGCAAGAAAATATTTGCAAATCATAGATCTGTTAAGGATCTAGAATAAAAATATATATATAAAGAACTCTTAGAAATCAACAACAAAAAGACACCTCAATTAAAAATGTACTAAGGATTTGAATACATATTTCTCCAAATAAGACATCCAAAAGGTCAAAAAGCATGTCAAAAGATGCTCATATTATCAAACATTAGGGGAATGTAAATCAAAACCACAATGAGATTCCACTTCTCATCTACTAGAATATCAATAATTAAAAAAATACAAACAACTCTGCATTAATTTCGCCACAGTAGAGAATGAAAACCCTCACTGTTGATCGGAATGCACTATGGGCAGACATAGTGTAAAACAGTTTGGCACTTTCTCAAAATGTTAAATATAGAGTACCACATGAATCACCAAGAGAAAGGAAAAGACATGTTCACAAAAAATTTGTACATGAATGTTCATAATTGCCTAAAAGTAGAAACAACCCAAATGTCTATCAACTGATGAATGGATAAATAGAAACTTGGTTATATCTGTACAATGGAATATTACTCAACAATAGCAAGGAATGAAGTATTGATATATGCTTCAACATGGATGGACTTTGAAAGCATTATGCTACATGAAACGAGCCAGTCACAAAAGACTGGCATGATCCTATTTATATGAAATTGTCCAGTATAGGCAAATCTATAGAAACAGAAAGTACTTTAGTGAATGCTTAGGGCAGAGTCTGTGTGATGCAGGAATAGTAAGTTACTGCTAATGGGTAAAGGTTTTTTTGGGAGTATGAGCTTTTAAAATTAGATTTTGCTAATTGTCACACAACTCTGTAACTAAACGAAGAAAACAACAACATTGAATTGTATACTTCAAACTAGTGAACTTTATGGTATATAAATTATATCTCAGTAAGACTGTTAAAATAAATTCAATAATATATTGCTGAAATTAAAGAAGAATCAATCTTGGAAAGGCACACCAAGTTCTGGAGAAAAGTTATTGAGAATATCAAGACACATACCAATACGATTATTAGATTTTAAATACAAAGCAAGAATTCTTTGACAATCCAGCCAGGAATATCAACTGATTGCAATGAATCAAAAGTCAGCCTGGCATCCAATATTCAATAGCAACATTTAATGTCAAAAATCAGTAAAGCGACAACTACAAGGTGCTCAAAGAGAGAAAGTAGTCTCCATCTTTCCATTGCTGAAAACTTAGACTGTACATTAGCCATCCTGGATCCACATTTATCAATATCAGCACTCTGGGTAAATACAGTAATTTATCTGTAACATTAAGATAATATAGGAAGAGGGTTCCTGTGTTTCTAAAAATGCACACTTCTAATAGCATCCTATCACTCTGATTGGATGCTCAGTTTGCTTCATTTGCTGAATACCATATCTGATAATATCCAGGATACCTTGCCTAAACTTGTCAGCTGACCTACTTCTGTTTTACAGTGTAATGAATACCATGTCCTCAAGGAGCTACTATTTTCTGATCATGTCTGGCCTCTGCAAAGCCATTAGGTCAAATTCCCCTTGAAGTCCTAAGCCTCCTATTCCTCTTCTCTTTACCATTCTCTTCCCAAGCTCCACCTTCTTCAAGTACCAAGGGCATTCCTATTCCTTCTTTCTTAGTGTCACTGGCCTATAAGCCTGAGATAGATCCCCCAGTAAGCCTTCTCTATCTCCTTCATTGTCCCAGTTGAGGCCATAGGCCCCTGCTCTGTGCTTCTTGATACCATATTCTTACATCTGTCAGAGTACCACTACCTGGAGTGGAAATTATCTGCTTAGTTGTCAGACCTTACTCTTAAACTGTGACCTCTTTGTGAGCAGGGACCGTGTTGTATTTGTTCTCTAGTATCTACACAATTCCTGGAACAGAGTGAGCACTCACCAAATATTTGTTGTTGATTCAAATAAGAATGTCTGCATGAACGTACGTTCAGATATAGGCCACTGGCATCTCAATATGAATGAGTTTAAGAAACTGAGTTATTCCTTCTAGGGATTTTTGTACCTTGCTAGTACCAACCTAATCTTTAGTAAATAATGTAAAAAAGATCTGATTCATTTCTGAAACTACCTTCTTTTTCACTTTGATGCCAGGTATTTCCCAGTCAATCTCTTAGAAGGACACCTAATATCTGTGTGGAAATAAAAAAAAAAAAAAAATACTTTCCTCTGCTCAGCCTAGGAAAAGATGCTGATGCTAGGATTTTAACACACCAGAGACAGGCACAGTTGGACTTCTGAGAAAATTACATCGGTTTTCTGTTAAATGGAAAATTGATTTAAAAATTGCCACATGATGACTTGCAGCATAAAGCAATGTACAATTTAGAACTTGGGTGTTTGTCAGAAGCTATCTTTCAGTGTTTAGCTATTGTCCATGATTGACTGAAGGAGTTCTATGGTCTAGTTTCAGAAACATAAAACAATAACAACAAAACCCTCAACACCAACATAAAAAATACACACATTCCAGTTTGTTGTTACATAGGCCAATTTATAATTCTTTCTTAGCTGGAATCTGAATTGGCAGAGTCAATAGATTCATTAGGATATAAACTTTTACCTTTTCATTGGGATATAATCTCTGGTTGAACACTGTTTACACTTTGTATTGGGAATGTAAAAACACGCCACGATGCCTGGGAGCTACCGGGTTTGTACTACAAAATTGTCTTTGAATTGTATTGCAAATAACTGCACAGGAGATACTAAAATTTGTCCCTACTATCTAATAAATACCAAGAAAAATAATGTCAACACTCCATCCATTATTATTTGAGGCAAAGTTATATAGATATATAAAACACATGTTATTATTTCATCTTGCCTGAAAAACATAATTTTCTCAAACAAATCAGTAGCTGCCTTAAAATACAACAATGTTAATCTCAGTCACTAAGGACTAGGCATTCACTTTTCATATCCTTAACAGGAATATTCCCCAGGTATTCTTTCTGGGCTTAACTTGAGTATTATTCAGAGTAGTTCTAAATGAGAGGAATGGCTTTTGAAGGTTTCATATGTCACTTCTTTTCTTAAAGAACTTTAGGTTGAGTCCCTTTGACAACTATCTGGCAAATAAGGAGACCAACATTGTAATGACCCATTTATTCTACTTCCGATTGTTCAAGGTGAGTAATGGGCAATAGGGTGTCAGTATAAGAGGTAATTAATGCAATACCATTCTGATTAATAGTTAGTATTTAATTTAATATTTAGTAGTTAATATTTATCTGGCACGGAACTGAGAATTGGAGTGAGTAGGATTAAATCCATGTTCCAACACCTATTATTTGTATTACTTAACCTATTTAAGGCTCAGTTTGCTCACCACCCATTTTTGTTTTACATTTTAAACATGTTAACATGTCAACGGTCTAAAACAGTGTTTTTCATATAAAGCATAATGAATACTATAAGGTTGAATACCAGTTCCCTTACAGGTTTACAAGTCTAAATATAAATCCCAAATGACTACTTTATATGACAAAGTAAAGCATCATGGTAGAGTGGAAAGGGCACTAAACTTGAAAAACACTTTTTTAAAAAATCCTATTTCTTCCACTAACTGGTTGTTCAATCTTGACTCTGTTCCTTAATCTCTTTGTGAATCAGTTTTCTTCATCTCTCAAATAAGGGAATTAAACTTGAGAAGGTATTTTCCGGCTCTAACATTCTATGATTAAGAGTAGAGAAATCAGTAGGAAATGATCCTTGTATTTTTGAAAGTCTAAAAAGATCTTGGTGCAGGGAGGTCTTGAAATGAGCCTTAAAAGGTGATCTGAATTAAGTAGGGTAAAAGCAGGTAAAGATGGTGTCCCAGATGAAAATCTTTGTGAACAAAGAGTTTGGATCAGACAATGTCAGACAAGTTTAAAAACATGATGACGAATGATGATGATGATAAAAATATTTTAGATTATACTAATTCATCACAACATACCATCTGCCATTCCATTTTGAGCAAATCATCCCTCAGGCAATAACTTCACTTGCCAGATTTTACACAAAATGAACAATACAGTTTTGCTCAAATAAAACTATCTAAAATTAGAATGCCTTTGCCCCCAAAACAAAAAAAAGAGTGTGATGTCTCCATTAATATGTTAATTTTCCCATTGCACATCAGAGTAAACATAAAGGCCCCATGCACAGGGTTGACCCAATTAACACTATACACTTGTTTCTTTCAAACTCTAAAGATTAAGTTCCCAAAAACGATTGTGTGCAAAGAATAAAACCAGTGAGGATTTTAAGATTTTATGGGGAAATAAGGTTAGAGGAGTAACTTATGAATGGGTTTAATATTGTTTTCAATATTCAAAAATGGAAAGCAACAAAACAAAGATAGCATCAATGATATGTTATAAAGTTCAAATTAGTAATATTGAAACTTTCATTATTGATTTCCCTCGTCTACCTTCTGATCAAGTTAAACTTCTCAGGATTTTCTTCTCCAAAATTTCAATGTTCATATTTGTATACTTTATTATATATAAAATACATAATCAAAAGCATCCTTTTCTGTGTTTGGTCTTTCTTCTAAAGTCTCATACCATTCTTTATGATTCAAATATGCTAAATCCTGCTATATTCTCAGAAAGGCACAGTGATCAGGGTTGCCAGATTTAGCAAAATAAAATATAGGATACCCAGTTAAATTTAATTTCTGATAACAGAAACATTTTAAGTATATTTAGGTCATACATATAGTAAAAATTTAATTATTTAATTAAATTAAATTTAATTTAATTATTTAATTAAATTCAAACATAACTGAGCATTTCATAGTTCATCAGGCAATCCTAACAGTGACTAAGATGATTGAAAAGGCAGTGATTACTTCTGAGCAATTATTTCATAACCGGTCTCCACAAAATCCAAAATTATATACTATTAGCTCCTCTCATAGTAATGCCTTTTGAAAGCAGATACGCACCTTCTCTTTTAAGTGGTCTAGGGTCCCATTAACCTTTATCTCTTCCATCCCAAACAACCGTAGCATTATAGTTGAAGGCAATGCTCAACTATCTCACAATGTCCTTTCCCCCCACAGTTTCAAGACTCTATAACCCTCTGTGGCAGTTTGATATAGTTATGAATTCCAAAAATAGATATTGGTTTAGATTTGTAAACTGGTCTGTTCCGCTGGGCATGATTAAATTATGATTAGGGCTTTGACTGGGCCATGTCAGTAGGGCATTGAGCCTCACCCCGTGGTGGGTGGGGTCTCAAAGATAAAAGACATGGCAAAGGACAGAGTTGGAGTTTTGATGTTGGAGTTCTGATGCTGAGTTTTGATGCTGGAGCCCCGGGGAAGTAAGCACACAGAGGAACTTGGTTGTGAGGAAGGAGAGAAGGCCCCTGGAAAAAGAAATGGGCCATTTGCCTGATAGTCTACAGCTGGCCTTGTGCAGAGAAACAAGCTTGGGCCTAGAGAGAAGCAAGCCCCTGGAAGAGAGGAAGCCAGGAATCCTGAACTTTTGGCAGATGTCAGCAGCCATCTTGCTCCAACATGTGGCAACAAACTTTGGTGAGGGAAGTAACTTATGCTGTATGACCTGGTAACTGTAAACCTCTACCCCAAATAAATACCCTTTATAAAAACCAACCGATTTCTGGTATTTTACTTCAGCACCCCTTTGGCTGACTAATACACCCTCCATTAAGTTTTGTCACTTTTTTTCCTTTTACAACACCAGCACCCTCTGTTTCTACTTATGCACAACAATTTGCATCATCTGGTTTCAAAATTCTCCAGGATTGTAATTGAAATATAGACATAAGAATGTTTGCATGTACTCCTATAGGTATTCACATAAAGAAAATTTGAATTTTAGAAAGTTTATCTTATCTATGTATCTATAACTTTGAATTAATTAATTTACAAAGATAAAAGATAAGAAATATTTATTTATATGCAAACTTATATCAGCAGATCACCAAGAGAATATATATATTTAATTTCATTATTTTCTATTTACATTAACATTTCTGAATAAACCACTCTAATTTTGCCATACATTAAGAGCTAGCTTTTGAAATTTACATATAAAAGAAATTTATTTCAAGTCCTCAAAGGTAAAAAAAAAAAAAAAAGGCCTTTATATGTGAAAACCCAGTACCATTTCAAAGGAAAAAAAACTTTTAGAAGCACTGAATTATTCATTTTTATTTGGAAAATATTATGGGCCTAACAGCTGAACAAATAAAATAGCATGCTAAAATTGTAGTTATCAGTATCTAAAAACATTAAAATGGTTTTTAAATTGTTATGAGAGCTTTTTACCTTATTTTACAAACTGGTAATGTTCCAATAAGAGTCATTCAGATTTATAAAAATCAGGCAAATATCAGTGGCAAGATACTGAACTGTTAGCAGAGACTCTCATTCTAATTTCTTACACAATCAGAAGCCATAAGGTATTTAATGGAGGTTTTCTCCTCTATTTTCTCATTTGAAATGTGGAGATCGTATCTTTTCAAAGAATTATGAACTGAGGAAAAGAAAGTGAAATAGATCTTCCCTATTTAACATCTCTCTCTCTTTCCAAATTCTTATCGATGCCCCAGGATTTAGCACCACTAAATTTTCAGAAATGATGTTTTGAAGAAATGAATGCAGGCTAAGTGGAGAGTAGAGAGAAATTGGGGGAAGGAGAGGGAGAGAAAGGAAGTTTGATTTCAACAATCCAGATTGGTTTTACTCCTTTAGTCATGTTCAGCCAAAATGGGTCATGAGAATGACCCTAAACATGAAGGTCCTCTGTGAACTGTTAGCAAATCCAATATATTACTGTGGTTAGATTCTTTCTACTTAGTGGAGGGGTATGAATCAATTGATATGAGTGAGACTATGATTAGCAATTGATTTTCTTCTTATTGAACTGGTTAAGAAGTGAGTACACAACTAAATTTATAGATATATATATATTTAATTGAAGTATATGATTCATACATGAACATACATTAACAATAAGTATATATAAAAGCTGTGAACTGACAAAATAAACATGCATAACATCATACAGGGGTCCCTTACATCATCCTTCCACCAATACCTTGCATTGTACACAGCTAAATTTTGCCTTGTTTTCATGAAATATTATTTTGCCTTTTTGGATCCTTGGATATATGACTAGCTAACTACAATACAGAGGCTCAGAGAGGGCTTAAGGTATGCATTTTTATTGCTTAAAAATTTACATTAAGTTGTATGGGCTTATGAATTCCACTAATTCATATTCATTCATTCGCCCTCCCCACCCCACCCCAGAACTACCAAGATTTTTAGGTTAAGAACTATTCCCCACCCCCCCACCCCCGAAATGTCTACAGAGCTTTCTAAAAGCCACTCTCAGAAAGGCACAGTCTGGTCAATTGCATCATTAATTGACAAATTCTATATAACCTCATAAATCCCCAAAATTGAATACATTTTTAAAATGAGAATATAAAATGGGAATATAAAGAAAAGTGACATAATGCAATCATTATCAAAACACAAAAATCCCTTTATAATTATTAATTATTCTAAACATATATTTTTTCTTCCTAAGCATATTTTAGAAAGGACAAGTTTTAGTCTTTTTTATTTTCAAATTGTTAGATATATGGTCCCTAAAGTAGAATATTTTCTAAAATCTTTTTCTTTTTACCCTAGGCATTTCCCAAAATCCTCTCTAATGGCGGGCTGTGTTGTAAATTATGTTTGGTCTAAGAGTAAAATTGCCTAAGTTCTAATGTGGGTTTGCCCTCGTTATCGATATTCTTGGTCATTAGATTTTTCTAGTCCACAATTTCTTCATGTGTAAAATGAGAGAGATGGCCCATCTGGTGACCACACTTTCTACATTCTATAAGGCAGTCCAAATTTTCAAAACTTGTCTATTTTCTGAAGCCATTATTATGTCTAGGAAAAATCTCATAGTGGCATAAAAATATCTTCTAAAATGAAGACATTGATTTTTTGTTCAAAAATATTAAATCAATAAATGGAATGTATATTTTATTGCATATCTACAATGTTTTTTAAACTTTTTATTTTGAAATAATTTCACCTTACAGGACAGTTACAAAAATAATATAAAACACATACAGGAAAAAAAAGAAAAAACAAGAAAAAAATAAAAAATAAAACACATAGAGAATTCTACCTCTTCCCCTCCAGATACCCAGAACCAACAACTTTTAACATTTTTCCTCATTTGCCTTATTCTTTCTTTCTTTCCTTTCCTTCCTTCCTTCCTCCCTCCCTCCCTTCCTTCTTTCCTTCCTTCCTTTTCTTTCTACCTATCTCTCTATTTTCCTACCACCTACAATATTTTGTTTTGTTTACCTTTATATGTTACAATGAAAAACTGATTAAATAAATATTAAAATATTAAAATAAGTGTAAGCAAGCTCAACACATGAAAATCCCCTTAAACTAGTCAGATTCATTACTAGAGAATTGCAAATGATACAAAGTAAGACAGCTTTGGTCCAAGCCCTAGTTCCATTAATCATTTAGCTCAGTGATTGTGAACCCTTTCTCAATGCCTTCATGAATAAGTGGAAGAACTATAACTCACAGGATGAACATGAAGATTGACTTATACCACATATATAATAGTTAACACATCACCTGAACATAGCCAGCTTTCAGTAAATGCCAATTAATAGTAGCAGTAGTATTAATATAATGTACAAAGAAAATCTCTTTAAAGTGTTGGGGGATGAAAATCAAAGGCCTCCACTGCTTTTCCATTACTTTCAAACTAAAGCCTCCTGTTCAATGGGATAAAAAACATGTAAATTGCTATTATTAAGCAACTTACCATTTATTGAACATCTAAAAAATTAAAAATATACTATTAATGAGCACCTACTTTGCTCCAGGAGTCTATGATGGGTATTTTACTTTAATTCTAACAAAACTGTATTAAGTAGATATTATTATGTTCATTTAATTAAAGAGGGAACTAACATTCAGGCAACACTGCTGGAGGTAAGCACCCTTACTTCAAGTTCTTTCTACACAGGGTTAGAAAACTCAAATGGTTATGATGACCAGAAGCTCAAATGCTAATTGTTGTCTGGCAGGTAACATAAACGAGCGATGTGGGCTAGGTGAGTACTGGGCTAAACTGGAGAGGTCAGGCACCATCTTCACAAGGTGGGTCCTTCTCAACTCCAGGCAGTTGTGGCATTGAGGGACCATGTCCCCAGTTTTGTCATCAATTTTGACCTTTCAAGAGAAGCCAGAAATTGTTTTTTTATTTGACACCTTCCAAATTTTCTAATGTTGGCGACTAATTCTAATAAACATCAGCACCAATAGCAAATGAATGGTTGATGTAAACACAACTAAAGGCCCTTATCCAGACCACAACATTTCCACTATTTGTTGTACTGCATTGCTTTGCTTTCCATAATTTCTGTACTGAACTTGATGCTGCCTTTGTTTACTATGCTCTCTGAACTCTGCTCTGACTTAGGTGAAACCATAGGAAACAGATACTTGCAAAAATAGCTCACTAAAGAAAATCTGAGTCTCTGTATCAATTAGTTATTGCCACAAAAATGCTGCATACCAAAGAAATACAAAATCTCAGTGCCACACAATAATAAGCATATATTCACTTTTCCCATGACAAGTCCATGGCAAATGTGTGGGTGTAGAGATGGAGAAGACTTGGAACATTCAATCTACCATATTGTTTTGCCTTGATACTAAAGGGAGTATCCAAACATATTAGGATAATGCCCAGGAGTGTTTTCTGGGTAATCTAGGATTTTTTCTTCTCCTATTAGGCAAGAAATTTTTCCATGATTTTCCTATATCCTACGAAAACTCTAAAACCTTGTAGTTCCTAATTTATTTCCTTTTTAACAAGACTTTTAATCTCCTCCTTTTTATAAAATACAATACTACTTACTATGTTTGCTTCCTTTAAAAACTCGTACATACTGAAAAATTAGCAAACTGAAAAAAGCCCTTTTAATTATTTACTAAATTAAATATAGGAACTTAGAACAAAGGAATAGGAATTGACGATGTGTATCACAAATAATATCTGTATACATTTAAATTTCAGTTGCACAGCAGCATCAATGCAGTTTAATTTAAAGCTTTACTTATTACTCATGGCACAGTATTCTGGAATTTTATCAAAGTTAAATCAAAGTTCTATTATTTTATATACATTAATAAAATTTAAATGAGTGTATATATCTATAGATAGCACATATGTACACATATGTATATACATACAAACAGTTTAAAAGCATAAATGTGCATTATATATATGAATTATACATCTGAAATATATATCTGAAGCTTTATCAATGACTTTACACTTGCCCCGCCCCCCAATTCCTCCCCAAAGAAATCACCACAGTGAAATTATAAGAGATGGGCACATGCATTCATGTTCAAGAATGTCCATTGCATTCTTCATTACATTAAACACAGGAAAAATCTCAACTCCAACAACATAGGAATTTTACTGTAAATTTCATCATATTCCTGCAATGCAATATTAGGTCTCATTGAAAAACATGACTTATGGGATTATTTACTTTGAAATGGTCAAACTCTAATCTGAGGACAAAAAACACATTTTCAAAACAAACAAAAGGAACACATTTGTTTTTTTACGGGAATATTTTAAGTGTTGTCATAATTTTGCCCAAACAGTTTCCAATATTTTCCGGTTAAGTTAAAAGCAAAAGTAAGGTCACTGCAAAAACACAGCTGCCACAGTAAATCCAGAACAACTGAGCAATAATGCATAAGTGAATACCTTGCCTTGCCCAAAGCCAGTCATCTGAGAGAACCTTGAATAAGCAAATCATGCACAAGCAACAAAAGTAGGAAGAGGGTGGTTGCATGGGTCACTGCATGACTTACTGAGGTTGCCTTAACTGCTGAATATTTTCACTGCATTCTAATTCATTGAAAAACTTTGAAGAAGGAAAAGTGTGTCAAAATCTAGTCAAGATACTGCAAGTGAGCAATCAACTCAACAAAATTTGAAGAGATTAGTAGAAAACAATGAAATTTGAAGCCTGAGTTATAAAACAAGGCACTTGGTACTATGTGACTTTGAGGACAAAGTACATATTAATAGTTGTAATTTAGAAAACTTAGGAAGCTGTAGAAAAATGAGACACTATTGAAATACCTTCAGAAGGATCAAGGCTGCTTCTTTTGTTTTTAATATATATATATTTTAATTTTTAAAGAAGCTTTAGATTACATAAATGTTACATCAAAAATACAGGGGATTCCCATATACCCTACTCTTTCCCCCTCCCATAGTTTCCCACATTAACAACATTTCATTAGTGTGGTAGATTTGTTACAATTGATGAATACATATTGAAGCATTGTGCTAACCATGGTCTATAGTTTACATTATAGTTTACACTTTGCTCCACAAAATTTTATAGGTTTTGACAATGTATAACGGTCCGTGTCCATCATGGCAGTGTCATGCAGGACAATTCCAATGTCCCAAAAATGCCCCATGTTATACATATTCTTTCTTCTCCCTCTCTGCTGAACTCTGGTGGCCACTGCCTTTATATCAATGATACAAGTTCTTCCATTGTTAGAATAATTATAAATCTACTTTAGTCCTAGTTGCTTTCCCCCCTTAATGTTTGTTCATTCCTCAATCTTGAGGATTTGGGGATGGTGATGCCCACCCTGCCTTTGATTGAGAGGGGGCTTATATCCCATGAGGCAGATGTATGGGACTGGATTGCTTGCAGTTGCAGACACTCTCCACTTCCTGTGATGGGATTGTAGCAGTTTGGCATT
Source organism: Tolypeutes matacus (assembly GCA_026826555.1). Lineage (NCBI taxonomy): Eukaryota > Metazoa > Chordata > Mammalia > Cingulata > Chlamyphoridae > Tolypeutes > Tolypeutes matacus. Next base: position 2,523,883 of record JAKSZT010054324.1, on the reverse strand, counting down.
GTTTATGAATTCCAAAAATAGATATTGGATTATGTTTGTAAACTGGTCTATATCTGGACTTGATTAAAATTATGATTAGGGCTTTGATTGAGCCATGTCACTAGGGCATTGAGTCCCCAGCCCTTGGTGGGTATAGACTCACAGATAAAAGACATGGTGAAAGACAGAGTAGAGAGTTTTTGAACTGGAGCCTGGGAAGTAAGCACACAGAGGAGCAGAGCAGAGACCCACGGAGAGAGACAGAGCCGTTCACCTGAGAGTCTACAGCTGGCCTTGTGGAGAAAACAGAGGCGCTGAGCCCGGAGAGGAATGAGACCCAGGAAGAGAGGAAGCCAGGAAGCCTGAACCCTGGCAGACGTCGGCAGCCATCTTGCTCCGAGTCGTGGCAATAGTAACTTATGCTTTATGGCCTGGTAACAGTAAGCTTCTACCCCAAATAAATACCCTTTATAAAAACCAATGGATTTCTGGTATTTTGTATCAGTACCCTTTGGCTGACTAATACATCATTGTCCATCATCATCAGTCTCCTCACTTTATAGTCATTAAAACATCATGGGTCTGGAGTCAAACTGACATTGGTTTGAGTCCACTCTCCACCTCTTAGTAGCTGTATAACTTTGGACAAGTTACTTAACTTATTTGAGTCTCTGTTTCCTGATTTGTGAATGAAGTAACCATCCTCTATGTTTTACGGTGACTTTGATGACTAACAAAGGTAATTCATGTCAAAGGCTTAGGGCTGTGTTGGATATAGTAATCACTCAATAATATTAGCTATCTCAAGTGAGCTCTTTCAGCTTTTCTTAAATGTACAACATTATCCTGCTCCTAATTGTTGTTAAAATGATCCTTATTCCTTTCATGGTTAACTTAGTCAGTTTGCAGTATGTCTGATGTGAACAGGCAGAACTTCAAGAGATACTAGGCCATTATGGCATTCATCTCTCAATTATAAAAAAAATAATAAAATATGCCATTTATTGAGAAAGTAATTCATGGTAGACAATATTATACTTTATTTGCATTGGGTTAATCCTCATAACATAGTTATTATGTTCTTCTTTGTAAAAATGTGAAAAAGAGGAATTTGCTGAAGATCTCACAACTAGAAAGTGGCAGAGCCAGACTTCAAACCAACATCTCCTAGGCTTTAATCTCAAGGCTGTCTGTTTTGGATACTATCCATCTCTAAAATAACAGCTTTCCTCTCCCTTCTCCCCCTCCTTTCCCTGTCATTACTTGGTATGGTCTGCATGTCAATTCTTGCTAATATTCAGGACAACAATTAAGTTTTGATTATTTCTGAGGGCTTTCAGAAACTAACTTAATTTATTAGAAAAATGGCCATGGACCTCCAGCACTGTGATAAACTAGGTTGCTCAGACAACCTCCTTCTATAAACAAAGTAATCCAAAAATGTTTTAAAGTAGATGATTAAATTTAAAGAAAGACAAATTAAACAGAGTTGAAAAGAAAATTAGTAGACTAAAAAATAGAACTGAAGAAATTACCCAGAATGCAGCTCAGAGAAGGAGGTAAAGAGAAAAGAAGTTAGTACATGAAGGGTATGGTGCAAAGCTACAATATACATAATATTGTGAACCTATAAGAAAAAACAAACAAACAGAATAACGTAGGGAGAGGAATATTCAAAATGAAAGTGGATGAAAATTATCCATAATGAAGAAAGACAGGTATCCCTAAATTAAAGAAATGCAACGAGTATAAAAATAGTTAAACAACAAAATTATATTTAGACACTTGATTTAAAAAAACACTATCTGAATATAAGAGACAAAATCCCTAAAGTTTCTAAAAACTAATGACTAGTACATTGACAGTAGTCTCATCAACCACAATAGAGGAGAGAAGACAGTAGAATACATTTAATGTTTTTTGACAAAATATTTTTCATACTAGAACTTTATACCCAGTTGGGCTTTCAGTCAAGAGTGAGGTAAAACTATATTTTCAGTCAAAAATGGGGAGATTTTACCACTCAGAGACCTCATTAAGAGAAGGATGAATGGAAGTACTTCAATAGAATGGAATTAAACTCAAAAGAAAATAATTGAGTGTCAAATGTAATAATGAATAAATTAGCAAATATCTTTGCTATAAAAATCATTGAAAATAATGAATGACTTTGAGGGATTAAATTCAAGTGGGAATAAAATCTAATATGGCAGATTGAAGGGGTGAATGGATTTTACAGATTCTAAGGTCTCTGCATTTGGGGAGGACAATAGAGATAGTCAATTAGTTTTGACATGATTAAGACAAGTGCTTGTTAAGACAAGTGTTAAATAAACCATTAAATATAAGATATTCCTGAAAGAATAAAAACAGAATGGATAACTTGAAATTAATAAGGAAATAAAAGAGCACAAAGAAAACTTTATGAAAAAAGTGTAAAAGGAAAGGATTAAATGGAAAGAGAGAGCACAGTAGAGGGGAAAAAAACATAAAATGAGGGACTATATCAAAATACATTAATAATCTCAAAAATGTAGGTGGATGAAACTTCCCGGTATAAATCCAGAGATTTTCCAATGGATTTTTAAAAGAATCTATAATAGGCTTATGAGAGTCACAACTAAAGATAAGGTTTCTTCCAATAAAATTGAAACTAAAGCTATGTAAAAAGATACCACGTGACATCAATCTAAAATATATTATGGTGCAATATTAAAAGGAAACAATAAAGACAAAATTTTTTAAAAAGGAAACAAAGTTCATTTTAAATAAAAATACATTATTTTATATAAGTGGGTTATTGTTAGTATGTTTAAATGCCACAATAGTGGGCCTTATTTTTTCCGTTGTATTAATTAACATATCCTAAGTGTTTAGAACAGTATCTGGTACATAGTAGGTAGATTCAAAGATGTTTGTTGAGCGAATGTTGAATGAATACTAATTGCAAAAATGTATTAGGGAGTTAGTCCAGTAATGTGTCTATATTTAACAAACAACTTAGCCTTAAAATATATGGATACCCCTTGTATTATATAAATATGGTACATATATGAAATTTTTAAAAAGACAAATGATTTGCAAGAAACTGTAAACTCTGTAAAGAAATCCTGACTACCATTTCCAGACTAAGTCAACTGTTTGAGTTAGACAATGTGACTGCTAAATCACAAGTACTTGGACTCATACCAATAACACTGTTGTATAATATTATGCTTGTTTTCTTATCTGCTTATTTAATAATGGCATGAGGTGCATGGATAAATCAGTCATTTTGTTTAGCTGAGTCCCTGATATTAAAAGGACAAGGTGATCTTCAAATTCCGTTTTCAGTGTGATTATGTCGCTGTCTCCTCTACATTCTTCAATGGCATCTGGTGAGCATGCAATGTGAATTGTTAATTCACCTCTAGCTGTAAAATTCATCCAGGTTCAGCAGAGAGTGTAGAAGCAGCTGGGAAACAATATGAGATACCACAGGCTCTATCAGTTGAATATACCCCAACAGGATGCCTCACTTATTTTTTCTCCCATATCCCCTTATCTTCTCTAGTGATGCAGTAAAATTTGCCGTGGGTTTCTAGAAAGAAAGCTAGGGTAATGATGGAAGGCGAGGGGGGTGTGGTGTATGGGTTGGAGGAATTCCAAATCCCAAAGAAACAGAACAACTCTGAAAAAATCTGTTTGAAAAGACTGGAAACACAGGACTTTTAATTATGTTTTCTAAAACTATAATCATTAAAGCTACACTCACGGTAAACTGTCCCTTTATAACCTTTTCAGTCCCTTTTTGTCTTTCTTCCACATAGGGTAGAGAAACAATGCCACTGTCATTATCACCCTCAGTACCAGTTTTATATCTGTTTGCTTAATGAAAGAACTCTTTTGACTACTAGAACTTAGGCAATAAAAATGTGTAGTGTGGTCATCACTCCCACCAATTGCAGCGTATAAAGTCTTTGTTAAATCCACATTTGGGTGAGATGAAAACTGTTTTTCCATCACCAAGTGTTCTGCTTTATTTGTATCATGTCATAAGCTGAAGTCTTTTGCCCAGGTGGTCTCCCACTTAACCTATTGGTCTTATCTCTGAATCCTCATTAATCTTTGGTTCTTTTGATGTTCTGACAAAAATGAAGATTTTTATTTCTTTAATGGCTTCATTTTTCCACCTGAGAGTCAAGTGCACACTAATATACTTGTTAGAGTAAATATTTGAGCACATTTCTGGTAGCGTTCAAAAGGCTAAATAGAAAGGACCACTAGGTAATGCCAGAATGAGAAAAAATGAATACTAAGAATGTGGTTGCTGATATTGATGTAATGTGGGAGGAAAATAAAAACAAATCAAACTGTGCAAGATGTCCCAACAGAAAAACATTTTATTCCATTATTTACGATAATGTCCAGAATGTCTGCCAAAGAGTTTCATGGCTAATTTACTTCAGGAATAATGAAATGAACTCTGTGATCTTTCAAGACAGAGAATGCTATTGACTTGGTAGTAAGATGAAAAACAAGCACTTCTCTCAAGATGGAGGGACACATTTTCTATCACCTGTTTATATACTTTGATGCAAATAACAGGTCCTTGTGAGGATGAAAATTCATCAGAAACTCCATTTTTAAAACAACATTCACTGGCAGAAGAATCTATTCTAAAGAAAGTCTCATGGCCAGGAAAACAAGACTGTGTGTATGTGTTTGTTTGTTTTTTTTGTGTGTTTTTAATTAGAGAAGTTATGGGTTTACAGAACAATCATTCGTAAAAGACAGGATTCCCATACACCACCTGACAACCAACACCTTGCACCTTGCATTGGTGTGCAACATTTATTACAATTGATAAAAGTGCATTGTATAATTATACTGTTAATGTTCATGGTTTAATTTAGGGTTCACTGTGTAGTGTAGTTCCATAGATTTTTTTTTAAAAATTGTATTGTTTTATATGTATATATAAATCTAACATTCGCCCTTTTAATCAACATTGAGACTGCACCTGAGGCTGTTGTAGGTCTGGTTCTATGAGAGCAAATTCTGAGACAGAGTTTGGGTGTAAGATGTTTATTGGGTATCAACATCTGTGAAAAGAAGGGTAAGGAAGTGAGACTGGGCAGTGGAAGAAGTTGAATTGTGCTGCTAACCAAGAAGATATCAGCTGGGAAATGTAGAGTAGACATTGCCTGTCAAAGTTGACTTGCAGTGGTCAGATATAGTCAGGCCTTTAATCCCCACCACATTTGTTCATCAGGTGCTAGAAAGGTAAGAGGTAGAGGTTGCTCCCTACAGCTGAGGTAAATCCTTAATGACCTGGATGCTCAAGCTGTCTCCTGATAGCTCTCCCCTCACCTGGACAGCAAGAAACTTCCTTGAAGTGGAATCTAGGTAGCACATTCCCAAGTTTATCAGAAAGGCCTTCAGAGAAGGTGACCCTCTGGGAGATTCTCATGCCATGGGTGGTCAGAAAACATCAGGGGAGTGATTCCTAGGAATCAAACTTAAGTTGTTTTGTTTTTGTTCTTTTTTACATTTTACTCTAATTTACTTAGCTGATCCTTTCCCTCATCATCATTGATTAACCAAAAAGAGTTGTTCTTTTAATGTGATTAAAAATCATCTAAGATACTTGTTGAAAATAAAAGTTAGTAGCTATGATCCACACAGATTCTGATTCATGAAAGCGGTGATAGAGTTCAGGAATTAGCATTTTTGGCCATTAGGCAATGCTGATGTGTGTAATATGGTCATGGTACCACACTTGGAGGAAAACGTCTCTGAAGCTTCAGTGAACTCTGTTCCACAAAACCCTATGCTTTGAGTCTGAAAGAAGGAGCAGTGTCTAGGGATGTACAGGAAGAAACAGAAGTAGAACGCCGAGTGTAAGTAGAGAAAACAACAATTAGAAACATGCTTCAAGGGCTAACATTAGAAAACGTGTCCTTTGCCAAATGTACCAGAGGTACATGATCTTTGTGAAAAGAGGAGCAGACACTTGTAAAACACAAATAGCAGGGCCAAATGATGTACACCTGGAAGTGAGAATTGCATATGAAGACGAAAGGGGGTATGAGCCTTCAAAGTATCAAACCTACCCAAGTGTTTTTGGCAGGTTTACCAAGCCTCTGAATTTCCCACTAACAATTTCATCAGTCCAATAAATGTCTATTTAAAACTATGCTTTATGTAGCATATAATCATATTCTTATAAATCTCTTTTTGTCATATCTAAATGTAGAATATTATGGCACTGGAACCAAGAGAGAGTTTTAAGGACTACTTGTTATACCTCTTTTGGAGTCTTTAAAATTTTTTATTAATTATTAGAAAGCTAGCTCTGGATTATCAAGCATGAAATCTCTTCATTTATGCCCTATGAATAAATTTGACACATTTATGTAGAGCACTGAATAATTTAGCAAACTGAAGTCACTTGGGACTGAGAAAACTAGAAATGGTGACAAAAAAATATATTAACCAACAAAAAAAAGTAGATATATGAGCATATGAAAACTCCTACTTTTTCCATACTTAGCAAAAGTTTATATGCATTTTATATAACACTGCACACAAAACATTAAAAATGCTTGAGAGAATGCAAAATATTTATTTTTAATAAAATATATTTTCTTTCTTTGACTCATTTAATAATAGGTGTTGCTTTATTGATTACAACATAGGATGTCATATATCAGACTGTTGGAGGGGATTAGAAGGCACCTGGTGACATGATTAAGTTTGATAAGACCTTGATTCTTTTGTTAAAATATAAAATACACTATTATCCGAACAAAAGAAATTTTAATAATTGGCAAAAATGACATGCTTTTGAATAGCTCATTTTACCAAATGTTATAGTTGCCTGCTCTGTTATCCAGAGACTTCATAAATTCTAGAAAGCTTTGATCAAATGCAGTGACAGCTCTCTTTTGACTTCCACTTACTGGAGGCTGGATTAAGAGGCTGTCTGCACTGGTCTCTGTAAACTGTACTGACAGATGTTCTGGGTACAATGAACCCTCCCTGCAGTGGGCCACCCACTAGTAGTAGGCCACACCTCTGCTCGAGTCCCCTTCACTCATCAAGACTCAGTGTCTGCAAAGGGGTGGCAGGGAGTCTGTATTAGGCACTCAAGACCCGTGCTAGCAATTTTCTTTTCTTCTCTACTCCATAGAAAAGCCAGAAACTGTTAGAGCAAGGAGAAGAGTAGCAAACTGCATTATCAGTATGGCTTTAAAAATGCCATAATTCAATACACAGGAATATATAGAATATAAAAATATTATAAGGTATAGGAACAAAGGATATTATAATATAATATATTATTATATTATATTATTATGAGAAAATAACAAAACAGAGAACACCTAAAATATAAAATTGGGAATTCCACTGTTCTCCTACTCTTTTTAGTTTGGAAGAGAGCTTAAATGATCAGCTAAACCCAATGCCTTCACTTGCCAAATGAGAAAACATACCCAGAGAGTTTATTAATATATAAAGTACTTATGTTGTACTGTGATGACTATGTTATATATTTTCTTTCATTTCATTCTCAAGACAACACTAATAGAATTGTTATTTGCACATGAGAATTACTTTCTGCCTTTTACAGATGAGCAAAATGAATCATGTTAAAAGTTATGCACTCATTAGCTGCAATGCTTAAAGTCAGTTCTGCCTTTCCTTAAAACTCACTGTTTCTGTCTTATGTCAGATTGTACAAAAGGAGACAATTAAGATTTTAATTGAATTTAGGGGAGGCAGACAGACAAAGTAGTGATTCAGGTATGCTATACTTTCATTAAGAGAAGCGGTTCCAGTGATAAAGCTCTATGACTTCAGGGGCTAAGCAGGGATCCTAAATATGTGAAGGAGTAATGGTTAATGTACTGCACTGTAGATTTCTTGAATTATCTAAAAGTATTCCTATTCAGTTATAAAGAAAAAAAATTTGACCCAGTTAAACAGATCTACTAGATGGTTGACAATTCACAACTTCCAAAAGGAAGCAAAGGCAATGAATGTGTGAAAATAAGCCCGGGGAACATTTCAAGCTTGGGATTGAAAGAATGTAATATGTGGGAAGGCACAAAAAAAGATAAACAGAGCACAGAGTAAGGGAACTGGCTGGTTTAACCTTATCAAAGAACCATTTGTTTATCATATGTAGGAATGGTAGAGGACAGGTGGAGGTGATGGAAGAAGGGAACTTGAAAAGTTGTGATCCTTAAATGTTAGCTTGAGTATTTGAATTTTAACAGAAATAGGAAGGGGCACACTTACAGATGCTGGTGCCAAAGATTCTTCTATTCTGTACTATGAATACTTACTATGCATTAAGTCTTCATATGAGCCTTTACACTTTACAGATTGCTTAAATGAGGTTTGTTGAACATATGTAACTTTTCCAGTGTCACAAGGTAGGAAGTGGGGAAGACAAAATGCAAACTGTGTTTGTCTGATTCAAAAGAGAATCCATATAACACTATACCAAGCAGTTTTCTATAGGATATACAGACTTCATTACAGGTGGTTGTTGCAATTTGTCAAGGATTGGGTGTTATGGTGATGATTATGGAACCAAAAAAGAAAGGGTATCTTTGAGTAAAAATAATATTAATTACAACAGCAATAACTAGCATAGTTATTTACAATGTATTTACTATATGCTAGCCGTTACTTTAAGTACTCTTCACATATTAACTAATTTTATTCTAAGAACCCCATATTGTAAATACTGTAATTAGTATCATCCCCATTTTACAGATTAGAAAACTGAGGCACCAAGGTCTATATAATTTGTTCAAGGTTAAACAGAAATGGTGAAAAGATGAAATTTTAGCCCATCCAATTGAAGTTCTTAAAGAAGTGGTGCTGGTCACCAAGTGTAAAATGTGTTGATAAATTAAGGCAAGTGTAGAAAGGACAGAGGCCTCCAGGTCCATTAATTTTAACTTAATATAAACCTGGCTATAGGGAATCAGTTCAGTTAAGTAAGCAGAATGACAATGAGATCAAATAACTTGTTTCATACTTTCAAAGCCATTTACCTTCACTTCACGTTGCATTTAGAGTGTTACCTTTTAATCACCATCAAACATCTCCCAAATGCAGGGAAACTTAACTGGCGGAACTTAGTGGAATAATCTAAATCAATCAAAAAACTCCAAGTGAAATCTTATAGAAAATGAAAAATGAATAGTGTGATTCTCAGTTACTAAACATTCCCCTACATCTATTTCATTATCTTTATCTATTTTCCACTCCTGTTCCCAAGATCTATGGTTAAATGATAAACTGGTTTCCAATTAGTTTAAGACATGAAAACAAGTGCTCTCTCTCTTAGTCACTATGTGAATAAGATAAAAAGTATGCATTCATCTCTTCTACAACCTTCCTTTTCTTTCCTCTTATTTCACAGTTTTAGTTCATAAAATTACATAAGCATTTTTATGTGAAGAATTTTTTTTGCAATTTCATTTAATGAAAGCACTTAATTTGGGAAGAGACCCTTTAGAATGTTTCATTTACATAACTCTGATATAAATTTCAAAATCAGAGTTCCAACAGCAGCAGGGAAAAAGCACCATTAGCTAGAGACAACAACTTTGCTCTTAATGGAAATACTAAATTACTGCTTTCAAAATGAAACATAAAACAACTCTGGTTTCTTTAAGAAAGGATTAGGAGTCTTTTATTTTTAAAAGGCACACATGTTATTTTCATTTGCTTTAAATGACACATGGAAATTAAGAAGAACCTACCATTAACTAGACGCAAAAGTGCAAGGTGAATTATAATACCAATAAGACTTCAGACAGATTTGGTTTTAAGACAAGAATATGGAATATTACTTATAATAAACTAGGCTTAGTGCCCAGAAAAGAAGGTAAAAAACTGAGCAAAAGAGCAAAATGCTGAACATAAACAAGAGGAAATGATGAAACTCAAAAAAAAAGAAAAAAAAAAAAAAGCCCAATTCTACATTACTTTTGGGGAAAAAATAAAATAAAAACAAAATAAAAACTATTGGAAGAGGGCAGATAGTTTCTAAGTTGTTATATGAATTTGAGTAAAATTCTCTACATTAATATCTCACAGTCCTTTTGGCTATCCATAGCAAAATCAGACTTTGGCTTCCCTAACCAGAAAAGGAAATTCATTATGAGTCTAGGCATATTGCAGAAGACCAAAAAGCTTTCCTAGGAACCATGGAAAAAGCAGGAATCTGAAGAAGTCAGAGGGGTCTCAATACAGAAGTTCATAAAACTTTCCTAAGGAAAACCATGGGGGAAAAAAAGTCTAAATCCCTTTATCCCTCAGTTCCAAAGTTTACACTAGGTTATGTGTCCATTCTTGGATCAGCCAGCTGTGGCCAAGGAACTGTCAGGACAGATGAGGCAACTGATGTTGACTCCTGTTTAAGAAGGAACATTCTTAGTATAGACAAAGTTTTGCACTGGTGTTTATTTACTACACAGTGAATGTAGTTATCACATGAACATATACCAAAAATTGACACCTGGTCATCACATTGAATTTCTGGTTCAAGAAGCATCTAATTATTTCTGTCATACTATAAGATAGAGAAAAATGTGATCATATGAACATTACAGCAAACTTCCTGAGAAATTACTGTAAAAATGTAGAGACATGGAGCTTATACCACTTCATTTAACATCTTTCCCCAAGAAGTGCTAACTTCATTTTTTGATACATTTCATCAGTTTATTTATCTATTTTGTGTAAATTATGCAATATTGCAAAAACGTGGAAAAATATAGAAGATTAAAAACACCAGTTTTTACCACCTGGGTATAAACCAGATATTTTATAATGCAAAATATTAACCTTTGCAATAGCTTCTTCAGATCTTGTTTTTAAAAATTCAGATATAATTAAATCTCCACATCATTCCTTTTTCTTTCCTCCCCTGAGGTAACCATTTTGTAGAAGTTGGTGTTTACACTTCCCTCCCAATATTTTGAAATATTCGCACATACCCAGGTATCCATAAAATGTTATATGCATTTAACATTCACATAAATGTCATCATATTGTCAATATCCATCTCCAAATAGTTTTTATCATGCAATAGCTATTTTTGAGGTTGAGTAATGTTAATAAATGTAATTCTTGTTCATTTATTTTAAGAATTTGTGTAGGGGCTAAAAATAGAAGAGGAATCGTTGATTTGTATGATTTGTTAATCTTTGCTTTTATTAGATATTGCTCTCCAGAATAGGTGCACTAATTTAGATTTCCAATAGAAGTATATGAATGCTCCTATTCCTCTATGTTCTTAGCAATGGTAAGCATTGCCATATAATTTTCTAGTTATGGTATTTTACCATTATGAAAGAATTTCTCTCTTTCATGATAACCAGTGACAGCATTTTTCATACATTATTGGCCATTTTTATTTAATCTATTTGCCTTTTTCAATTTGGTTTGTGGTTTTCATGCATACTGGATAAATATTATTTTTCAATCATATTCATTTCAAATATCTTCTCCCAGTCTAAGATTATCTTTTCATTTTGTTCTTCGAGTTGAGCTCCCCCTCGTACTTATAATAGTTCTCTCAAAATATCTTCATTTTACCCTCTGTTTTGAATGAATGATAGAGCATAGATTCTGAGTTGACATTTCTTTTCTTTTAGCACTTTAAAGATATATTTCCATTATCTTCAGACATTCCTTTTGCTGATGTGAATTCTTTATTCTAATTGTCATTCACTTTTAGATAAGCTGTTATGATTGTTTTTAAAAATACATTTTTATCTTTGTGCTTCACATTTTAAGTTAATGCATATAAAGTGGAGATTTATTTTTAATTATATCCATTTGGGGAATCTGTATGTTATTTGTGGACTTGCTGTAAACTCTGGGATAATATCAGGTAATAAATCTCAATGTGCACAACCTACATTCTATTTTCTTCTTGTATGATTCTTATTGTACTAACATATATGTGGATACTTTCATTCCTTCCTATCATTTCTCTGCTATGTTTCTTAATGTCTCATATATGTTACTTTCTTTTCTTGGTGATACATCCTGAATAATCACTTCAAATACATATTCCAATTTACTCTTGCTCTCTTTAATTTTGTCTAATTTACTGTTTAAATAATTTACTGAATTTTAATTTCAATGAGTACATTTTTCATCCATATTAGCTCTATTTGATTCTTTTCAAATATGCTTCCTTTTTATTTGCTATATTTCTTTCTTTAAACATTTATTTTATTATCTCTTTCAAACTGTTCTTTAATTTTTAGCTATCCAGGTACCATTTTCTATTTGCTGTAGTTGTAGATTCTGACTGATGGTAATTTGTCAATTCGGGTGATTTGAATTGTGACAACTGTGATCTTATCTTTGAACATTAAAAATAAGTCTGTGAAGGTTTTCTGCCCCTTAATTTTAAACTTTCCCTAATGGGTTGTTTTGCAGTTTTTTCTTCCAGATCCCTAAGAATTCTACAAATATTGTATACTTTTTCATATTAATCAAGAGATAAATAAATGAAAGCTATATATTCTGTACTTGGAAAGGAAGATTCAACATCACGAAACTTTAAGTTTTCTCTAAAATAATCTATAAATTTTGTGCAATTTCAACAAAAAAATCCAGCCAATTTTCAATGGAAATTAGCAAAATATGTTTCATAAATGTATGTGAAAGAAAAAGTTCAAAATTATCCAACACAGTTTTAATTGCAAATCTTTTCCAACTAGTTAAAAAATTATTATAGGACTATACTAATTAATACAGAAGGTATCCATGCATGGATAGTTAAAATAGAATACAAAAACAGAAAAGAGAGCCTTGGAATAGGGCAATGTATATACAAAATGTTAAATGACCGAAGATGCCTGAGGATATGATAGACTGTTCAAAAACCAAATGTGTGGGGGGGGGGGGGGGGGGGGGGGGGGAAGGAGCTTAAAATTTGATTCACAACTTGTCCCATACAAAAAAAAAATCAGTTATAAGGTTTTTAATACCTTAATAAGACACAGAAGGCTATATAATTTCAGATATGTTTAAGGACTTAGAGTAGAGGAACATTCCATTAAATAGATTTAAAAAGTATAAGCAATAAAGAGAGTGACTGTATGAAAAATTAATATTTGTTTTCCTTAAAAGGAACAATAAAAAACTAAAAGGGCAAGAAACAGAATGGGAGAAGGTATTTACAAGTCATAAAATACAGAAACAATTAGTGTTCGGAATATGTGAAGAACTCCTAAAAGTAAGAAAAAAGACTCATAATGGGAAAAAAATGTGAAAAAGTTAATAGCAGGCAGTTAACTAAAGAGGCAATAAGACAAGTCAGTAAACATGTATGTAAAAAATGTAAAAAGTCCCTAGTAATAGAGAAAGTAAAATCCAACATCATCAAAGGGAAAAGTAAAAGTATAACAATAATAAAAGGCCAATATATGTAGTAATAGGGTGCATACGATTTTGGTTAGAATGTAAATTGGGAAAACTTCACAGATTAAACTGGCAATGTCACATTCAACACCAAGGTAAACTCTTGTAATTTTGTGTGGAGAAATAGTAATAAGAATGACTTATACAGTACTGTTCCAATCAGAATCAGTATCGATCAATAGAAAATGTATACATAACCTTTTTTATTCATAAAATAGAATCGAAAATGCCTCTGAAAAGTAGATAACTAAAGCTTCATGCAATTAAATAAAAAGACGCATGTAAAATAATGCTTTAGAAGGTTCTTAGTTAAGAAATACATATAGTTTCCTGTCGATCAGGAGAGTGGTGCAAGACGCTCCAGGGTGACGTTCACTCAGACTACTTGAACAACTAGCAAAACCTGGATGGTTATCTTCCTCAAAAGTATAAAAAATTACTGGGTGAGTACAAAATAGAAAAACGACAGCACAGCTTTAAAAATGGTAAAAAGAAGTTCATGGCGCCCTTGCCAGTCCCTCCACCCCTCACAGTGCAGTGTGAAACTAGCCTGCACTTCCTTTGTGAGTCTCTGGCCCTGTTCACAGGGAACTGAGTAACCCCCTATGTGCATACTTGAGTTCCAAAAGTCTTTAAAGGTTGGTGGGAAAGTAAAATGGTTCAGCCTCTATGGAAAACTGTTTGGCAGTTCCTCATGAAGTAAAGTATAAAATTACTGAATGACCTGGCAATCCCACTCCTAGGTATATATGCAAAATAATTTAAAACAGGGACTGAAACATATATTTGTACAACAATGTTGATAGCGGCATTATACACAATTGCTAAAAGATGGAAGCAATTCAAGTGTCCATCCACAGAAGAACAGATAAACAAAATGTGATACCATACATATGATGGAATATTTCTTGGCCATTTAAATGAATGAAGTTCTGATACATGTAACAACATGGATAAACCAAGAAGACTTAATTTTAAATGAAATGAACCAGATTCAAAAGGACAAATATTGTATGATTTCACTAATATGAAATAATTAGAATAAGGAAATTCATAGGATCAGAAACTAGAATACAGGTTACCACAGGCTGGAGTGGGAATAGGGAATGGGAAGTTGATGCTTAATTGGTACAGAGTTTCTGTTTGGGGTGATGGAAACGTTTTGGTAATGGATGGTGGTGATAACACAACATTGTAAATGTAATTAACACTACTGAATTATATATTTGAATATGGTTGAAAAGGGGAGATTTTAGGTTGTCTTTATGTTACTAGAATTAAAATTTAAAACAAAACAAAGCATAGGACTGCACACACAAACAGCAGATCCTAATGTAAACTATGGGCTATAGTTAATTGTGTAATTATAATAATGTTATGTCATTATTTATAACAAAAGTAGCATGCAAAGTGTTAATGATAAGGAAGACAATGTGTGAGGGGTTGTATGTGGCAGCTCTGCATTTTCTGAATGATTTTTTGTATACCTATAACTTCACTAATAAAACATTAAAAATGCAATACCTACAGCATTATAGCAGTTGTAGATATTTAAAATCTTAAACATTGCTACATAGTGTTTAACACTGCATATTCATGTAGTAAAACTTTAATAACACAAATGAAACTGATAATATCAAAATAGGTAATCACCTCTAGGGAAAGGACGTGGAATAAAATCAGTGTGAATATACAGAAGGCTAAGAATAGCTTGTAACTATTCTATTTATTCAAATTATGTATATATTTTAAATTTTTTTTCAAGTTCAAAATATAAAATAGACAAAAGGCAGATTAACAAATTAGGGAAGCATTACTTTAAAAAACCCTGTCCAGGAACATTTATTTTATTTAATCCTAAAAACAAACTCAATTCTTTCTCCTTGTTCCAAAAGATGAATAAATAAGCATAGATTGGTTAAATGACATGACCAAGGTCTTCTTGTTAATGAACAAAATGAAAAAAAAAATGCTTGATCATATTCACATCTCATAGCTTTATGAGATTTTGAGTTCAGTTTTATGAGATATTCAGATTATATTAATGTTAAACATAGTGTTAGACATTTCTGCATGTTAGAAATATTTTGTAATAACAAAAAGGAAATAAAGTCATTGACTAAGTAGCTCTCTTCCAAGTATAACCCAATCTAAAAGGAAAATCATTAAAATAAGTCCTATGTTAATATTTTAAACATGAAAATATTAATAAAATAAAATTAGAATACCAGATACAGGCTCAAATTTCCATAATAATTTAAGAGAGAAAATCAGAGACTACCACAGAAAAATGGGAAAGGTAAATGACCTGATAATTCACAGAACTACAGACAACCTTTTAACTATAAATCCCTCTACATTATATTTTCCATGAATTTAAATTATATATTTATGATTACCTATAGACTTCCATATCTATATTTATATATCAAGTTAGAAAGAAATAAAACTCTTATCAGAAGTATTTTCATAGGCATTGGTTTTTATTCCTAATTTTCTAAAACAATATTTTACAATTATTTTTTTACTTTTATCAAAAGTATATGTACATGTTTTACAAAGTTACATAATTACAGAAGATTGTTTGAAAACCACAGTCCAATCTCATCTCTACACACTTTTCTTCTTTTCCAGAGGCAACCATTTTCAAGTATTTTACATGATTCTATGATATTTATATGCAAATCTCTCCAGAATATTCTTTATTGTTCTTGATTTTTTTTCCTCAAATGCAGACTTGAGACATTATATCTTTCTGATTTGCATGATGCAAATTTAGCTTTCTTTCAACACCAACCTAACAGGACTTGCCCTCTTCCATGCTTGCAAACTCCCTGTTTCCTCAAGCTATCAACATGTTTTGTGTTATGTTATGTTATGTTATGTTATGTTATGTTATGTTATGTTATGTTATGTTATGTTATGTTATGTTATGTATGTTATACGATAAGTTGGATCAATATCCAGGCTTAACATTGCCATGTTGCTGTTAATACATTATTTATAGCTGAGAAATATCAGATATTATAACTGCTCTCTTTTTTATGCATATTTGGTGCTTTTTATTTTTTGCTTGGAGTGGTAAGGTGTGTGTGTTGTTTGTTCTGCCATTGTTTTCTTATTTTTCAACTTAATAACATACTAACCCCTTCCCCTCTCAGGTATATGACTCTTCTTAATTCATTTAAAAATATGAGGAATTATAAATTTATCTTGTTAAAGGAATCTCCCCCTTATCCTGCTCCAAATTGCCTGGGGAACTTTGTAGGCCTGCTCCTCCCTTCTACCTTGTATCCCCTGTTGCTGGACCCCTTGTTTTCACTTTTCTTCATGTATTCTCTACTTTTAGTAGAGAACACCTTCAAGCAGTTTCTTGAAAAGAGTACATGGGAGATAAACATCGGTTATTTCCTCTCACACATGGTTGACCACAGACTTCCAGGTTGAAACTCACTGGTCACATCAAATGCCTGAAGGCTTCGTTCTGTTGTTTTGTGTTCTAGTATTGCTACTCTGACTATTTTCATTTAATATAAATGTTCTCTCTGAAAGTTTGAAGATCTCCTCTCTATTCCTAGGGTATTGACATTTTATTGATGTTCATTAATGTGGGTCTATTTCTTTCTGTAAGAATATGACAAGTCTATTCAAACTAGAAAAATATGCCTTTTCATTCTGGTAAATTTTCATGACATTTTCCCCATGATTTTAAACTCTGTTTTCTACTTATACCACATCTATTTTCTAAGATATTGAACTAGTTCTCTATTTTCCCTTTTTCTTTTTCTAATTTCCATCTCTGAATTTTTTGTTTTTCATTCTTTTTTCCCTAAATATTTTATTGGATTTTTTCACTTATACTATCATATTTTAATTTCTGACATTTGGAAAAAAGTCTTTTATCTTGTTTTAAGGATGCAAACCCTTTTCTCATACCTTGGAGGACATTAATGACAGTTATTTTGAAGTTTTCATTTATTGTGCAGCCTTTTTATTTCCATACCCATCATATTTTTGTTTTTGTTCTTTTTGATAGGGGATACTTTATTTAAATATCAAATAATCCCTATGTTTCTGTTGATAACTAAGAGTGGGCCTTGTTTACTCTAATCTTAACCATAATCTGGTTGATTTGGTTCTAGTTAAAAATCCCTGCTGTCATTTTCTTTAGCTCTTTTATCTTGGCTGGAACAGATTCTCTAGAGAAGATTCATTCACTTACCTGTTCAGATGGTATTTGACATTCATTAGGTTGTTTACTTCCTTAAGATGTGTGTGTGTGTGTGTGCATATATATATATATATAATATATATAGTTCAGTAGTCATATCCCTCACAAAAGGCTTACATCCCAATCCCTGGTCTTGTGGGTGGGAACCAATTTGTAAATAGGGCCTTTGAAGCTGTTGTTAAAGTGTGCCCAAACTGAATGGGGATGGGCTTTAGTCCAATATTGCTGAAGTCCTTATAAAAAAGGAAGTTGGACATGGAGAGAGAAGGCACAAGGAAGAGCCTGAAACTAGAAGTCAATGGAACCTGTAAGAGAAAGGGGAAGATGCCATCATGTACATTGCCATGAGATGGAAAAAAACACAGAATCCCAAAGATTGCCAACCAG
The DNA here is from genome assembly GCA_026826555.1 of Tolypeutes matacus. Lineage (NCBI taxonomy): Eukaryota > Metazoa > Chordata > Mammalia > Cingulata > Chlamyphoridae > Tolypeutes > Tolypeutes matacus. The sequence goes on along the minus strand of JAKSZT010054324.1, from coordinate 2,505,837 downwards.
TCAGAAAATGCTGACTCTGGGAGGAAGCAAGCCTTCTAGCTTCTGAAACTATGAGCCAATAATTTCCTGTAGTTAAGCCAACCCACTGTATGTATTTGTTTCAGCAGCTAGGAAAATAATAAAACAGTTTTGGGGACTAGAAAGTGAGGTGCTGCTATTACAAATACCTAAAAATGTAGAAACAGTTTGGGAATTGGATAATGGATAGAGGCTAGAAGAATTGTGAGATGTTTGATAGAAAAAAGCCTAGATTGCTTTAAAGAGACTGTTGGTAGAAATATGGATACTAAAGGTACTTCTGATGAGGTCTTAGAAGGAAATGATTAATATGTTCTTGGAAACTAGAGAAAAGATGATCCTTATTACAAAGTAGTAGAGAACATGGTGAAAATGTGTCTTAATATCAGATGAATGGCATAGGTTGAAAGGATGCTCCCTGATCTCTCCTTGAAGCTAACAGGAAAATATGATAAGAAGAGCATAAGACAATAATTAAATTCTTAAGCACAAAGAAGGTTGAAATGGATGACTGAGAATTCTTAGCCTATCCAGGTAGCATGCTCTGAGACCAAGGCCAGAGGAGGCCCTATCAGGGACCTCCTTGAGTTTCTGGGAAGCGAGTCCCGAGAGAAGAGGGGTCTGTGTGAGGGTTTAAGTGAACATGGATCTAGACAGATACCTCAGAAGAAGTCAGGATTAGAAATGCAGTTATCCAGGAAGAATCTGTATAAAGTTATTTTGTCTGACAATTTGGATTCACTTGAAATGCATGCAAAGCTAAAAGGGTTTTTGCCAAATTTGTATGAGCAGAAGCACTGCCAACATGGACTGAAAGGGACAGAAAAGGAAGAATTGAAGAAAGAATGACCTCAAGGCAAAACAATGGAAGCAGAGGTATGGACCACAAAGATCAATTTAGACCAAAAGAGTGGACCCACCACCTGTGTGGGAAAGAGGGTTCTGCCCCTGCCCTTGGAGGGGGCTGGTCATCTACCCAGATGCTTGGAGTGGGTGCTTCTTGTAGCCTATTGTTCAAGGATTGTGCCACCACCCCATTGCTCTGAACTGGTGGGGCCTGTGTCCCAGCACTCACTGAGAATCTGGCTGTCATTCAGATCCCTCCACTAGTCCTGTGGATGTGAGAGCATTTGTAAACAGGACTTTGAAGATATTACTAGTTAAACTGTAGGAGAAATTAGGCCGTGTCTGAACGAGAGGGGCCTTATTCCTATATCATTAAGTCCTAATAAGCAAAGGATTTTGGACATAGAGAGAGAGAAGCCACAGGGAGTAGTTGGAAGCTGGAAGTCAAGGAGACCCAGAAAAGAAAGGAGAAGCCACTTCCATGTGTATTGTTATTAGACAGAAAAGCCAAGGAACCCCAAAGATTGCCAGTCAGCTAGAAGATATGGACCCCGATGGGGGTGGGGACTGGGGAAGCAAGCCTTCTAGCCTCTGAAATGGTGAGCCAATAAATTACTGTTGTTAATCCAACCCACTGTGTGATATTTGATTTTAGCAGCTAGGGAACTAAAACATGTATATTCACTTTGCAATGAGACCTTCTAAAAATTGTCATCAGGTAAAACATCAGGTATTTTCAGCATGTTATAGAAGGTATTGCTAGTATTCTGTCTGGCACATTCTCAAAGATGGGACTTTTTAAAATCTTTTTATTTGGAAATACCCTCAAACTTACAGGACAGTTACAAAGATAACCCAAATCTATACAGAGAACTCTGACACATCCCTCACTCAAATACACCCAGACATACCAACTTTTAACATTAATTTTTAACATTCCTTCCTTGCTTGCTTGCTTCCTTCCTATCTTCATGCCTTCCTACCTTCCTATCTTTATTTCTCTCTCTCTCTCTCAGAAAGGACTTTTTGTTTCCAGTTTTTAATTTACCACCTCGGCTCAAAGTTCCCACCTTCATGGTCTTCATATGAAGTTACAGATCTTTATGCTGATGTTTCCTCAAATTTCAGCTGGTGGACACATGTTCCATTTTTTCAAATAAAATGTTCCTTTCAGATAGGAATCATGCATTTTGTTTTGGCCATTCTCCAGTGGTGCCACATGTAGAATTGCAAGCATAAAAGACCATTATCTATGATTACTGTCTGTAAATCATATAACCTGTAGTACCTTCTTTCATCCTCAGGTTTCAGGATCCTGGAAGGCATGGCCATGATCAGTGTCACTGGCTTTTGCTATGACAATGTGGAAAGGGATACTATTTCTTGACTAAACACACTTTGTTAATAGCTTTTAATTCCTCCTGCCAATACATGTAACTTACATAAGAAATAAAAATCCAAGTTCTCTTTCCTTAGTAACAAAACTTTTACTTCAGTTGTGTCCTTTTGTCATTTTTTTGTAAAATTGTTTTTGCTCTGTACAACATTGTCCTTTTCTGCTTGCAAGAATTTTTAAGTTCTTTGGGGGAAATATTTACATCTATACTATGCTTTTAATTTCAAGAAAAGTTTAAAGTACTTCAACTTACTCTGAGGCTGAAGTCTGAGAGACTAATAATATTTCATGGACTTATATTTCTCAGTTTAAAAATAGTATAAAATAATCCCTTGAATTCTCCATCAACTGTACATAGAATAGAAGAAGAGCAAAGAGGACTTGGAAAGCCCTATTTAGTCACATGCTTCATCCTACTCAAAGCTGCCTTTGGTTTTCTTACCTGTATCTCACTAGTTGAACTGCTATATTTAGAAAACTAAGATGATCTGGGTGTGATATAATGTCCATCACCATTGATGGGGTCACCTTTGCCTTTTCTCCTCTTTCCTCATCTTGGGTCCAAACAGGTACTTTTTGAATATAAGAATTCAAAAATCTCAAGGTTTAGTCATGGTAAACACTGCATGTGGCAGTCTTCTTCCTGCACACTTTAATTTTGTATAAAATTAAACAATGCACAATGACAGCAAGAAGGCCAGACCATTCCTCACAGGGTCCACAGCAATCTGTCCTTCCAAAACAGAGTGCAAGCTCTTTGGTGTAAAAATAAAATGAGTGAAGAGGCACATGGAGTTGTGGGAATATGGATGAAAGGGTAGACAGGTAAAGCTTAGCTCTTACTAAAACAGCCTAGAGGGAGTCTAGGGCTGCCTTGGTACCTGCTTAGGGGTACAGCAGACCAGGACACTGCTTCACAACTAGCAGAAGAGTCGGGAACAGAGTGGAGGAAGCCAAAAGATCAAATTGAGTTATTGATTCTCCCGGCCCCCAGGAAGGGCTTCCCTCCCCCATCCCTGAGATATCAAGGCAGGAACTCCTGGCAAATAGTGTCTAAGAGGAGCACAGACTTCTTCCTCCCTGCCAGCACCTCTAGATATATAGAGAGCAGAAGGGTGCTCTGGATCATCTAGGAGGGTGCTGGAAAGAAAGGGAAGCTGGCAAAAAATCTTGAGTTTCTCCTGCCTCTACCTAGAAATGGCACTTGTACCCCGCCCTCAGGACAAACAGCCTAAGTGGAGCCACCGGCTGGCTTCCTCCTCCAAAAGGAGTGTGGCAGCAACCTCCCTGGGAGGAGAAGGGGACGGAGAGGGTGGAGAGTGGTCTCTTTGTGGTTATTTTAGCCAGCCGAGCCCCCCTTGGGTGTCAGAAGAGGCCCTGACAAGACAGGGATAGGGGAGGGGGATCTCCTCAGGCAAGCTGCCATGCCTAGCAGCCTAGGTAAAAAGAAAATTTACATCAAAAAGGAGGCAGAGATAACAGGAAGGGAATAGGGACTGATAGGTTTCTGAAAAGTCTTGCTAACCTAAGAAGGCACATTAGCTCAGTGGAAGAGTTCCTGCCTAGAATATACAAGGTCCCTGATTCAAAGCAGAGCTCCTCTCTGAGAAGCGATACAAGGTTATCAAACATTCCTTGAAACTTTATGACAGGGAACATACCGACATCCTCTTTGTATTAAATTTTATTGGATCTCTTATTAAAAAAAAAAAAAAAAAAAAAGAATTTCCTTTTTTACTTACTTTATTTTACTCACTAAAACCTGTCTTAAAACCTGCAGAAGACAGGCTACAGGGTGATTGATTGTTGAATAGCAGCAGCCTGAGAAGATCACTAGGGATCCAAGAGAAAAGGCTGTTTTTCCATGTTTATCTGGGCTTTTTGATTCTTTTCCTGCCTTCTTCCTATTTTTCCCCCTTCTTTTGTTTCTGTTTGTTAGTTTTTTTCTCTCTTTTCTTTTGTTTCCCAATTTTCTCTACCTATGTAATATCTTTTCCCTCCTTCATCCTTATATTTTCTGTTTCTTGTTGTTGTTCTTTCACTCCACCTCTTTGGGCTTGGTCTTCAATTCTTCTTGTGCTCATTTCTCTCTCTTTCCTACTTTCTCCGTGTTTTATTTCTTCTCTTTTTAAATTGTTTTTCTTTTTTTCCTTCTCTCTTCTACTTTTTATTTTCCCCTCTTCTCATCATTCTGGACTTTTAATTCATCCTCTATTATTCTCCATTCTGTTTCATGTTTCTTGTTTCTATTCCACTTTTCTAATCTTATTCTTTTGTACTTCTTACTTGGATTAATTATTCAATTGCCTATGTCTTGTATGGTCCCTCTCCTACCTTTTACTATTATCACTACTATTACTCATTCTCTCTCTTCATCTCTTCTTATTTCTCTGGTACTAATATTTGTTTCAAGGGAACATAAACAACAGCAAGGAAATAGAATAAAAGGAACGAAGTATCAAAGTGAAACCTTACAACACTCAAAAACAACAAAATAAAACCATGTAGTAGAGAAGCCAATCAACAGAATAAACATACCAAGATAAACAGATGACTAGATACCAACAAAAAAATAAAAGCCACACTAAGAAACAGGAAGACATGGCTCAGTCCAATGAACAAACAAAAAACCAAGAGGAGAGGCAGAACACGGAAAAACTAATCAGAGCTGTCCACACAAATATCATGAATCAACTTAATGAAGTGAAGGAAGAGATTAAGAATATTAAGAAGACACTGGGAGAACATACTGAAGAAATTATAAACATACATAAAAAGATAATGGATATTATATGGTGATGAATGGCATAATCCAAGAAATCAAAAATACAATGGAAGCACACAACAGCAGCAGTGAACAGGCAGAGGAAAGAATTAGCAATGTGGAAGACAGTACGTCTGAAATCAAACAGATAATAGAACAGATAGATAAAAAGAAAGAAAAAATCCAGCAAGAACTCAGGGACTTGAGCGACAATGTGAAATGCATTATAGACATCACAGAAGGAGAAGAGAAGGGAAAGGGGACAGAAGGAGTGTTGGAGTAATAATGGCTGAAAACTTCCCAACCCTATTGAAGGAGATGGATGTACATATCCAAGATGCGCAGTGCACCCCAAACAGTATAAATCCCAACAGGCCTACTCCAAGACATTTACTCGTCAAATTGTCCAATGCTCAAGGCAAAGAGAGAATACTGAAAGCAGCAAGAGAAAAGAAAACCATCACATACAAGGGAAGCGCAATAAGATTAAGTGCTGATATCTCATCTGAAACAATGGAGAAAAGAAAGCAGTGGTATGACATAGTTAAGGTGCTAAAGGGGAAAAAAAAAAAAAAACTTCCAGCCAAGAATTCTCTATCCAGCAAAACTGGCATTCAAAAATGAGGAAGAATTCAAAATATTCACAGATAAACCGAATCTAAGAGAGTATGTTAGTAAGAAAACTGCACTTCAAGAAATACTAAAGGGAGTTCTGCAGGTTGAAAGGAAAAAAACAGGAGAGAGAGTTGGAGGAGAGTGTAAGAACAACTAAAAAGACAAAAAAAGTAATAAAAACAATATATGATATACATAAAACCTAAGAAAATATGGCTAATCTAAGTAATTCCATGACAATAATAACATTGAATGTTAATGGACTAAACTCACCAGTCAAGATACACAGACTGGCAGAATGGATAAGGAAATATAACTCATCTATATGCTGTCTACAAGGCACCCACCTTAGATCCATGGATTCAAGAAGGCTGAAAGTGAATGGTTGGAAAACAACTTTACAAGCAAAAAATCACCAAAAAAAGGGTGGGAGTAGCTATACTAATATTGGACAAAACAGATGTTAAATGCAAAACTATTGTAAGAGACAAAGATGGACACTATATATTAATAAAAGGGGTAATCTTTCAAGAAGAAAGAACAATCATAAACTTTTATGCACCTAACTAGGGCACCTCAAAATACATGAGGCAAACACTGGAAAAACTAAGTGATGCCTTAGAAAAACTAATAGATGCCTCTACAATTATAGTGGGAGACTTTAATACACCATTTCACCATTAGACAGAACATCTCAACAGAGAATCAATAAAGAAATAAAGACTTTGAATAATACATTAGAGGATCTGGACCTAATAGATGTATACAGAACACTACACCCAAATACAGTGGGATATACATTCTTCTCGTGTGCACATGGATCATTCTCCAAGACAGACCACATGCTAGGCCACAGAACAACTCACAATAAATTCAGAAAGATTGAAATTATACAAAGTAATTTCTCTGACCACAGTGGAATGAAGCTGGAAATCAGTAATGGCCAGAGAACCAGATTAGGCACAAAGATATGGAGGTTAAACAACACATTTTTAGACAAACAAAATCACAAAAGAAATCAGTAACTACCTTGAAACAAATGAAAATGACAACACAACATATCAAAACCTATGGGATGCAGCAAAAGTGGTGCTGAGAGGGAAATTCATAGTCATAAATGCATATATCAAAAAAGAAGAAAGAGCTAAAATCAAAGCCCTAAGTACACACCTGGAGGAATTAGAAAAAGAATAACAAATTAACCCCAAAGGAAGGAGAAAGAAGGAAATAACAAAGATTAGAGCAGAAATAAATGAAATAAAAAATAAGAGAGTAATAGAAGAAATAAACAAAACCAAAAGCTGGTTCTTCAAGAAGATCAATAAAATTGACAAACCACTAGCTAGGCTAACAAAGAAAAACAGAGAGAAGATGCACAAAATACACAATACACAAAATAAGAAATGAGGAAAGGGATATCACCACTGACCCCACAGAAATAAAGAGTATCATAAGAGGGTACTTTGAAAAATTATATGCCAACAAGATGGACAATTTAGAGGAAACAGACAAATTCCTAGAAACACACGAACAGCCTACATTGAGAAAGGAGGAAATTGATGAGCTCAACAGACCAATCACAAGTAGTGAGATAGAATCAGTCATCAAAAACCTCCCAACTAAGAAAAGCCCCAGACCAAACGGCTTCATCTACCAAACATTCTGGAAAGAATAAACACCAATCCTGCTTAAATTCTTCCAAAAAATAGAATTGGAAGGAACATTGCCTAACTCATTCTATGACGCCAACATCACCCTAATTCTAAAGCCAAACAAAGATGCCACAAGAAAGGAAAACTACAGACCAATCTCCCTGAGGAACCAAGATGCTAAAATCCTCAGCAAAATACTTGCTAATCATATTCAAGAACACATCAAATGAATTATACACAATGACTAAGTGGGCTTCATCCCTGGTATGCAAGGATGGTTCAATATAAGAAAATCAATCAATGTTATACACCACATAACAAATGGAAAGAAAAAAATCACAGTCATCTCTATAGATGCAGAAAAAGCATTAGACAAAATACAGCACCATTTTCTGATAACACTACAAAAGATAGGGATAGAAGGAAACTTCCTCAACATGATAAAGGGTATATATGAAAAACCCACAGCAAACATCATATACAATGGTGAAATCCTAAAAGCTTTCCCCCTAAGATCGGGAACTAGATAAAGATGCCCACTATCACCACTCCTATTTAACATTGTGTTAAAAGTACTTGCTCGAGCACTTAGGCAAGAAAAAGATAGAAAAGGCATCCAAACTGGAAAAGAAGAAGTAAAAACTTCACTATTTGCAAATGACATGATCCTATACATAGAAAGCCCTGAGAAATCTACAAGAAAGCTTCTATAGCTTATAAATGAGTTCAGTAAAGTCGCAGATTATAAGATCAATGTGCAAAAATCAGTAGCATTTCTATACACCAATAATGAGCAATCTGAGGAGAAATCAGGAAAAAAAAATACCATTTACAATAGCAACTAATAGAATCAAATACCTATGAATAAATTTAACTAAATATGTAAATGATTTATATGCAAAAAATTACATAACACTGCTAAAGGAACTCAAAGAAGACTTAAATAAATGGAAGAATTTTCCCTGTTCATGGATAGGAAGACTAAACATCATTAAGATGTCTATCCTACTCAAACTGATATACAGATTTAATGCAATCCCAATAAAAATCAACACAGCATTTTTTACTAAATTGGAAAAACTATGAAATTTATTTGGAAGGGCAAGAGGCCCCAAATAGCCAAAAACATTGAAAAAGAAAAATGAAATTGAAGGACTCATAGTACCTGACTTTAAAACATACTACAATACTACAGTGGTCAAAACTGCATGGTATTGGCACAAGGATAGACATACTGACCAATGGAACCAAATCAAGAGTTCTGATATACAACCTCACATATCCAGTCATCTGATATTCAACAAGGCTACCAAGCCCTCAACTGGGAGACAATGGCCTCTTCAAAAAATGGTGCTTGGAGAACTGAATGCCTATATCCAAAAGAATGAGAGAAGGACACCATCTCATACCTTATACAAAAATTAACTCAAGTTGGATCAAAGATCTAAATATAAGAGCCAAGACCATAAAGATCTTGGAAGATAATGTAGGGAAACATCTACATGACCTTGTAATAGGAAATGATTTCATGAATTTCACACCCCAAGCAGGAGCCATGAAAGAAAAAATAGACAAATGGGACATCCTCAAAATTAAAAACTTTTGCACCTCCAAGGAGTTTGTCAAGAAAGTAAAAAGGCAGCCTACCCAATAGGATAAAATACCTGGTAACCATATATCTGATAGAAGCCTAATATCCTGCATATATAAAGAAATCCTACACCTCAAAAATAAAAAGACAAACAACCCATTTAAAAAATGGGCAAGTGATTTGAATAGACTCTTCTCCAAAGAAGAAATACAAATGGCTAAAAAGCACATGAAAAGATACTCAACATCACTAGCTATCAGGGGAATACAAATCAAAACTTCAAAGAGATACCATCTTACACCAATTAGACTGGCAACTATTAAAAAAACAGAAGACTACAAGTGTTGGAGAGGATGCGGAGGAACAGAAACTCTCATCCACTGCTGGTGGGAATGTCGAGTGGTGCAGCCATTGTGGATAGTAGTTTGGTGGTTCCTCAAAAAACTAACTATAGATCTGCCATTTGATCCAACAATTCTACTGCTAGATATATACCAAGAAGAATTGAAAGCAAGGACATGAACAGATATATGCATACCAATGTTCACAGCAGCATTATTCACTATTGCTGAAAGTTGGAATCAACCCAAATGCCCATCAACAGATGAATGAACAAATTGTGGTATATACATACAATGGAATATTACTCAGCTGTAAGAAGGAATACAGTACTAACACAAGGGACAACATGGATGAACCTTGAGGACCTTATGTTAAGTGAAGCAAGCCAGGCATTGAAAGACAAATATTACATGACTTCACTGATATAAATTAAGCAAACTCAGCAGACTCACAGAGCTAGAGTCTGGAAGAGAGATTTGCAGGAAATAGAAAGGGAGAAGAAGGTTGTGAGCCAACGCCCATACGGGCAAAATCTATGACAAGATGGAAGCGTGTAGATGTGCAGTGAAGGGACATGCCAAGGATATAGCGAAAATATTGGATTGGGGGTGCAGGTTTGATGGGGGGGGCAGGTGGGAAAGTAGGGAGGGTGGGTTGGATGGTCCATGGAACCAGGGGGAGGTTTGGGGGAGGGAGCAGGTGAACACTGGCAATTGATGGGTACGTGGTTGACATTACAATGTTGGGAATGCTCATTTGGCAATATGACTGGTTTAGGGTGTTGGATGGGAGGCATTCAGGCCAGGGTGCACCTGGTGCAGGCTTCTAGGGAGTGTGTGAGTGATCATTTTGGCATAGTGCATTGCGTCAGTGGGTAGAGACCCACATAATAAGCGGGAAGGTGTTGGATTCCCATCCTAGGGAGACCTGCTATGTTCTCAAACAGAGGGATGGGAGTCACTTGAGAGCACCGGCGGTACCTAATAGGGGAGGACAGACCGGTGTGTCAAGTCCTCAGGGAAGATGCAAGTAACTATGAATCTTGTCCTTCAAGGAGTGAATTCTACTGGTCACCATGGGCCCGAAGGTGAGGGGGAGGGAGGAATAAAATAGATGGAACAGGGGGCATTTTGGGGGTGATGGAAGTGTTCTGTATGATCTTGCAAAGATGGATATAGGCTACGCTAAATTTTATCAGATCTTATAAAATTATATGGTCCAAAATGTAAACCATAATGTGAACCAGTGACAATGGTTAGCAGCTATGTTTCAATATTTGTGCATCAGTTGTAACAAATGTAACAAATGTACTATCCACATATAAAAGGGGAAAAGGGGGAGAATGTTGGGTATATGGGAATCCTCGGTATTCTGTACATGACTCTACTGTGACCTGAAACTTCTTTGAAGAAAAAATGAAAAAAAAAAGTTTTTTTCTTCAAATATTTTTTCATTATTTTTAAATTTCCAATCTTTAAAATTATTATTCTATTTTTACTTTCTATTGATTTTTTTTCTGTATTTTACTTCTTACATATAAAACTATCATTATTATTTCATTTTCTTATTAATTGTATGTGGCTATTTTATTGGCTTCATTTTTGAAGAAGTTTTAGATCACAGAAGGGTTACAACTGTGACAGGGGAATCATTGGGGCAGGGTGTCAGTGAGGGGAGATATATGGGAGGAGGTTCACCTGGGTATACATATAAGGCATATAAATGTGTTCATATGTTCATGGGGCATTGTCATGGTGGGTGAAGATTCACACAATAACCAAAAAATATCAAATTCCCATCCGGGGGAGCTCTGCCAGATTCTCCAATGGAACACCAAGAATCCCTCAAGTACAGGCACAGAGTCTTTGAAGGAGGATGGTCCACTGAGGGACCCTTGATATTGAAGACTGTGCTTATGAGCCTTTGCTCTTGAAATTGAAACTTAGCCTAGTGATGTAGAGTGCCTAAGAGTTACCCACGGGGACCCCCCTTGTTGCTCAAATATGACCTCTCTCTAAACCGAACTCAACATATAAAAGCAAAGAATTTCCCCCCAGCATGGGACATGACTCCCAGGGATAAGCCTCCCTAGCACTGAGAGATTGCTACCCAGTACCAACAAGCAATGCATCTGGAAAAAAAAAAAACAAAAAATAAAAAACAAAAAAACTCCACCTTGACCAAAAGGGGGAAAAGCTAAAGACAAATGAGTTTGTATGGCTAAGAGAATTCAGAGTGAGTCAGGAGGCCATATCAGAGGTAGCACTTATGCACATCTCAACAAGATCTCATTGACAGCCAAAGTAGATACGACCCCAAATAGCAAAGCTCCTCAGGGATATGGAGACATCCAGACACTATAGTCAGGGCAGACAGCTCAGGAATTTGGCCCCTTGCCAGTGGACCCTAATCTGGTATTTATGCTCCCCAGTATGACTGAGTTAGGCTCAGCAGTAGTTTCTCTATGCATGTCTCTGTTCTTCTATTTAAACCTATAATTAGTACTAGAGTTGGTAGGTGTATACCCAAGAGACTTAAATCTTTGGGCTGTCCATGTGCCAGCTGAGCCCTGAATCTCAACAGAGTTGCAACAACTACTCTTCAGTTCAATGGACTCACCCAGGACAACTAACAGGGAGGAGATAATGGACAAACAACATACCAAGGAACCGAGAGTGTCTACAGCTGTAAGCAAGAGAGTCCAAACTATTGGATGTATGGAATTGAAGGTCCCCTCAATTAATGGTGGAGTGGGCATCACTATCCCAGAGTCCTCAGGATTGGGAAATGAACTATGGACTAAAATAAATTTACTCATATTCTTAAAAAAAAAAATAATGAGTGAAGAAAGAAGGAAGAGTACATGATTTGATATCATTAAGTATGCTCATATTTTCCTAAGTCCTACTACTTAATTTTCTCTTACCATGTAGACTCTGTTGCTTTCCTTAACTCTGAACCAGCCATTAGAAGCTAATGAAAATCAGAAAAATTCTGAAGATATCAGCCTGGTCTAAAAGTTGGATAAAGTAATCATTAAAAAAAAAATTAGTGTTAGATTCATTTTCAAAGAAACGGGTTTGGTCATTATAAGATATGGATCTGAGTAATACAGGGAATTCATGGAATCAACATTTACAGTAGAAAACAAAATTAAATGTGGGAAAGCCTCTAGTAATGACTTCCTTAGTTTACTCTAGGAGATTCATCCATGTTCCTATAATTGCTTTATAGAAAAATACTTATATGTTCTACATCAGTAAATAGTTATTTAAATTGAGATTATATAATTTTAGCTACCAGAGTTATAAAAGAAAATAGAGGGGAAGGTTGGAGGATTTAAGCTTCATACACCAGCAGACATACCTTCACATAGTGAAAATGAAGTAGTACAGACAGATTTGCAGTGTGCTAATACAAGCTAATATATACTTAATGAGACCTCCAGCTGTCTACTTTTCAATTTGCACTCACTGAGTTTATTTAGAACAGTTTTTTTTTTTTTTTTTTTTTTTAACTGCAAACTAATTAAGACACCCTCATCTTTTTCCTGAAGTATCTGCAATAGTTACTTTGAACTTTTCTGGTACATTAGCGAATGACCCCATACAGTGGGTAGTCTGTCCAGATTGCAGGGAATATACTAGAAGGAAATGCTGTATTAAACAGTGAGCTAAAATGCTCTAATAATGAAACAAGCCAAGCTCATTGGTCTTATTGGTCTAATTTTTCAGAAGAAATAGTCTTTTCAGAAGCAATACAAATTGTGAATAGTAACTATTAGGGATCAGAAAGCATTGTTCTCAATGTCTCTATTGATGAATTATTCTGAGTCAGTTAAAGCTTTCCTGACCTTCAAAGTTTCACAACCGTACTATCTAACTGTCTCTAAACCAACATATATAAAGTCAAAAGAAACGCTCTCCAAGAATTCAATATTCTTGAAGAGGAAATAAGCAATATGCATGTACTTCCAAAAAAGAATGAAAAATTGGTTCCCATTAATCAAATTTCACTAGGAAAATATATCTTTATTTCACCAAGATATGTAAAGAGAAATTTCCACAAACCTTACTGTGTCATGCTAAAAAGGTTATAAATGAGGTTATAAGATTTACAATGTTAGAGTTGTAAAGAAATGTGTCTTTATAATGAGGTGAGTCTTTTTCTGACCTTATAATGATGCTTTTTCATTCTTCACACTTCTGTCTTGCTGAGAGACCCGCCATTTTCAGAGTGATATGTAGATTCTTAAAGCACCAAAGAAACCAACTAGCTTTTACTGTGGTTTACAAATATTTACCACATTTAGGAATTAAAACAGCTTTATGGGATAAAACTTCTTATCCTCATTTTAAAAATGAGGAAACTGATGTTGAGTGAAGTTAAATATTTTGACCAAAATCCATAGCTAATAAGTAGGAGAGCCTAGAATTGAATCCAAATGTATTACTGTTTAATGTTTGTTAGTATTTAATATTTTTAAATAATAAACTTTATTTTTAGAGACATTTTAGATTTACAGAAAAACAACACTGAAAGTAAAGGGGATTCCCATATAATCCCCTCCGCTACACACCCACATACATAGTTTCCCCTACTATTAACATTTACCATTTGCTCTTTTTTAAAAAAAATTTATTTAAAAAAAAATTTTATACTATCTCTTCTAGATCTAGAAGTACTTTAAAACAGGGATTTGGCAAGTTCAACGGAAAAAAAAAAAAAAAACAAATCTAGAATATGAGGATTGTCTACTGTTATTGACCAGAAATTATAAAGGTTAACATTTTTACCTAAGTCCAAAAGCTATTCAGAATACAATGAAAGGATAATTCTTTTTAAAGACAAATACTGGCAAGTAAAAATGCAGTCCAATTTGCTTGCATTACAAAAATAGAAATACATGTAATCTCAAATTAACTGTCTTTGTTTTCTGTAGTTCTATGCAAATGCAAATACACAAAAGAACAAATCCTTGAGAAAGAAAAAATGTACATGTTGGCTAATAGTTGTCCTCATGTTTCTCCTAAGAGACAAACACTTTCTCTTTCTGGCTATCATACTAGGCTGCTGATTTGACATTTGATGTCCAGAATTACTGTTGCTGAGCCAACTAAGCCACCTCCTGAGTTGTTTCCTGCCCAACTTTTGGTATCTCTGCCAACATGCCTTCTAGATGAGTAGAATGCTCCTACCCTGAGCCTCACAATGAGCCAAGAATATTTGCAAAGATCCAAGTGTTTATGAATGTAGTGACAAATACTAAAGATAAATAGCAGCACTGATGAGCTGACCCAGTGTCTGCACATGAATATTTAAATGAATTATACAGACAAACAGCTGTTTTATGAGAGACTGTGACTATTCAGAACTTTCATTTTAGGCATTTAATACATGGTAACAGTTGCAGAAATGATGAAGAAGAGATGGAAACAAAGTAAAATAATGAAATAATTATATTTGTTGGTTTAATTTCATATAGAGCAATAATCTTGAATGTGTAGAGAAAATAAAACAATTATATTGCTAAAACATACTGCACTTTCCAAAAGTAATCACTGTAAGCAGTCTCCCAAGTTTAGAGCAGCCCACAGGAAATTACAAGGAAATCCAGATCTGCAAAATAGATGAGGCAGAGAAGAGATAATTATTGATACATTCATTAAGCTTTCTTAAAATAAAATGATCCATCTTACATGTGACACCTCTCCCTCCCTACTGACCCCACTTCATCTTTCTCTATCCTAGACTACAGCTATCAGCTCCTAATTTGTTTCCTCCCTCCTTGCCCTCCTCCAACTTGCCATGCACACCACAACCAGAAGAATCCACGAAAAGCAAAGTTTTGATTGTGCCGCTATACTGCATTAAAGCATTTATGCCCCTCCTGTCCCTGCCTCTTCTATCACAAAAAAATATATGTCCAGACCCTAACCAAAACATTATAAAAGCTTTATAGTGCTTTTCCAGAATTTTCATCCCTCTCTTCTTAACATAAGCCCTATGTTCCCACAAATAAAGCTGCACTGGACAGTACGGTTGCCACTAGGCACGTGTGGCTATTTAAATTAACATGACCATTAGATAAAATAAAAAATCTAGGAGCCAGAACACTGCCAACCCCATGAGGAATCCAGTCTTCTAATCAACACCTTGATTTGGAATTTTGGCCTCTGAAACTGCTGTCATCTCTATATCACAAATGAAGTTGATCTTGTTATAGTCACCAATTACCACAACATTGCTATTTAAGATTGCTGCCAAACCTCTATGATAAAATCCTGCTCTGAGCAAGATGGTGGAACAAAACACTTAAGAGCTCTGTACCCCCATGGAAGCTTTGAACAACTAGCAATAAATGGGAGAAATAACTTTCTCATAGATTCAGAAAATTGTTAAAGGACTGTAACAATAGGACAAACACTGAATCAGAAAGAAAAAAAAGTCTTAAAATCAGTAGGATTTCATTGCACACTGGCTGGCCTTTTCCCTGACCGTCACTTACTTGGAGTAGAACCAGTTCACACTCCCAGTGTGGAACCCTGCTCCTGGTTCTAGAGGGAGCAGAGTAACTCTCATGCACATACTGGGAGCACATGTCTGGCCCGGACTGTCTGGTGGTAGCTTGAGGGACTCATTGGCCCATAACTTGTCTTACAAGTTGAGGTAGTTCACAGAACTTTCCTACAGAACACTATGGGAGCATAGTCAAGTGGCTGTCCTGTGGTAAAGGATTGCTGACTGTAGGGCATATAGTGCAGTGCCAGGGATCCTGAGGACACTATTTTCTAGGGAAGATGAAACATTCATATCTGTGTTAATGGGGAATTTTCAGGGCCACATGCAT
Organism: Tolypeutes matacus; assembly: GCA_026826555.1. NCBI lineage: Eukaryota > Metazoa > Chordata > Mammalia > Cingulata > Chlamyphoridae > Tolypeutes > Tolypeutes matacus. Next base: position 2,489,763 of record JAKSZT010054324.1, on the reverse strand, counting down.
ATGCCCAAGACAAGATACATTTGCAGAAATAACCAGAGTTGCCCCTATACTTTGGCCTCAAGCTTTAGTCTCTAAACTTACTGTATGGGTAAGCCCTGATGGAGAAGATTTGCACAAGTCAATCTGCAAAGACTGGGAAAGGTGCCCCCTTCTTATTTGTTTGTTTGTTAGCTCCTGGCAATCAAGGAAAGTTCTAACAATGGCTGGATACAAGGTTAAAGAACAGATGTGTTGAAAATAAATTTCTGTGATGACACATTAACGTTAAAATGTCCCAATTCCAGAAAGAGGTTTCAAAACATATAAATAAACAGAAAGTGATAGCCCAGGTAAAGGAGAAATTTAAAGCATTAGAAACCATCAATGAGGAGGGCCAGACCTGGGACATACTGGACAAAGACTTTTTAAAAAATGGTCCTAAATATGCTCAAAGAACTAAAAGAAAACATGGAAAAAGGAAGACCTGAAAACAATATATGATCACAAAGAGAATATCAATAGAGAAGTGGAAATTATGAAAGGGAACCAAACAGAGCTGAAGACACAGTAACAGAAATCCAAAATTCACTAGAGGGGTTCAACTGTAGATTGGAGCTCACAGAAGAAAGAATCAGTGAACATGAGAATAAAACAATTGAAATCATATAGTCTGAGGAAAAAAAGCAAAAGAGACTGAGGAACCTGTGGGAGACTATCAAGCATACCAATAAATGCATTGTGGGAGTTCCAGAAGAAGAAGAAAAAGAGAAAGGGACAGAGAGACTTTTCAGAGAAATAATGGTGAAAAACTTTCCAAATTTAACAAGAAAAATGAATAATCAAATCTAAGATACTCAGCAAACTTCAAACAGGATAAACCCAAATAGACCTACACTGTGCCACGTTATACTCAAACTATTGAATGTTAAAGATAGAGAATTCTGAAAGCTGCAAGAGAGAAGCAACATGTCCCATATAAGGGAGCCTCAATAAGATTAAGTGCTGGTTTCTCATCAGAATCCATGGAAGAAAAACGTCAGTGGGATGACATATTTAAAGTGCTAAAAGCAAAGTACTGCCAACCAAGAATTCTATATCTGGCAAAACTGTCTTTCAAACATGACAGAGATTAAGACATTCCTAGATAAACAAAAGCTGAGGGACTTCATCACCACTAGACAGACCCTACAAGACATGCTAAAGATAGTTCTGAAGGTTGAAAGAAAAGAACAATAGACAATTGATCAAAGTTGCATGAAGAAATAAAGATCTCCATAAAAGGTAATGGCAGGAGTAAATAAAAGTGCCAGTGTTATTGTATTTTTTGTTTTTTAACTTCACTGTTTTACTTCCTACAGGATCTAAAAGAGAAAGTGATAAGATAAAATAAGAAATCAGTGATTTTGAACTCATGATGTACTGAATTTTGGATACTTTAAAAAGTGGTATGTGAATTATATCTCAATAAAGCTGTTAGAAAATTAAGTTCCTGTCTCTGTTCTCAGTTCTTCTGGGTATATACCTATTAATGGTATTGTTAGGTCCCATGGCAAGTCTATATTCAACTTCCTTAAAACCTGCCAAACAGTCCTCCACAGTGGCTGTACCATTTTACATTCCCATCAACAGTGAATAAGCGTTCCTATCTCTCCATATACTCTTCAACATTTATAGTTTTCCAACTTTTTAATAGCGGTCAGTCTAATGGTGTGAAATGATATCTCATTGTAGTTTAGATTTACATTTCCCCAGTCTCCTGTGCTGTTGAACATTTTTTTCATGTGTTTTTTCACCATTTGTATTTCTTCTTTGGAAAATTGTCTTTTCAAGTCTTTTGAAAAGGCATTTTTAAATCAGGTAGTTTGTCTTTTTATTGTTGAATTGTATGATCTCTTTGTATATCATGAATATTAAGCCCTTATCAGATACGTGATTGCCAAATATTTTCTCCCATTGAGTTGGCTGACTTTTCACTTTTTTGAAAAAGTCCTCTGAGGTGCAAAAGTGTTTAATTTTGAGGAGGCACCATTTATCTATTTTTTTTTTTTTTCTTTTGTTACTCATGCTTTCGGTATAAAGTTTAAGAAACTGCCACAGGATCTTGAAGATGTTTTCCTACACTTTCTTCTAGAAATTTTATGGTTGTCACTTTTATATTTAGGTCCTTGATCCATTTTGAGTTAAACAGCATCTGTACACTAATGTTCATAGCGGCATTATTCATGATTGACAAAGATTAGAAACAACCCAGGTGCCCATCAACTGATAAATGGATAAACAAATTGTGGTGTATGCACATGATTGAATATTATGCAGTGGTAAGAAGAAATGAAGTCATGAAACATATAACAACATGGATGAACCTGGAGGACATTATGTTGAGTGAAGCAAGCCAGACATAAAGGGACAAATATATATGATTGCGCTATTATTAACTAAATATATTGTGTAAACTCATGGAGTTAATAACTAGAATATAGGTCACAAGAAAATAGAAGGAAGGTAGAGAATGGAAGGCTGAGGGTTAACCTGTGCTGAATTGGTAAAAAGGTTGTTTGTAAACGTCTGGAAATGAATAGAAATGGTGAAAGCATATCAGGGTGTTGCAACCAGCAGTGCTATTGTATAGGTATGACAGTGGTTGAAAGGGAAAGTCTCAGGTCATGTATATTACTAGAAGAGTAGCTCAAAACTATAACATGGGACTGTATAAGATAGTAAAACCTCATGTAAAACATGAATATGGGTGATATTACATATATATAAGACTGTTTTTATGAAATATAAACGCAAATATACAAGAGAGAAGGAAACAGAATAGCAGCTATGTATGGCAGGGGAAGCATAGAGAGATTGAGAGGCTATGAGGTTTTTTGTTTTTTTTAAATTATTACTATTATTGGAATAATGAAAGTGCTTTAAGAATGATTGAAGTGATGAATGCACAAATATCTGATCACACCGAATACCATTGATTGAACACTTTGGATGGATTTATGCTTTATTAATATGTATCAATAAAATTGATTTGTTAAAAAAAAAAAAAAAGTTCCTTTTGCACTAGTCGTCCTCAGTAGTCAGTTGTGGCTACTGGCTACCATAGTGGATACTGCCAACTGTCCATCATTACATAAAGTTCAACTGGACAGAAGTCCCATTGCGCTGTTTGCAAGTTCTGGTATAAAGCATTCCCTCCAAGTGGAAATGCTCTAGTTTCCTGACAACCTTTCAATCATCACTTTCTAAAATCACACACACACTTCAATACTCAGACTACATTCCACATTTTCAAATCTACCACCTTGATATATATTTCAAGCAGAAATGATCTCCAGCTCTACTGAACTATCGTCAGATTTGATTTAAAATGTTCACATGCCAACTCATACTGCTGCTTTAAACAAAAGAAATCTGAGTAAAAGGATTATTATTATTTTTTTGCTAATTTGAAGAGAGGACACTGAGAAGTCCTGCATCTGGCCAAAACTGTATGTGCTTTTTCAGGCCTGATCATAGACAATTGCAGAGGCGTTACCTGACAGGCCTTAGGAGGCAAGTTTCCTTCACCACACCGAGTTAGTACACAGTCAGTGCTCTGCAGTCTCTGAAGGGAGTGTGTTGTAGTCAAGAACTCAGGATCTCTGGCTGGTCATGCTGTCAACCATATCTGCATTCCCAATCAGAAGCCTTCCTTGTTGGTACCTCTGCAGAGACCTCCTTAACGGGGAAGCTGGGAGAAGAGGTGAGGGGAGAGGCTTGGAAGACATTTTCTCTACTCTGACTCAGTACTGAGTACGTTTCCACTCCTAGACCTCCTTTTCCATCCCCTTCTACCTCTGGGTCCATAAAACTGCAGGAGCCTTTTTATTCGGGGCTCTTGTTCTGAGCCATGTGACTCTTTCCCAGTGGTGCCGTTCATGCAGGATAAAGGAATAGGGAGAGCTGCTGCTATTATTGCCAGTTTGCCTTGATTGTCTTAATTGGGTACCTTCAACACCTGGCAGTTGAGCTCAGCTCTCTCAGCTTAGCTCAGCTCAAGTAATATAGAGCTTTATTTTCTTCTCAGAGATAGACTGTCTGAGAAGAGTGTCTTATAGGCACACAATTTTAAAAAAATATAGTTCACATTTTAATAGTATTATTATATTGTTTGCAATTGCAAGAAAATTTAGGTAACAGCATCTTGACCAACCTCTTTATTTACAAGGAGAAAACTGACAACCAGAAAGGTAATATGCAGAGATGATTACTCAAACTATTAAGTAGTATGGCACCAACCAATCAAAATAGACACTAGCCTTAGAGGCAGAGCTGAGTTCTACCAGCCCCCTGATTTTATTTACTAAATCTTGAAGAGATCCAAGAGGTTCTATAAAGAACTAGGGCAGCCAGGAAAGTAGTGGGGAAGGGGATTTAGGAGCTTAAGGCTGCAGCTACTTTCCAACCAGAATGGTAGTATTTAAATATTTTTCATCAGAGGGTATGACTATACCAGTGCTTACTAAATGAACACAGCTCCTGTGATGTAATTGTTTAAAAGTCAGGCAGTTTGTAGAATTTTCCATAAATCAGTTTTATTTTTTAATTAGATAAGTGTTGAGTTTACAGAAAAATAATACATAATATACAGGATTCCCATATACCACCCAATCGTTAACACATTTCATTGATGTACGTTTGTTGCAATTGATAACAGCACCTTTTAAAAATTGTACTCTTAGCTATAGTCCACAGTTTAACTTAGGGTTCATTGTTTTGTGTAGTGTAATTTCATGGATTTTAAAAAATATATTCTATTACCTTATCTGCAACCTAACATTTCCCCTTTTAACCACATGCAGATATATATTTCAGTGCTTCTACATACATTCACAATGCTGTGCTACCATCATCACCATCCATTATCAAAACATTTCCAGTGTTCCAAATAGGAAGGCTGCAAATTTTAAGCCTAACTTCCCATGAGCTACCCCGACCCCATCCCCTGGTAACCAATATTCTAGATTCTGACTCAGTGGGTTTGCTTATTCTAATTATTTCATATCAGTGAATTCATACAATAGTTGTCCTTTTTATCTGGCTTATTTCACACAAAATGAAATTTTCAAGTTTTTTCCATATTCCTGCATTGATCAGAACTTTATGGCTTTTTGTGCCTTAATAATTTTCCAAATTTGGTTTATCCATTTATTGGTTGATTGAAACTTGGGATGCTTCCATCTTTTGACAATTGTGAATAATGCTGCTATGAGCATTGGTGTTCAAATATCTGTTCGAGTCCCTGTTTACAATTCTTTGGGTTATATACCTAGCAGTGAGATTGGCAGGTCATTTAATAATCATATACATAACTTTCTAAAGAACTACCAAACCAACTTCCACAGCAGCTGTACCATTTAACATCCCCAACAGCAATAATTGAGTGTTTCTATTTCTCCACATCCTCTCCAACCCTTATAATTTTACATGTTTTTTTTAAGAGTAGCAATTCTAATGAGTATGAAATGGTATCTCATTGTGGTTTTGATTTCTATTTCCTGATGGCTAATGATGTTGAACATCTTTTCATGTGCTTTTCAGCCATTTGTGTATCTTTTCTGGAGAGAAGTCTATTCAAGACTTGCTCAATTTTTAATTCGGTTATTTGCCTTTTTGCTCTAGGTTCTTACATATTCTGGATATTAAACCTTTATCAGGTATGTGGGTTCCACATATTTTCTCTGTTTGTGTAGGTTGTCATTTTACTTTCATGATAAAGTCCTTTGAAGCACAAATATTTTTAAAATTTTGATGAGATTAATCTTTTTTTTTTTTTTTAAGTTGCTTGTGCTTTGCATGTAAAGTCTAAGAAACCATTGCCTAATACAAATTACTGAAGATGCTTTCCTATGTTTTCTTACAGGAGTTTGATAGTTCTAGCTCTTATATTTAGGTCTTTGATCCATTTTGAGTTGATATTGTATAAAGTGAGTGGTAGGGGTCCTCTTTTCCTATCTATTTGATTATTGGCTTTTCCATTTCTACATAGTTTTTGTAATTTTTATTGAGGTTGTGGAATCTATATATCACTTTGGGAAGGGTTGACATCTTAACAATAATTAGTCTTCTAATCCATGAACACAGACAGAATGTCCTTCCATTTATTTGTCTTTTAAAAAATTTCTTTTAGTAATCTTTTGTAGTTACTCTGTACAAGTCCTTTACATTTTTGGTTACATTGAATCCTAGCTATTTGATTCTTTTAGTTTTTATTGTAAGTGGAACTTTTCTTGTTTTCTTCTGATTGTTTATTGCTTGTGTATAGAAACACTACTGATTTTGGAGTGTTGATATTGTACCCTATCACTCTGCTGAATTCATTTATTAGCTTTAGGATCTTTGTGTCGATTTTTCAGAATTTTCTGTGTATAGGATCATATTATCTGCAAATATGGAATGTTTTACTTTTTCCTTTCTAATTTGGATGCCTTCTATTTCTCTTTCTTGCCTAATTGCTCTGGCAAGAAGTTCCAGTACAATGTTGAGTAACAGTGGTGACAGTGGGCATTCTTGTCTTATTTCTGATCTCACAGGGAAATCTTTCAGCCTTTCTCCATTAAATAGGATACTAGCTGTGGGCTTTTCATAATTCAATTGTTATGCTATTTCTTGGAAAGGATGCATAGGCTGTTTCTTGGTAAATATGCCTAATAAATAATATGGTTTGTTAGCAAGTAGACCACAAGACCCTTAATTTCACTCCAATTGATATCCAGTCAAAAATAAAGTATAAAAATAACTTAAAAATGATAAAGTTAATAGAAAAAAATACAGAATTCAGTTGTTTAGTTTTATCATCTGAATACTTGAAAAATGTCAGAAGAATAAATGAGATATATGAAATAGTCTGAGTAATTTGGAAGAAAGAAGTTGTATAAATACAAGGTATCATAAAAAATACTCTCATGAGTGCTTATGCCTCAGAATATTTTCTTCTGGCAACAAACATGTTTTAAAAACCTTCTAAATTTACAAGAACACTTAGCTTCTTAATACTGTTGAGAGAAAATGAAAGCAAAAGCTCTAGTTCAGATTCTCTCTCTTCTAGAATGAACATGTTGAAATTTTAGTAACGTTACTTGTTTTCCATACTTGGAAAAACTCTTCATACAGAGATTTGCTGATAAGAAAACACTTTATAAACTCGGACAGGTAACAATAATTCTTATTGATTTCTGATTGTCCTCTAACACCAGGCGATTTGCAAGCATAATCTCTAATACTTACCAATCCAGTAAAATGGGAATTTTCATAAGTCACATTTTATCAGTTAAGAAACAGAAACTCAGAGAAGTTAAATAATTTGCTTAAGTTCACACAATTAGTTAAGTGATGGATTCAAGATTTAAACCAACCCCTCATTTACAACTTTCAGTAGTTGACCTCATATAGATTATATCCTTCAATAGGCAGAAAATAGATAATACCATCATTTTGTTTATAAATGGTTTATCTCATCATCATTCACGAAATATTTTTTACTTCCGACTGTGTCCAACATTGTTCTATAAGATGAGATCAGGTCAGTAATTAAAACAATGTTTCATCATGAACCAGAAAATTAGAATTTACCCACAGAGGAACAGGTGAGCACACTGGCCGTGGTCCACTAATTTGCTCCTAATCCCTACTTTATTTTTATGTTTTTGCTTTGTGCAGTGAACTACAAAGGTATTCCATGGTGTGAGGGTTTGGCCTGAAGCATCCCTATAATCACCATGGTTCTAATGTGTGACTATTAGTATGGGACAAACTGACTGCATTATGCTGTCACCTGAGCAAACTCTCTTCTCCCCTTCCTCCTTCGGTCCTCCTCTACTTCCAGGATTTTTTTTTCTCTTTGGCTTTATGAAACATAGAGTGTTCACTTCCCTCTTCATAGCATCTAGTTCCACAAGGAGAATATCTAATTAAGTCATGTTTCATGTTGAAACACAAATGACTTATCACTACCCTTGGATTATACCTTTCAGGTTAATAATTATTTTATCAAAAGGAATTGATTTATAGTGGGTCAAATTAGGGGAGATATATTGAGGCAGGAAAATTTCTTGTCTCCTTTACTAAACATCGATACAATTTGCATGTGCAAAGTTCTTCTTCCATAGTGAAAAGTCATCAAAGGCAGGCTCACACCACCTGGGCGCATCCAATACTTAGTATTTGAAGTCCAGTATTAACTGATCTGTGAAACATAACAACAGGGCTGCATATCATGGTCTGGTCCTAAGGCACAAAGGAATAGGTGTGATCACCTCATTAGGTTAAAATTATGCACCAGCTGACCTCTAGCTAGACAAATTGGAAACTGAAGGCCTTTGGTGAGAATGGGGATATCTTTCTACCAGTGTTCTTGAAGAGTAAAATGTCCCATGACTCATCCCCCTCTGTGGAGCGCTCTATGATCCTTACTTTAATTCCAAAGGCTTCCAGAGCATTGCTCTGCATAACTTAGCTGCACACCTGAATACTTCATGCCATAATTAAATACCAATAACCTCCACAAGATAAATGTATTACATTTTATCCAAGGAATACCACAGACTCCATATAACACTGCCCTTTGGGGTTTAGGTTATTCAATGGTTTAGGATGCCCTTGAAAATAAGATTACTTGAAAGAGATGCTATTTTCCTGCCTAAGTAACTAAACCTCCTTGGCCATGATCTAAAGCATCAGTTTTATTCTGCATATTCCACAGATTTCATATGCTCAAAATATATTCTATAGCAAGTGTTTAAACATTTGCTGGCTAAATAGTGGCAGGGATTTATTTTCTTACTCCTAAGAACTAATTAAATTTATTATGTTTCAAGTGAAAGAATCTAGTACATGCCATGACATATAGTATAAGAGGCAAAAAATTAGTTTAGCTTGAATTTGAAATTTAATCTGAAGTTTGAATATATCAGATAAACAACTATGAGACTTCAGCAATTATTTAATACATTTAAAGTAAAATAGAAAAAAATACAGGTTATTGATGCATTTATGGAATTTACTTCAGTTTTTCTATTTTTCTCCACCAAATGAAATTTTAAACCTGTATACCAATTCCATATTTAATTACGATTCTATCTCATTTTGCTACATTTCAACTAAAATGCACATGAGTGCTGTTACACCAAGATTCCAGAGTCTGCTAAGAATACCTGCGATTTCTTTAGTAGAGCTGTGCTACCACAAAACTCTATTCAAACCTGCTCCAAATTCTCCTATTTAAGATTATAGTTAAATGAAAATATCCTGAATTACATAAAAATTGGCAATATCCGAATCAAAATATACTACAGGAACATGTGAACTCCTCTGAACAATGTAGTGTAAAATGTTGTAGGCCTTATGCTTTTGAAGCCTTTTTTTAACGTTATTATTTTCTGCTCAGGTCTAAATGGATGTATGAGCTAATTTTAAAGCTAGAAATAGTTGTGTTAGGAGTTTATTTTGGATATTATACTAATTATTTTTCTAAAAAATAATCTACCTATTTAATGAAAATCAGGATACAGATGAATCACTTACTTAACAAATGAATTATGAAAACAGGGCTAGACTACAAATCTTTATAAATATTCATCTTTTGATGTTATTATATTATATCCATAATTTAAAATTTTGCATAAAAGGAAAATAACATAGAAGTATCCAATATGGAAGAAAAAGTATTGAAATTTAAGAGAAGATTAAATTTAAAAGAGAAGTGGTCTGATATGAGAATAATATAATAATTGATGATAAATGATAAACACATATGCATTTTGGATTTTCTTTTAAGCACTTTCACATTAATTATTGTTTAAAGCATCACATCAATAGTGTAAAACAGATATTGCAATTTGGTAGATAAGAAAACTGAGCTATAAAATCTTTTAAGTGATATTTCAAGGTCACTGCATGCAGCAGAGTGAAGACAAGAAGTTGAGTCCCAAGATGTTTTACAATATTTTTGAACTGCTATAAAATATTTTCATAATTATAAGATCTTTCACATAAAGGACAGCATTTCAAATCAAGATAAAATGTGGAATATTCACTCATTTCTTCAAAATATAATGGAATCAGTAAATGTCATGTAGTACAAAACAACATGGTGACAATGATTTTCAATTTCTTCTTGAGGAATGCATTATTTTTTGGAGAGACAAACTTGTTAAACAGATTTTCACCCACCAACTGTAGGAGCAAAAGGAAGTAGCAATTAATTCTGAATGGAGAAGATGGTTAAGGCTTCACAGGGATGGTAAAAGCTCATGTAAGAAATTAAGAATTTATTCTGGTGAATAGGAAGGAAAAAATATTCCTGGTGGTAGAAATGGCACATCTATCGGCAGGAAGTTTCCTTAGGGCAGAGTATATTCAGGAGATGGTGGAAATTTTAACTAGAAATGCATATTGATAAAAGGAAATGATGCACAATTGGGCTTATAAAAGTCAGCCTGCAAATGACTGGGGATGGCCTTGCAGCTAGGCTCACAGTTTTGAACCAAATTCCCAAAGAAAAGTGTCAAAAATATACAGACTAATTCTCAGTATCCATGGCTTTAAGTTAGTACATGGGGTGATGGAAGGGCACTAGGCAAATCCAGAATCTGCTTACCTGGGTATCACTGTAGCTCTTATCTGTTTATCTACCCAAGTTTAGGAAGTGGATTAAATTTATCCAATTAATTTTCACCTGTAGGTGTTTCTTTAATTTCAGACTGTGAATATTTTACAGTGGCTTTATAGTTAGAGGAAAAAATCACTTAATGGTATTGCAGAAACTTTTCTTTTTATACTTTCTGTGACTGTTTATTTTATACTGATTAATTGCTGATCAGAAATAAAACTTTCCTTACAAAACCCAGTTTATAACATGGCAGTATTTATGATTAGGAAAAGAATTTTTCTTGCTCTTAAATAAGTGCATGTTTCTCTTGTAAAAGAAACACTTTTGCCTTAAATTAGAAGAATGCCTTTCTGTTACGACATACTAGTTATAAATTCTGTTAAAACCAACTACTCTAAGTACAAAGATCAATCTTTGCCTCCTCTAGGTTTCTTCGTGAATGCTAATTAACATCCATCGGTATAACTTTAACTGTGGCTTGCTGGACCTCCTTGAAGGTCAATATGCTTTTTTCAGAAGAATATGTATAAATCCATAGCTGGATTAAATGAAGACATAGGCTATTTTAGAGAAGTGAATCTAAAAGTTTAAGCTAAGTGCTCCAGCATGGGTTGGAGATTGAGGGGTTGATTGTTTCTCCAGGTACAGTATTGTATCTAAATACTCTGAGGATGCCAATGCACGAATGCATGGTAGAAAGAATGGGTTTTAAATATTGTGGAACCAAGATAGTGATAATTATGTTGTTAAGATGCATTTATTTATAAATCAGTGCTAAGTAATAAAAAACTTTATGTTCCACCTATACAGTATTTGGAGGCTTTGATTTGTCTCTCTATCCCTACAATGATGTGGATGTGCCACATCATACTTTAAGTCAAAGGCCCAGACAAGATAAGAATTCTGAGAATTAGCATCATCAATTATGAGGTTTCTTTTCTCTGATTTTTGGCCTCCACCTGTTACTTTCACCTGATACTTTCCTATTCCCTTACCACATGAGAAAAAAATATGTATTTCACTGGAATGAATTTGAGATGGATAAGTAATGATGTAAAACTATATTCATTTTCAATTAGTGCTAATGAAAGTATATTGGCCATTTACCACTGGCAAAAGAATATTGTGGCACAGTTTCTTGTCTATTATACTAATGCGTGCCTCTTTGGAAAGAAAATTTTAAAATTAATAATAAATAATATCTACAAGTCATGCTTGTTCAGTAGGGGAGGCAAGGCAGGAAACAAAAGTTTGTCAAAAGTCTGAAGATTTTGAACAATTGTGTATTTTATACAAAATATTATATGATCTTAGCCATGCCTCAGGGTTAATATATTTTAATGAATTAAGTAAAACATGACACAAAGGCTGTCAAAGTGAGAGGCAATATATCAGGCAATATATCAGGAATAGTATTGGATTTAACTCTTCAGTAATCACCATCTTCTAGGTCCACTTCAATGTTCAGATTTTGCTGAACTATAATGGACTCCCTAGTATGCCTTTTCCAGAGAAAAGGAAACAGGTATGGTAGGACAAGGAAAGGCAAAAAATGCCAAACAAATTCTTGTCCATAAAACACTCTGTCTTCTATGCCAGAGAGGAAAGCACTAGAACATATTAGAAATATGATCAGGCGTCACCCCATATGGCCTCCATGAAACAGGACAGGCTAGTGACACTACCAAATTCAGTGGTAGTTTTCAGAACTGGTCCTGGCTTTTATAAAATGGATGCAACTATAATGAAAATCCATGGCCTAATTGCTGTATCAAAAGAAGCAGTAAAAATATGGATATGTCTTTGAGCCATAAGTAAAAGAATATTTCTTCATTTGGCATTTCTTTATTTTTATGTCCCTGGAAATGGGTAGAGGAGCTTTGGAGTAGGTGGAGCATCATGTAGCATTATAGAATTCAATTCTTCAAATATGTTAAGACTCTGAAGGTTAAACTGAAAATTAATGTTCATCATTTCAGTGTTACCATCTGCAAAGTACAGACATTCCCTTTGTAATTGTGCTCCAGATAAAAAGCCATGAAATTAATCCCCCATGCAATATTAGCATAGCCTTAAAATTTATCAACTTCAGCAATATCTCCATTTTTAAATAAAAATTGTGCAATTAACTGACACCAACTGCAATTGTCCCCCATCACTGAATAAATATTCTACAAATCAGAAATCTCTATGGAAGAATCATGCTGGTTAATCTATTTTAGCTCTTGACTACTTGCTGTTTTGGTATAAAAATCACTGCTACCATGGGGGAAAAATGAAACATTAACTGAAGAAATAGAATGTTGTATAGTTACACAGATTCCTATCCACTGAGATGCTCAGCATGTTTAAGGTCAAGAATGCCCAGTACTTTGGCATTCAGCCAGTTCTTTATTGGAAGATACAGGAAAAGGTATCTTTATCATATTTTGATGATCAACATTTAGCAAGCTCTGGGCAGCATGAAAGGTAAACAATTTGGGATTTCAAGAAACAAACTGAGCCATGACTCAGTTTGACACTCCAAATACTGGTATTTTTCACTCAGCAGCAGTATTTAAGGATTGTCCTGGAGTGGCATTTTAACCTCTTACAAAGTAAACATTCTTTTTCCTTAAACAAAATAGATGCCTGCTGCCCCTTAGACACATTAAATAGAAAATAAATCAATTCAACGATTGAATTGGATAGGGACAGAAAAAAGTTAGCAGCATAGCTTTTTCAGTCTTAAAAAGTAGAAGGTGCTGTTGAAGGTGGAACCATGTAAAGAGTTGCAAGAAGTGGTGAGAAGGTAAGGAAAAGGAAGAAACTTGAGCAGTTGACATTTCCTGATAAGTTCTAATAATGACTGTTAGTTGTTTTGTCACAACTAACATTCATGTTCACAAGCATCCATTCACCAAACTGATATGTTCCTAAATGTTTCAGGCATTTACTTCGAGTAAGGGAAAATTGTGTATGTGAGTGTGTATGCACACATGTGTGTGTTAACCAAATACTGCATCTCTCAAAAATGAACTTCATTATGGGAGTCAAAATCACCTCCTAAAAAATAAAGATTTTAGAAAAGAAAGATGAATGTCTCCGGGTAAAAAATAACTGCTCCATTTTCAGCTTTTGTTCTAGATATGCATAGAAACTTTTAAACATCAATCACCAACAATATTAAAAGAAAAATCTAAAAGCCTAAACCCAAGATCCATACAAATAACTTACTAAATAAAATTATATACACATTGAAAGTAACATACAGATGGGCCCCTAAGGAAAATTTATCTAACATCAGTCCAATTATATGTCAATTATTAGTTGTGTCAGTTCTTATACTAATGCATTATATATTTAATGGTTTCTTGTGAATAGGTTAATTATAATGTAAACACACACATAGACATACTCACAAATACATCTAATCAGCCAACTGGGCCATACTGTAAATATTTGGTATAACTTCCAGTGCAGTCTTACTTCTGGTACTCACACTGAAAAATAGTTACTCACCCAATGCTACTTCTGAAAATCGGTTTTCATAATCCATTTTTATTTTTAAAATATTATCTTTTAATCAGCATGCATAAGTATGACTTATTATCTTTGTACTACTTTTCCACATCTTATTCTAATTTTTCTTTATAATCTTTCAGTTACACAGTTATAACTATGTAAGGATTATCTTAATATCTGTCCTATTAATAGAGTTGCTAGTTGTCCTATATATACAGACCATGACTTTGTCTTCTATTGACTTTGTCAGTACACCTTAATGAGCCTACATTCAGCATTTTTCAACAAATTATAAAAAGCTGGCTATCTTTCAAGACATCTAAATCAATTAAATGGCAATACTAGCTGGAAATCATATCTCTACAAGTAAAGACCTGGACAATTCCTTATGGAATCTTCTGCAGGTTATACTGAGGGATAACCAAAAAGGGGAACTTAGAATTAAAAGTACTTATTTGTCATATTCAGCAAAGGAAACAACTGTTCTTTGACCAAAGCTCTAAATCTGAGCAAGTATCCACAGTTAATTAAGGTAACATCAGATCAGCATAAAAGTTCTGAAACTCAGACAATCAGGATAACCTCACTCCAGGAGCCAAGCTTATAAAAATCAATCAGTTTTCAATGGGTTCACTCTAGTAACTATGCTTCTGAACAGTAACAAATCAATGGCATCCTCAAAGCTTTTTAATGTCACCGAATCAGTGATAAACACCCAGTCCTAAAAGTCAATCAGTGATAGACACACTTATCCACAAAAGAGCAAATAAGCAAGTGCCTTCCTTGGGAAACCATGCTTCTGAAAGTTAGTCGTCAATAACAACTTTACTCCAGTGACCCCACTGACACAGCTAAAGGCCATCAACCACTAAACAGTCTCACTTCTGAAAATTCCCTAATCCCTGAATGTCAGGCTTCCCCAAACCTTAGGTAAGATTAGTTCTGGCTTTGTTTGGAAAGACTGTGCCTCATAGTTCAGATCTCCCAGGTAGGCACATAGAAAGTTCACTTTCTTTTAAATCAGCTATCAAGATAAATTTATTGCTAGTTCACAAGTTTGCAATGGTTCAAGCCTTCTTATGGTTATTTTTGAACTGGATTTGTGAATGAAAGGTACACTGATGCTTTGACATCAGATTATCAAATTCAATCTTTTCAATAGTAGTGGCTGCTATATCATCTATTTTCTATTTGTTTATGTGTGAACTCAGCAAAAATTTGCCAAAACACAAGTGTAAATTTTGTGATGAATTTTTCGGAGAGTGGTCAATTATTAAACCAGGAAAAAGTCCTTAGGAAGCTATTTGTGCAATGGGCTATATGCAATGGTTCACTCAATATAAAAAATGGTGGAAAGTCAAATAGAAACTAAAATATACTACAACTTACTCTAAGAGATGTACTATTTCCTCAACTAGTACCAAAGAAAGTGATAAAATAATAAAATTCAGATAAAGAAAATAATAGAATATTTGCAGCAGAATTTGTAATGTCCTTCAATGCTGTATTTCATGTCTTATAGCTCTAATGACTGTACCTAATGCACCAAAGTATTTTCTGATTCCAAAATTGCAAGCAAATTTTCAAGTGCCTGGATGAAACCTACTGCAATAATTTAAAAAATTCAGTAACTAAATTTACTATTAAAATATTATCAAAGATCTAAATGTCTCACCATTTTATGATATAGCTATGGATGCAAGTAATCACAATGCAGAAAAAAATTTTCCTTTGCTTATGCCATATTTTTCTCATGAAGTCTTGCTTATAAGGCTACTGCAAATGATATCCCATCCAGATATGACTTCAGAACAATGGAAAAAATTCAGAAATGCTTTTATTGAGAAATCAGGGAAGGATTTAAACACATCAGAGGCTAGCAAGTGACTTTTCCAATATGAAGTGGAAGCACTGATCCACAGGGAAGTCATTCTCCCTCTGATTCTAGCATGATGATTTCCCTTTTCCAGACTCCTGGCTATATAAGAAAGTAAGATGGTCTAAAAGAAAGAAATATATATTAACTGAAGAAATGATAGAAAGTGAAGTGGTATTTCACTAAAAAAGTTTTCAAATGCATTTTCCCTTATCCAGGGTTTTCAGGGTTGCAAAATTCCCAGGGTTATCATTCACACATTCTGTCCATTTGTGTTCCAGGAGGTGTCAGTGACATAGAATACAAGGAAAAGGGGTTTCCTAGAGTTAGAAGACATCAAGCCCTACATCACAAGCCTAACATCAGGGTAACCAAAATGTACAGATGGGCTGGTAGCTTGGGAGTAGAGAGGTTACAGGGGCCTCAGAGACCAGCAGCTGGAACCACAAATATATCTCTGGAGCCATGACCTGTCTAAGGAGCTGAGATCCTAAAAGCAACTTCTGTGGAAGGGTGGACACTGTGAACTGAACTGGAATCCAAGGCTAGGGAATCTAAGGCTAGCATTCAAAGGCTAATCTCCTTGAGATTTTTAATTGAGAACTTCTTGTCCCTTGAAGCCTGAGCCTAAATGAGGCCAGGGTTACAAGAACAGCTACATATTTTCTTTAGTGAGGCCAAGCAGTACTTCAGGGACTTATGGTAGCTGCCTCCCTAACCTTTCCCCTTAGGAACTCAGTGTCTGTTCCTTCTTTCTACTTGTGGTAGTGGTGCTGGGACAGGTATGTTGATATGCAAGTTCAGATAACATGGCAGTACTTCAAAATGGAAAGGAGTTTGGGCGGTCATTGATTCTTGGGTATAGTTTCCTTCTTAGGAGATCCTATTCTACCTACTAACTTTCTGCTGGCTAATCTACATTTTTAGCAGGATAATTTACCAAGCTTCTAATGACTATCTCCTACTTCTAGCCAGAGTAGACTTCTAGGGCATTGAAAAGACAACTCTGCTGTCCTCTCTTCCAGAAAGTTCTGGTCTTCAAATCTCAGAGGTTGTTAAAGACTTTTGTGTTCCCAGCCTCAAACCAGAAGTTGTTAGGCATCTCTCATGCAACTCTATCCAGATTTTTGCATGGGAGGACAATTTAAATGGGTTTTTCAGAAACAACAACAAAAAAATGGAGATGGAGACTGAGAAAGGGAAACTGCTTCTTTTCAAGATGAGGATGTTACTCAAAAGGTAGAAATAGCTTGAGAAAGGTAGCAGGGACTTGACAAAGAAATGTGGTAAAAGATTCCTTAAGTGGTAGTGACCTGTATGAAAACCCTCTGGAGGTAGGATGACTTCTGCTGGGCAGAGCTCATTTGATGGCAGTGTGTTTCACAGTATACTATCAAGAAAAGGTGCTGGTGCCCAAACTTGGCATAAAGGCTGTGATGAAAACTGCCTGTAATGAACCATAAGGGCTTCTACAATGAGCATCCTGGTAGCAACAACAATGGAGTGAAGGCCATAGGTTCCTTTTAAAGTATTATTGAGCATTGTGCACCATGCCAAAGATGGAAACGGGCTCCCGTACTGACATGTGTCTGGGGTCTTCCCACCAAGTAAATGAAGCTTAGGCTAAATTTCATTTACTTTAGCAAAATTCAGATTTGTGATATTTTATACTGCCGTTTTAAAACAAATTCATGGTATTATATTATCTTGTTTAATTTTTAAAATTTAAAAGTGGATACTGTTTATTGACTTTTACAAAGGAGAAAATAGAGGAATTGAAAAGTCAATATCTATTTAGTGGGACACATGGAAGGAGGAAACAGAGATGGAGGATCCCTTTGGATTGTGAGCAAACGGATGTGATAGAAAATATAATCTAACGACAAACAAATGTGTGAAACATTGACGTATGTGATTTAAAAGGCTGAGAGTAGTGTTGGCATTGGGATTGATTACAGGAGCTCAATCAAGGACATTAGAATTGGGGTGGTCTTCCATTTTTGGCTCTGTCTTCTGTGTTGGGTACATTTGTAGGTTTTGTGGGGTATCAGGATGACTGCCAGCAAATTCAGAGCTGTATTTTCCCAGGGTGAAATGCAACTAAAAATATGGTGCCTCTCTCTATACAGACCCTGCAATAAGACTCTGAGCCTTATTGGATACACTTGGACCAGATGTGCATTAGTGAACCAAGCCTTATAACTAGTGGGATGGGTATTGTTTTCAGCCAGGTCTGAGTCACAGATTCACCCTTGGAGTAGGGGCATGGAGGAAACACATCTCTTCAAGCACTTGGAATTGGACTGAAAAATGTGGGTTGTTCCTCCAAAAGGGAACATTTTCAGAAAGTGGAATGAAAGCTAGATTTCAAAACAAAGCAAAATAAAATAAGAACAAAACAGATATCTACTATGACCCTTTCATGCTTCCCCAATCCTGCTTATTGGCCCAGTGCCACACATAGCATACCATATGAGCCAAGGGAACTGTGCTCTTTTAAGGTGAAAATTGGATCTACAACTTATGGTTTGATCTCTACCTTCCAGTACAGAATTTGACATGCTTGGAGGGTTGAATATCCATAGTTTTAAACAAATGCTTAATTATTTGCCCTGCTTTAGGCATGATCTCCATTTCTACCATTAGACTGTGTGTTTCCCCAGCAGATCAAAAATTCAGTTAATTCTAAGGCCAGATTGTAGAATAATTTGATGCTCTTATATCACCTAGCCAAGAATAAGACTGATAGAAAAGCTATTATTAATGAAGCACCTACTATGTATGGGCTCAGAAATGCTTCAGGCATGTCATTACTAAGCCCCACTGCAGTGAGACAGAAAAGGCATTATTATCCCAATTTGGCAAATGAAGACACTCTAGTTATTCATAGAATATATATATTTTAAGGTTTCTTCCCAGGTTATAATAAAACTATTAATCACCCCCTCACTCCCTTTGGATGGTCCTCTTCTTTCCATATATTTTGCAAAATAAAACAAATTGGTCTGTAGAGTGAGAAAAGTGAAGCAGATGTACAACAGTATTTGCCTGAATTTCTAAATTTCTCTTGGATTTTCATTTCCATTTAAGAGGTCTGACTAATGCCATTGGACTCTATAAAATGTCCCCACATCTTTGAAATTTTTCTTGTAAGCCTGAACCCCAAAATGAATACATTTCCTTTCATCAAATATTAAAATTAACTTCTCAAGATCACATGACCAGAAAGAGATGTTTGTGAATATGTGTAAAGAGAGTAAAACGAATATTATGTTCTAAACTGCAGATTATTTAACATATACACATATTGAAAAGACATTTAAGGTGCTCTCTAGAGAGAAAACTTTTTTTTTTTCTGTTCCCATTGTTAAGTAACTATCTATAACTAGCCAACTCATATTTAACATTAATGCACTAAAGTATGTGGCTTAGATATTGCTTTGCCAAAATTATCATCAATCATAAGTCATTGGCCTCAAATCTTCACATTTGATTCAGTTTATTTCTTTCTGTAGTCCTCCACTAAGTCAAACTACTTACAAATCCATTTCATAGCAAATCCTTACTAAGGGAATGACAACCTGTACTTTTTCTTTTATGTTTATGAATGCCTTATTCTGGAATGGCTATGTTTACAAATACAGAAGGATAGTGTATAAGGTGTTCTATTTCACAACTATATAATTACACCAACCAAGGCTTAAGTTAATGAGTTTCCTAACTGACTTTGGAAGAAAGAATGTAATGGGAAAAGCATCGTTTGGAAGGGATAAAGATTATCTGGCCCATCAAAGTTTCATCTTAACTATTCCAGAAAGGTAGTTTTATAACCTATTTTTGAAAACTGTTCAAGAGGAAGACCCATGTTAAAATCGGTATGAAATTATAATTCTCCAAATGATTTTATTACTGATTTTTCAGGTGTTAAATGGCACTGGAGAGGTGGTTTTTAAATTTGAAATAATGTTTGAACCAGTTATTTTCTTTAAAATGTATGGTTTCATTTGACACCATTAAGTTTTAATTAAGTCTGTTGGCAAATTCGCAGTCATCATCTGAAAACCTGCTTAACTGCATCATGATCAGAGTGAATATTCATAAGCATCTATAGTCAATATAGGTTCTATGAGATCAATTACTCACTCTTATCTACCAATACTTTTCTTGGCTTTTGGATCCATGTTTATCAGTTAAAACTGGTGAGAAACCCAACCTCTTTCATTAATATAGGAAAGTGGCAAGTAACTATGGTACCTTAATCTTCCAGGCTGTTATGACAAATACCACACAATGGTTTGGATTAAACAAAGAGAATTTATTGGCTCACAGTTTTGAATCTAGGAAAAGTTCAAAATCAAGACGTCAGCAGGTCAATACTTCTTCCACAAAACCAGTAACCTCTGGTGTTGGCTGCCAGCAATCTTTGGATCTCCTAAGCTTTCCCATCATATGGTGGTATTTTTCTCATCTCTCTTCCAGCTTCTAGCTCCTCCTTGTGGCTTTCTTTCTTTCTGTTTGAATTTTGTATACATATGAAGGACTCCAGTAATCCAGGTTAAGGTCCAACTTCATTCAGTTGGGCCATACCTTAACAAAAATAGCAACTTCAACAGATCCTATTTTCAACGGGTTCACACCCACCCATAGGAACACAGATCAATATCAATTACATGTCTAAATTTAATCCACCACATCTGGGAAGTTAAGTAGGCACCACCCAATATTCAAAGATGGGACAATTTTGAGGTATAAATATAAAATATCACTCTTCATTTCCTTCCTGTAATATATGTTAGTCTAGCCTTTCCATCTTACATCAATCTCATCTCTACATTCCAGTTTTTTGTTGTTGTTGTTTTCTTTTGTTTTGTTTTCCTGAATGGCTTTAATAAATAAATCACCTTACTAAGATGATACTTCCCTCCTACCATCATTGCAAATGTATCTCTCTTGGATACAAATAAGTTTTTTTCTAGCTTGTTTATTTTATTAATTTTAAAAATATGTTTAATATCTCAGTGTTAAAAGAATAGGATTTGGTCCTTCCTATATATAGACATGCTTGATAGTGTTTGTAGCACATAAGACACTACAAAATCAATAGTGGGTATTCAACAATTGCTTGTTGATTTTGACGAATAAAACAAATGAGATTTCTCTTCAGGGAAACAAAAATACTTAATGCAGTGTGAAGAGGCATAATGCATATTTTACTGTTTACTAAAATAACCTCTTCTATAAATTATATTTCAAGGGCCTAGTGAATGAATCAGCGACTAAGAAAACATGATCAAAGAGGGACATCCTTAAATAGAGTTCTTATTGCCATATGTAAATGTATGTATGTATGTGTGTGTGTGTTTTTCCAAATTATTAAAACTGTTTAATAACTGATGAACATTTGGCAATATTTATGTAACTAAATATTAAGGTATTAGCTAAAATGGGAAACAGCATAAAAGGATGGCAGATTGATTTTATAAAAATGAGGATTTTATGTGATGTTGATTTTTCATATCATTTTTAATAATGCAAGCAGTGACTACATCTAAAAGTAAGATTTTGCATTGTTTACATAGCTTAAAGGAACAGACAGGTTAATGACATTTCTAAATGTATTACTGTGACTTTTGGTCCCGGCCTAACGATAGCATGTACTCAAGAGGGAAGGAAGCTACAGAGTCAGCTACCTTTTGAAAGTTGAATTTTGCCATTTTCCCTTTTATACATTGGTTATATCCTAAGGTTCAGAGGTACATATGGAAATATTGGGCTAGAGTTTCTGTGCATTGGAAGAGGATGTCCAGATAATTTTCTTGGTAGTAGGGACCCAGTCAGCAAAATCGAATGACATAGTCTATTCAATAAAACTGACTTTAAAAGTATGCATTTATCAATTGCAATGAATGTGCCACACTAATGAAGGATGTTGTTTATGTGGGAGGGTGTGAGAGGTGTGGGGAGTGGGGCATATGGGAATCCCTATATTTTTTGTGTAACATTTATGTAATCTAAGTATCTTTTAAAAAATAAAAAAATATATATTAAAAAAAGTGTGTGACCTGATCTTGAAAGTTGTTACATTTTTTTTTATACTGTAAAATATTACATTGAAATAAAGCTTCACATTTTTGACAAATCATAGGCCAGTGTTTTACTTGAACGATTCTTAAGAAATACAAATATCAATTTTTCCCTTAGTGATATATAATAAAAACCAATTCCTAGTATAATCTGTAATAGAAGCATGAACCAGACAACATGGCCTTTCAGCTAATTGTTATAGAGTTTGTTTTAAATCTTATTGTAGGCTTTAGTGCTGCATGCTAAAGAAAGGCATGCAATTACATTCTTGTAGTGTATATAAGACCTAGGCTGTAAAACCATTTCAAAAAAACTATTTTATTCTCAGTAATACATGATATCAAAGGGCCTTATTAAGGACTTTGGTATAAAACTGTAGCATTTTCCTTGATATACGCATAAAACCCATCCATTACTTTATATATAAATACATGTAATCTCATAGCTTGGTGTCATTCACTCATTAATTACAACTTCCAACCAAAGCAACTGCACTGGTTGGAGTCTTTTGTAGACCCCAGAAAATCCTGTTCTAAAAGTGAATCCATTCCTGTGCCTGTAAACCCATTGTAGATGGGATCTTTTGGATTAAATAACTTTTCATTAGATCACTTCAGTTAAGGGCCTTTGATTAGACTCTGGGACCCAGGGGTCCTTTATAAATGGAGGACTAAAATGTCACAGACACAGGGGAAAAAAGCCTGCAGAGACAGAGAGAAAGAGAGAGGTCCTAGAGGACAGTGGCTGGAATCAGCAGAGCACTAAAGCATAGAAGGAAGCCCCCCAAGAGACTGAGAGAGATGGCAAACAGAGAGCAAGAAGCTGAAGCAATGAGACCCAGAGGAGAGGTCAGAGCTCAGCAGACACTGCCATGTGCCTGATCACCCAGAACTGGGCTCAGGGAGAAAGTGAATCTGGAGGAGAAGGCAGAGACTGGCAGAGCCACCATTGTGCCTTGTCATGTGGCAGGAGTCTAGGATCAACAGCAGAAGACCTTTAGTGAGACAGCATCTCTGATGATGCCATGATTTGGGCACTTTCATATCCTCAGAACTGTAAGGTTTTAATCTAACACATTCCCATTTGAAAAGCCTACCCATTTCTGGTATATTGCATTGACGGCCTTTAAACTAAAGGAGAAATTAAGTTCTATTCCTTCTAGTACAGAGAAGAATGAGAAGTAGAAAACTAAGCATTCCTGTATTACATAAGCACCTAGTAGATTAAAAGGCTCCAGCGTGGGCTATGTGTGCTGTGCCCCAGAGGCACACATCTCCTTTCCACACAATAACACATATCCTTATTCCTTAAAATGACAAAAATGAATGTATACAGTAGCAGATCCAAAGGTATCTGCATAGCCTTTATAATCAATTAGTTGATGTCAAACCTCTGATGTATAAAAAAACAAGATAAAGACTAAGATGTTTGATGGACACGCATAGGCTGAATTTTCAGTAGGGAAGCTGTCATAAGATAGGCAAGATCCAATGGTATTGATATGAATAGAACCCCCTAGAGATGTGGAAACGATATAGGGGGACAAGTTTAATTTCTAAGCAAAGGGTAGAGCATGCACTTGAATTGGTAAGTACAGCTTTAAGTAGAAAAATGCTGAAAAATAAGGACATGAATCCTGTGAAGCAGCAGTATGTGAGTCCCCTAAGTCAGATGCGATTCCTGGAATGGAGGTTTTTTTAAAGTGGGAAAGCAATATGAAACTGTAGGACTCAAGGAACAGCTACCAACAGAGCTAAGTAGTCATGCGAAGCTTACAACTTTAATGACTGTGATGTTATCATGAAAGCCAAGCTCCTGACTGAATATCTGGGACTTCTGTCAAAACCAGACCAAAGACTAATCAAGGCCACAAATGGCTTAGCTCTTAAATAAAACTATGCATTAAAAACAACAACACTAGTGGGGATTGTGGGAAGATGGTAGAGTAGGAAGCTCCAGGAACTGGTCCCTCCACCAGAACTATTAAACAGACAGAGACTGTCTGAATCAACTATTTCAAAACTCTAGGGCAAAATAGAACACGGTGCAGCACCGGAAGGAAGAGGCTGGGAAATCATGGTAAATACTGGTGAATTGCACTCTCTGGGCAGTAGCCACTGTATCCCATTCCCCAGGTTCACAGCAGGCATCAGTGATCTGTGAGGTACTCAATCCGAGCCCCTGGTACCACTTGCTGATGAGATCGAAGGCTATAAAGACCTACTTCCCCCAAATTCAGAATGGTGCAGTCCAATTGCTGATTACTATGCATTAGCTACTTCATATCACTGGGAATCTAGCTCTGAGGGCAGCCATTGTTCCAACCCACCCCAGGTAAAAATGGCAGAGGAAACCTAATGACAGTGGCCTTCCTCAAAACTATGGAAACAACTAAAGGGCTGAAATTACTAGGCAAGAGCAGAATAATAGTAAACAAAAACCAATCAACCAACCAAACAAACAAAAAAAAACCCTTCAAAGAGCAAAAGGAGAAGCTCCTGGCACTCTTGTTGGCCCATCACTCAACCACTCACCAGGCAGTGTGAAGCAGTCCAATGCTCCCTTTGTGGGTCCCTGGCCTTCTTCCAGCTGGAAAACACTGACATGGGGCACTCATTTCTGGCTTACCTCCACCCTTCCCCTCCCTCCACTTCCCAGAAAGTGCTGTCTAGGCAAAAGCAGCTTGAGACAGCGAAAGCAGGGTAAAAAACAATTAAGTCTGGCGGCTGGACTATAGAGATAAAAGATATTAAGAAAACACTGGGTGAGCATAAAGAACAATTTGAAAGCCTGCAAAGAAAAGTAACAGAGCTTATGGGAATGAAAGACATGATGGATGAGATTAAAAATAACTTAGAGGCACATATGTGCAGATTGGAATTGCTCAAAGACAGAATTAATGATTTCAGAGATTAAACATCTGAAATGGTAAAAAACAAGAGAACAGAAAGAAAAGAGAATGGAGAGAATGTTATATGGTCTCAGGGAAGTGAATAACAACATGAAACACACAAACATATGCATTATCAGTGTCACAGAAGAAGAGAATGGAAAAGGGGGATGAAGAATATATGGTGAAATAATGACCAAAAACTTCCCAACTTTTATGAAAGACATAAATATCAATGCCCAAGAAGGACAATGCACCCCAAATAAAATAAACCTGAATAGACCTACCCCAAAGACACCTACTATTCAGAATGACAAATATCAAGATAAAGAGAGGATTCTGAAAGCAGCAAAAGAAAAGAAAAGCATCACATACAAGGGAACCTCAATAAGATTAAGTGCTGACCTCTCATGGAGGTGAGCAGTAACCATGGAGATGAGAAAAAAGTGGCATGATATATTTAAGGTACTAAAAAAGAAAAATTGCCAGGCAAGAATTCTGTATCTGGCAAAACTGTCCTTCAAAAATGAAGGTGAGCACAAAATTTTCACAGATAAACAAAAACTGATAGAACATGTTACCAAAAGATCAGAATTACAAGAGTACTAGAGAAAGTGCCGCATCCTGAAAAGAAAAGGAAAAAAACAAAAAACAAAAAACAAAAAAAAACAATGGCAAGAGACTTGGAGAAGAAGTTTGAAGAATGAAGATTATTATGAACGGTAAATTAAAGGGTCAAAAGACAGACAAATATTATGATATACAAGAGAAAGTCAAAGAACAAAGTTAATGAAGAAAGTAATGCCTTTACAGCAATAACATTGAATGAATATTAATGGCTTGAATTCCCCAATCAAAAGACATAGAATGATAGAATGGATAAAAAAATATACAAGAGACTCACTCCAGACATAAGGACACGACCAGGTTAAAAGTGAAACGTTAGAAAAATATATTCCATGCAAATAGTAACCAAAAAGAGCTGGAGTAGCGATACTAATATTTGACAAAACAGATTTTAAATGAAAAAATGATATAAGGGATGAATAAGGTCATAATAAGGGGGCAATTCTTCAGAAGAAATAACAATCATAAATATTATTTATGCAACTAACCTGGTTTCCCCAAGATACATGAGGCATACACTGGCAAAACTGAAGGGAGAAATAGATATCTCTACAAATTAGTTGAAGACTTCAATACATCACTCTCAGTATTGGATAGAACACATGGATAGAGGACAAATAAAGAAACAGAGAGCTTGAATAATATGATAAATGAACTAGACCTAACAGACATCTATAGAGCATTGCACCCCAAAACAGCAGAATACACTTTCTTTTCCAGTGCTCACGGATTCTTCTCCAAGATAGACCATATGTTGGGTCACAAGACAAGTCTCAATAAATTTCAAAAAATTGAAATTATACAAAACACTTTCTCTGATCAAAACTGTATGAAGCTGGAAATCAATATTGCATGGAAAAAGGGAAAATTCATAAATATATAGAGATTTAATAACACACTCTTAAATAATCAGTGGATCAAAGAAGAAATTGCAAGAGAATTCAGCAAATATCTTCAGGAGAATGAAAATCAGAACACAACATATCAAAATCTACAAGACACTACAAAGGCAGTGCTGAGAGGGAAATTTCTAGCCTTCGATGTATATATTAAAAAAGAAGAAGGAGCTCAAATCATAGACCTAACAGCACACTTTGAGGAATTAGAAGAAGAACAGCAAACTATTCCCAAAGCAAGCAGGAGGAAAGAAATAACAAAGGTTAGAGCAGAAATAAATGAAACTGAGAACAAAAAACAATAGAGAGAATCAATAAAACAAAATGTTGATTCTTTGAGAAGAGCAACAAAATCAACAGACACTTAGCTAGACTGACAAAGAAAAAAAGAGAGAAGATGCAAATAAATAAACTCAGAAATGAGAGGGGGGCATAACTATTGATCCCACAGAAATGAGAAAGATGATCAGAAGATACTGTGGAAAATTGTATGCCAACAACTTAGACAATTTAGATGAAATGGACAACTTCCTAGAAACACACAAACTATGCACACTGACACATAAAGAATTAAAACACTTCCACAAACAATCACAAGAGATTGAATCATTCATCAAAAACCTCCCAACAAAGAAAAGCCTAGGATCAGATGGCTTCACAGGTGAACTCTACCAAGTATTCCAAGAAGAATTAATACCAATCCTGCTCAAAGGCTCTTCCAACAAATTAAAGAGGCGGTTCATGGTAAATGCTTGGAATTAGATAGAAGTGATGATAGCACATTAGTGTAATGTAATGAGCATTGCCAATATGAGAGTATGAGTGTGGTTGAAAGGAAAAGTTTAGGGTTATGTATGTCACAAGAAGAAAAGCTAAAGGATGAAACATAGGACTGTATAGTATAATGAACCCTGTTGCAGACAGTGTATTTAATAGTACAAATAAGAATGTTCTATAATGAATCAGAACAAGTATGCATTAATATTACACAATGTTAATAATAGGGTGGTAGCTGAGCTAAAATCCACTTAAAAGGAAACTATAGACTGTAGTTAATACATTTAATACATTAATATTTTCATCAATTGTTAAAAAAAACAAACAGAAAATTACAAGTGTTGGAATGGATGTGGAGAAATAGGAACACTCATTAACTGGTGGTGGGAATGCAAAATGGTACAGCTGCTATAGAGGACAGTTTGGTAGTTCCTCAGAAAGTTAAGTACAGGATTAACATAAGACCCAGCAATCCCACTTCTAGGTATATACCCAAAAGAATTGAAAGCAGGGAATCAAACTGTGATTTTCACATGTGGCATTATTCACAATTGCCAAAAGATGGAAGTGACCCAAGCATCCATCAGCCTATAAATGTATAAATAAAATGTGGTATATACATTCATGATGAATATTATTCAGCCATAATAAGGAATGAAGTTTATATATGTGCGACACCATGGATGAACCTTGAAGACATCACGTTGAATGAAATAAGCCAGGCATAAAATGAAGAATATCATATGAGCTCACTGATGTGAAATAGTTAGAATAAGCAACTAAATACAGCTAGAAACTAGAGTATAGTTTGCCAGGGGCTGGTTGGGAATAGGGAATGGGGAGCTAATGCTTAAGTTATACAGAGTTTCTATTTGGGATTATGGAAGTGTTTTAGTAATGGATGGTGGTGATGGTAGCATAACATGATGATCATAATTAACAACATTGACATACATATTTAAATGTGGTTAAAAATGGGGAACTTTAATGTATATATACTTTTTGTTACTAGAATAAAAATATAAAAAATTCATAGGATTGTACAACATGTTGAATCCCAGAATACAACTATAAAAATGTTCTTTTATGAATTGTAACAAATTTACCACAGTAATATAAGGTGTTTATAATAGGATGGTAAAGGTGAACTCTGTACTTTACCCATGATTTTTCTGAAAACCTACAACTCATCTAATTAAAAAAAAAGATTAGTGTAGTTTATGGGAACTCTATATTTTATGCATGTTTTCTCTGTAAACCTAGAACTTTTCTAAGAAAAAAAAAAAAAGAAAAAGAAAAGAGAAAAAAACAACACTAGCAACAACATTTTAGGAGCACACCCATTCATACTTTCCCTCTAAGAACTAAAATATTCTGACTCCAAGGTTCTCACTTCAGAAAAGTAGAGACCTCAGATGCACTTGGCCAACTATAAGGGAGTATATTCACCATATCATAAAAAAAGCAAAATAATAATCATAAACAATGATTTTCAGACTCAATGGAAAATAGAAGTTGTCCAGAAGCCTGCCCTAAGAGCCTGCCAGGAGCACGGCAGGGAGGCAGGCCATAGCAAGGACAGCTCGGGTCCTCTTGCCAGCTCTGTGGTGGCAACTGGCCCAGTGGCCCAGGTGTGTGATATGGATACAAATCACTCCATGCTACCAGTACTCACCCTCTTACAGATGGTGGGAGTCTTTGGATGCCCTACCTGTGGCCTCCAGGAGAGGCTAATTATGTCCTTGGCCATCCTAGATATCATTCAGCAAAATATTCAGTCTCTCTTCACAAATCCAGGCTTTAGAGAACTCCACCTCGGTCTGTTTCATCTCAGTGTTGTAGATGATGGAGGTATAACAATCTAGCAATCTTGTGGCCTGATCATAAAAAAACCAAGGGAAGATTCGATCCCCAATAACACTCTTTATCAATGGGACTCTCTTCCACTAAAGCACAGGGACAACTTGTCAAACAGTGAAAAGTTTTTCAGTAAAAGTCATCAGATATGCTGATATACAGTTGCTACTTCTCTTATACAGCAAGGGTGCAGCTGGCTTATTTCAACTAGCTTAAGTTTTTGGTTTTCCTTTGGAGAGATAATGACATTCTTTGCAGCAATGATTGTAAGTACCTTTGTTTTGTAGGTTGGCCTGAAATTTGTTCATGAGGCCCTTAATCTGGTACAACTTGGCATCCAACAGCTCCTCAACATCCCTGTGGCTCCTGGGCATCATGAAGGCAATTGAGTATATTACTAACATGAGTCCTGTATGGTTATTTATATTACAGAATAGGTTACTTTCGGATGCTGAATGGTATTGTTGCATACTGCACAAAACCATGCTTATTGGTGAGTTCATTAAGTATTAAATAATTAGATAATTGGTGTCTTAGATGCTGTAGCAATTTCATATTATTTATGAATTCCAAAAATAGATATTGGATTATGTTTGTAAACGGGTCTATACCTGGGCATGATTAAATTATGATTAGGGCTTTGATTGGGCCACAACAGGAGGATGTTGAGTCCATGGCCCCTTGGTGGGCAGAGACTCAGAGAAAACTACACGGCAGAGAAGAGAGTTGGTGTTTTGAGCCGGTCGCCGGATAGTCTACAGCTGGCCTTGTGGAGAGAGCAGGGCAGCTGAGCCCAGAGCGAAACAAGCCCCGAGAAGAGAGGAACCCAGGAAGCCTGAACTCTTGGCAGATGTTGGCAGCTATTTTGCTTCAACCCATGCAAACAGACTTTGGTGAGGGAAGTAACTTATGCTTTATGGCCTGGTAACTGTAAGCTTCTACCCCAAATAAATACCCATTATAAAAGTCAACAGATTTCTGGTACTTTGCATCAGCGCCCCTTTGACTAATACAGATGCTTTGTATTTTATAAAGCCTTGGTAGTTCGTTAAATAAGTATTTGAAAATGTTTTAATAAGATTGAGAAAAATTGGTGTTTTTTAATGATATGGAAATGAAATTAGAAGATTATTATTTTAAATTCTGGACTATACAACATGTTTCCAGAAATAAATTAGATTTGGGTAATGAAGGAAGCCTACTATTTAAAAATTTTTTTCTTCTGTAAAGATACTTAAATAATCTTTTCCCTCTTCCCTGATGGGGCAGAATTAGATCCATTTGTTTACTATTTATTCTATGATTAGTTGCAAAATTATTTGCTTTGGTTAATTATAAAAGCATACCTAATTGGATCATTAAAACAAGACTAAATGATTTACAGAAATACAATTCTTTCTATTTTGAGTATAAATGATTTCAGCAATAGGATTACCTCTGAGTTTCCTGTTAGCCAAGGTAACAAGAGAAACAATATTCATTATGTAATTTTTACTGTCTGGTGAATTGAAGCATACCAATATAGGGCTGGGGAAAATTTGTTACCTGACACTATAATTATTTGCAAAAAATTAAATTAATACAAAAGTCTTTTGAAAATAGCAAAATATTTTACAACTATGAAGTATTAGATTATAATTGATTATAATACTTACCCAATTTCACAATACCATTGCTATAAAAATGATGATCATTCAATGAGAAGAATGATATTGGCATCAGTTTTCTAGTGAAAATCTATAGAATATAGTATTAACTCAAAGTTAAAATGTGATTAAGTTTGAATAAAGCAGATTTCTTCAAAATGCATCATAAGAGACACAAAGGCTTAAGTGTATGTTTGTTTGTTTTGTTTTTTCCCTAGTAATGAGGACAGACTCAGCAAAGACAGGGTTATTTTTAACTTGGCAATTTTGACAAGGCTACATTGCTTTCAAGAGAAGTTATAGTTTACATTGTTTCATCATTACATGTTTATATTTTATAACATTTATTAAAGATGCAGCACTTTTTCCTAGAAACTAAAGCAAGTAAAATTTTTTTACATCAAAAATGTCTTCAGCACCAGCCACCATCATATCTTAGGTTGCATGAATGTCAGTGAAGCATGATAGAACTGTTTATGAGGAAGGTCAGTCTAAATTACTAAATAAAAGATGCAAAGAGTGTTTCCTGAGAAACACAATTTGATTTGATTTAAAATGAACATTAGATTAAAAGTGTTGTCTCTAGGGAAGTTGGTTTAATGACCTAAATAATAAAAACTGGTAATTAACATACTAGTTATTTGTGGATAAATATATGCTTTTGAAATGTTTAAGGGCATTGGAGGAGCCTGTTCACTAAACTAGTTTAAAGATTTCTTCTCATAGTCTTGTTTATACCACTAAACTACACTCTGCATAAAAAGCAAGGATTTCCTATCTAAAAAGAACAGGATCCTCGCCACACATTCCACATGTGGATTCTAAATCCATGGATTACTATAGTGAAAATAAATAGGAGATTAAAAAGGTAGACTAGGGAAGCAGATGTGGCTCAAGTGATTGGGCTCCCGCCTACCACACGGGAGGTCCCTCTTTTGGTTCCCGGTGTCTCCTAAAGAAGACAGCGAGCTGGCGCGACAGGCAGGCACAGCAAGCTGACACAACAAGGCGATGCAACAAGAGACACAAGAAGAAAAACATGATGAGAGACACAACAAAGCAGGGAACAGAGGTTACCTGTGCCTCCTAAAGAGGATGAGCAGAATGGCGAGCTGGCACTACTGGCAGGCGTTGGGAGTGGACGCAACAAGATAACACAAGATACACAAGAGGAAAAACCTGAGAGACATAACAAAGCAGGAAATGGAGGTGGCTTAAGCGATTAGTCGCCTTCCTCCCACATCAGAGGTTCCGGGTTCAGTTCCCAGTGCCTCCTAAAGAAACAAAAAAGAAGACGAAAAGACACAGCAAGTGCAAACAATGAAGGGGTGGGAAAAGATAAATAAAATCTTAAAAAAAAAAGGTAAAGACTAAATAAGATGACCAAATTTTGCACCAAAGTAGAACATGCTTGTTCTCTGCAAATAGATCCTCAAAGCTGCCTGAGCATTGTGGAAAGGGAAATTGCATGTAATATTTTTCCTGACATACCTAGCAGCGCATTTACAGGTACATTTTATTCACATGGGCATAGCAGAACCGGGGGGTGGCAAACATTTTCATATTTTCTCTTACTATATTGAACCACATGTTCTACAGTGGATTTCAGAGCTCAGAGTGGAAAGATAAGATTTGCTGTAGAAAGAATCACGTTTTACAACAACACAATATGAAAAGACATCCACAGAGAAATTGTCAAGTATGTGCTACATGATCAAACTCTTCATATTTATATTCATTCACAGAAGAGAAGGATTTCTCAAGCTAAAAAGTAGCTGGGTGTCCACAAATCCCAAGAACCTAAAAACTCTGACAAAGTTGATTTATTTCTGTGGTCTCTTATTGAAAAATGTGTTGATTCACATTAATGGCTTGATGATGGGGGATTGGAGGAGGGGAGGGTGTCAGGGTGAATGGGGCTTGATGTGTTTGTTCTAATCAGTGTCACTCAATCAGAGTGTTTGGCACAATTAGTATCTTATTATGATGTTTGCTTTCTTCTCATTTTGTACTGCTTAATTTGATACTTTATTATACCATCTCATGTTTTTAAGCTCCTTCACGCAGCACTCATTTATTTGGAAGTTACTTCTGAGAAAAACTCAGACAGAGACCAACTCCAACTGAGAAAGAGAACGTCTGTGCAGAAAAGTCAAGAAGGTTCAAGTATTTCACTCCAGTCTGAACTCAGAATTACACATAATAGCTTTACACGTAAATCGACCAAGTTTGCTTTATCCATCTATAACAGGTCAGAAGTGGTAAAACAGAAGTACCTAGAATGTATTACACAAGGCTGGTGCAAAAAAAGCATGTTGAAAGTAGCAAATAATAGTAGTTGACAGTGTAGGAAGTAACAAATAAGCTATAAAATTCGAATAAAAGAACTAACTTAAAGGTATTACATTTTTGTCTGATCACATTCTTAAGGAACAGATTCTAAAGTAAGGATTCAAGTGTTAAGTGTTTTATAAAGGAATTGCTCCTTGGAGAAATGAGCAAGGAAATGGGGAAACAAAACAGGAAGAGGAAGAAATCAGGCAAAAGTGTTATTTTAGGTGAAATTCCAGTTTCACCCTAATCCTGCATGAAGCTATGGAGAATATATTGCGTCTCTGAATTTGTCCTATTTAAAACAATAAGGTTGGGATTTTGTCTTTCTGTAACAGTTAGCTATTGGCTTAAAGCCATGAGTGTATATGTGTGCAAGCAGAATGTACCCTGTGCTCCGCTCCAGGAGTCTAACAAAGAAAGTCACATATACAAGCCATTTGCAGAATAGCATGCGAAAACAGGAGGATGGACTCATAGCACCAGTAAAAGAGACTTAAGGGGCACTGAGTAGGCCATCAACTACGTCTACCTCTGCATTTCTGGGACATTTAATAGTACTACCATTTTATTCAACTTCAAAACAGAGTTCCATGTGCAAAAAAATAGTTGAGATTCATAATGAGGAGCCTAAGTTAATTCAGTTCAATAAATATTCATGCCTACATTTCATGTCAAAAATAACAAAGTGATTGTAGTGGAAAGACCATAGGCCAAGAGTCATCAGGAATTATAGGTTCTAGTCCTGTCTATATTGCCACTAGATATCTACATAATCTCTGTAGGTGGCCTCAGTTTACTTAGTGGTTGTGAATGTGTTCTTTATAGCCCAATTCATCCAGTCCCATATATCTCTCTCCCCAAACTAACACAGACATACACACACACACACAATTAAGTGCCATTAAATGAGATAGTGCCAGAAAGATCCTGAGTCTGGCAAACAGGAAGTAATAAATAAGTGTTAGCTGAAAATTAAAACATGTCACATAAATAGATTAGTCCATAATTCATTTAACTATTGATGACAAAGACCTTTCAGGGGGCAAGTGCTACTTATAAAGAGACTAATACATTTTCAGACACAATATGAGATGTTTTCCTGGAAATTCTGAGATTATACATAAATAAATGAATTTGTAATTTCATAATATAGCCAGTTTTTCCTAATAGTTTAACTACATATATATTAAAGTGTGTGGTTTTTCTTTCAATTGCCTATATATTAAAATATATATATATAAGTATTTAGAGGTTATATTTTTCCACAGAAAGGTAAATAAATCCAGTAAAGGCATACTTATTAATGGTTTAGTTTGTGTACATATATGTTTTTTAATTCTAAGGAGCCATGTAGAAAAAAAAAGTCTTTCTTTCCTAATGTATTTTTTAGTATTTTCAAAAATATTTATATTTAGATTTCCAAAGGCAATGCTGTATCTGTATACAGATGGCTGGAATGACAATAATAAACAATGAGCTTTAATCCTTAGTGACTGTACATTTATGTCACAAAACATCTACATAAACTGGCATGATTAAAATGGTTTGCTGATCAGAATTCAACAGTTGAGAGCCAAATATGGCAAAGTATGATCTAGTTTTCAGCTTCATAAATGCAAATAAAACTGGCACATGGTACACAGAAAGTAGTTGTTATTATACAATTTAGGATGAGTACAATTTTGGGCAAGGAAAATATCCAGTAGCAAAAAATTTCTTGAAAGCAAAGCTAGACACTCGAGTTTTCATGCTCATACCATCAAGCCAAAGTTTCCAATTTTATAAATATATGTTTAAAGTGATATGCAGAATGCCACTGTTTGGATAGTCTATAATATCATTTTAAACACCATAGTCTTCTACAATGGAAGTCTTTATGAAATTAGGGAAAATGATGACTGGTGTTTTAAATAACCATTCAATAATAATAATTATTATTATTAATATTATTATTATTATTAATAATAATAATGTAGACATTCTGCCAGACAGAAATGCTTTTTTTATGCTTCTGTATCTTCCTTTGTAAGCTGGTCCCTGGCACACAGTAGGCACTCAAATATTTATTTGAATGGATGAATGTTGATTAAATCAATGAAGAGATAGACTAACATGAAACAATTGCCTAAAAATCTGGGAATCATAGTGATTTTGTCACTGACATCTGCAGCATACTGGAAGTTATAATCACATTATATAAATAACCCATTGGACCAGGAGAAAAACACTTTAGCATGTTATTTTCTTTTAAAGATATGCTTCATACTGACATATGTGAATTGCCTAATGATAATCCTCTTCCATAGCTTGTATCTTCTTCCACAGCTGTCTCCTTTGGGAAGAATAAAAGAACCAAACATATTAAGGATGGAATTCTGGTATCATAAGTTTGGCTTCATTAATCCAGATATTTCCTCACTCATTGTGAATATAATGGTGATTCTGGATCAGGTTTAGACAATGCATGACAATATATGTTAAAGGTGACCGTGGGAAAGTTCCCAGTGTTTCTGATGCCCTACAGCAACATCCCTAACAGCAAAGCTGCAAATCCTGCTGTCTCTATTTTAATTGAATATTGAATGTATTGAATGTAATAGGGATTCACCCATACCAACCAGAGACTTGGGTTTGAATAAGCAGTCTTTCTTTCTGTTTTCTTCACCTCTATCTTTTAATTTTTTAATCTTTTTTTCTTGAACTTTGTCCTTTGAGTTTCCCTCCTGCAAGTTCCCCGTGGTCTTTTCCTATGTAACCCTCTTTTTGCACCTAAATTCTAGGTGGCAGGACAGACTGCACAGTCATACCCAAACTCACAGTGGTCAGAAGGTGTGCAAAGCTCACCGGATCAAAATGTACACCCAGGTACTTGAGTATTCAGTACTATTAAGAAAGCAGATGGCCTAAAGGAAGGAATCTGAAGATAAAAATGTGTTCACATAAACATTGAATACAAAAGCACCTTCTAAAGAAACTGTGCCTGAAGGAATTTATTGCTTAAGAGTTAGGGAAGTCAAACCATTGTTCTTGGAAGAAGCTCAATTTGGATCTTTTTTTTTTTTTTTTTTTTTTAATAAATTAAAAAAATTTTTTTTCTTTAAAGATACTTAGATTACATGAATGTTACAC
Organism: Tolypeutes matacus; assembly: GCA_026826555.1. Taxonomy (NCBI): domain Eukaryota; kingdom Metazoa; phylum Chordata; class Mammalia; order Cingulata; family Chlamyphoridae; genus Tolypeutes; species Tolypeutes matacus. The sequence goes on along the minus strand of JAKSZT010054324.1, from coordinate 2,453,516 downwards.
AAAAATTATAGGGATTCCCATATGCCCCACCTCCCATACCTCCCACAACCTCCCACATAAACATCCTTCATTAGTGTGGCACATCACCTACAATGGATATACACATCCTGGGGCTTTGCCATTAAGCATGGACTATGGTTCACAATGTAGACCACACTCTCTCCCACACAGTTCTGCATGTTATATGATGATATAAAATGAAAAGAAAATGAGTCTTTTGAATGAATTCAAAAGGACATTTTATTTAAATCAAGATTAAAATCAATGACATTTTATATTCCTAATCATGTGTTTTTCATTAGATAATTATAAAGAACACCATGGTTTAACATTTAACTTCTTTTGAAAAGACTAAAAAAGATAGGGGACATTTTCATTTAACAATGATAGCACTAAAAGGCATTTTTTTTTTTTTCTGAAATCTTTCATTTACTGTTATCAGGGTATTCATATATATATATGTATATATATGTGCACACACATATATATAATCTTAGCAACTATAAACATCCAATAGATGTATATTAAAAGACAATTAAAACATGAAATTGAGAGGAAAGGTACTCTTTGTTATTAATCATACCACTTATTATTTGAAACCTTTTTAAATATGCCAACAACTATGTTCAGTCCCATTAGAAACATGTAGGTAAACACTAATTTTATAGCCATTTTTTACATAAGGAAAATGAGATGTGAATATTCCAAGTAAGTAGTGGAATTAAGGATTCATACTGAGGGATGTTTGAACTCAAAGCCATGTTCTTAGTTATTAAATCTGCACTATACTATATGATAGGTATTTGCCATATAATGACTACTGAGAAATTGAAGTGTGGCTAACTCAAATTGAGATGCTCTGTAAGTGTACAGTGCACACTGGATTTCAAAGAATTCATATGAGCAAAATAATTTAGTATCTCATTAATAATTTTAATACTTGGTTAAGTGTAATAATATTTCGGCTAAATTGGATTAAATAAAAAATATTATTAAAACTAATTTCACCTGTTTATTTTTTTCTTTTCAATGTTGTTACTAGAAAAATTTTAAATTACCTATGTGGCTTCTATCGGACCATTCTGTACTAAACTTTAAAGCATCCATTCTTCTTTGACAAATTAGGGGAAAAGGAATCAGAACTGCTTGTCCCTTGCTTAGCGTACTTTTTCCTCCTATTCATTTTTTGTCTCTCTCTCTCTTTACTTCCTTCATTGTAAAGTATTATTTATATAAATATTGTATATGTCCTACTGAAATATAAGCTCCTGGAAGGCAGGCCTTAGAGTTTTCATCTTGCTATATCAAGAAACAAGGCAAAGGAGCTTTAAAGATGAATCATAGTGTCTGAAGCTCTGTAGATCTGTAGACCTGTCAGCCTTTCTCTCCCCACAAGCTGCTCTCTCATCACCCAGAATGGATTCAGGAATGCCTACATCAGGATCACTCAGGGTGAGCAAAGTACAAGCTGTGGTCCAGTTCAGCCCACCTCCTTATTTTGTAAATAAAGTGCTACTGGAACACAGCTATGCCCATTTGCTTACATATTGTCTATGACTGCTTAGGATACAACGGCAGAGTTGAATATGTGCTAGACACCAATAGCCTTCAAATCCTAAAATATTTATTGCCTGTCACTTTATAGGAAAAGTTTTCCAACCCTGAAATAGCTGATGCCACCATTTAGAGTTGATCCTTTCCTTCTGAATCTTACATCTTAGGTAACAATTATACTATATTTATGTTAGAATCTGATGGAAGAACTTATGGCTTCTATTGGTTTCACATCCTGTTTCAAGGATGTTAACATTTGAATAAACACTTCTAGACGATGAATCCCTATAAGGCTTTGTGACTATCTCTTTCCATTAAGATCCTGGAACTGAAAAAGAATTCTGATATGTCTCTGCCATGATACTCCAAAACAGGGATCATCTCTTAATTTCCAGCAGAAGTTTAGAGAGTTCAGGATTTCAAGGCTTATAATGGGGATGTCCAAAACTGTTGCTTTAACACTTCCAATGTCACAAAAGTCACTCTGGAGAAAATGAAAGATGCTTACCTACAGGGGAGTGAGCTCTTTAAAGACACTTTACAATAGATGAAAGAATGAGGAAATCAATACAGATATAATACCATTATTACTGTAGCCTGTCAACACAAGGTGACTTTGCATTTTTTATTTTATCCTGCACCAAGTGGGTCATTTGAAGGTCATAGGTGGTGAGGGAAATGCTCATTTTATTTAAATGCATTTATTTTTCTTGATACAGTCAATTGAACTCAATTTTTCTAGACATAGACTATCAGGTAAAATTAAAGCTATACTTTAACAAGTCATACTTTTCACCAAGGCTAGAGTGAAAGGATACAGAAACATTTACTACTTACTGAGGCTTCTACAACTAGCTATTGTCAACATTTCATACATCATTTTTATGTTAAACAGTACTGTGGCAAGTACTGTATATATAATTATATAAAATTGAATGATAAAATAAGTAATAATGATAGGAGGATTATGGACATCTTTGAAAGATTTTTATCAAATTGTGCAATTTTTTTTTTTCTGAAAATGGTTCTTAGAGCAAAATATAAATTGGGGTATTTCATATAAACACATTTGCACTCCATCTATTAGGGTCTCTTTATTTGCTCCAATGAATAATTGAAACACATTTAGGGGAAATTAGTGATATATATATATATATATATTTACACAACAATTACACATCATATAATACATTATATAACTATTAAATAATGATGGGGGCATGAACACAAAAACTTGGATTCACCCTTGGAGTTAGTTGTAACCATCTACTCCACATTTGTACATTTCACCAACAACTGAAATGAGGGTAAATCAATACACAGGGATGTTTCAAGTTACTTCTAAAGATTTCTTGACAGTGTTGAAGCACTGGGATTTTTTAAAACCTGACCCATAGTTTATCAAAGGAAAATAATCTCTTTATGCTATATCATGTTATATTTGTATATATACACCATGTATTACCGCACCACCACCCACATAAGTATACACACATACTTATTTTAAAAGAGAAATATATAAACAAACTTTCATGAGAAAGTTTCAAGTTCCAAGTGTGCTTTGGTAACCATTATGTCTTTTGGGCTTTATGCAGTGTCTGACACATACTAGGTAACAGTAATAAATATGAATAATTTAATGCAAGATTAAACACCTTGTTTGGGATGGCTTTGTGGTGGCTGAGAGATGGTTATGTGATATCTGGATGTTTCTTCTAGACCTCTGATCTCATGGGAAGGTTATAGCTCTGTTCAGAGTTAAACCTTAATAAGAGTTTAAGAATAAAGCTAAAGTTTTTGTATATTGAAGATGGTAAGGGTAGGGCAGCAGGTAAAAATTGTTGTAGTCTAGAGAATGACTCTAAGTGGAGGAAATATTCAGGTCACTCAATACACTCAAATAGTTGATGAGATGAAACTATTCTCATAGTAGAGATGACTATGACATATTAATTTTCTCATTGGCTCTGATTCTATTTCTGATTAAATACCATTTGATTCTTACTGTATTCCTTTAGATATAATCTGTTTAGGATAATTATGCATAAGTATGTTATAATCCATTAAAATATGTACTCTCAATAATGGTATTATTCATTCCAAATATTTGTTGGCCATCTCATGGTGGCTTCCAGGTACAGTCTATGGCTACTATCATATTAAGATCCTGGATCCTGCCGAACCTAGGGATCCTATAAACTCCATACTTCCAAGACATCATATAATATGCTTACAACAAATACTTAAAAATTATTAATGTCTAAAAAAATGTATGTAACAAACTAAGGGGTAGGGCATGTGTAGAGGTTAGGTATGCAAAAATAAGTTGGCTTTGTCTTGCCTGATGTTGTTTACGTAAAGAACAGTTTCTATATTAAATTAGATGGTATATTTTCTATATCATTTACTTTAGAAAGAGTAACCTTATTTTCTTAACCTGAAAAACAGCAGCACCAGACTCAGTAGAATTCTATTTCTTGTTTTTAAATTATCGTTATATTAGTACTTTAGCTGGATGGAGATAAATTCCCCTTCCAGCTGTATTATTCTACAGGTCTTTGACCCTTAACTATTCAACTGTATGTGTATATACTCATATGTCTACTTTGCTAGGCAGACATAAAGGTATTATGAATGAGGCAGTGAAAGTTGAAAAGATACTGGAATAAAAGAAGCATGCACAGGGGAGAATGAAGAGTTTGTCACAGTTCCCATGAGCTTGTTCCATATACTTTGGCAAGAAAATAAGGAAGGCAATGCAGACCAAAAGAAAATTTCTAAAGGACAATTATTTTAGCTTAAACAAACAACATGACATCTTTCAAGTCCTAAAATCAGGTCTGGTTAAGTGAGTTTATGGTCAGGTTTCATACCCCAATTCACTGTGAAAAGCAAGTTCATATTCCCAATGGCTATGTGTTGCTCTAGTTTCAAGAATACCTATTTAACATTCTTTTCCAAAGCAATGAGTTTATTTAATTTTATTTAATATTGGGATGCTATTCCATAACAATGAGATTAATCAGGAGAAAAACAAAACAACAACTGAGAAATGTATACCAAAATAAACAAGATCCCCTCATAAGTTAAATACAAGATGATAAAAATATTTTTTTTCAACTCTCTGGAGCCCTCTGTTCAAGTTAACAAAAGCTTCTTCTTTTCTTTAAAAAAAAAATTCAGTTTTATTGAGATATATTCACATACCATACAATTTTTCCAAAGTGTATAAACAATAGCTTTTAGTATAATCACAATGTTGTGCATTAATCACCACAAGAAATTTTAGAAAAATTTAATACTCCAAAAAGAAAATCTTGACAATCCCTTTATCCTTCCCTAGCCCTGCATAATCACAAATCTAATTTCACCTTTATAAATTGACCTATGTTTACCTTTTATATAAATGGAATCATCAATATGTAGTACTTTGTGTCTGGTTTCTTTCATTTACCATAATGTGTTTTTGTTGTTGTTTTTGGTTTTTGCCTGGTATTGATACAAAATCATTAACATACATTTGTTCAGTTAATAGCTTTCTCTGACAACATTATAGGGTTACATGACCACATCTTAATCTCTCAAGCCACTAATAAAAATAAATACTGTCTCAATATTAACCTACTTATAAGCCAAAACAATGTATTTTATGATTGAGATACCTGAGGTCTATGATGGTTAGAACTTGTCCAAAGACAAGCAGCTAGTTAGTTAGTATGGTGGTTTGAAGCTGTATGTACCCCAGAAAAGCATGCTTTTAAATTTAAGTCATTCCTGTGGGTGTGGACCCATTTTAAGTAGGATCTTTTGGTGAGTAGGATCTTAAATTAAGATGTGACCCACTTCATTCAGGGTAGGTCTTAATCCTCTTACTGAAGTCCTATATAAGAGATGAAATTCAGACAAAGAGATAGAAAGCTACAGAAGGTGAAAGCAAGGAAACCCAGAAGAGAAAGGAAAGAACAGCAGATACTGCTATGTGCCTTGCCATATGACAGAGAAGTCCAGAATCGTCGGAAGACAGATTTTGGGGAGAAACCATTGCTTAATGAGACTTTGATTTAGACATTTTCATGGTTTTAAAACTGTAAGCTTATAAACTAATGAATTACCACTGTTAAAAACCACCCCATTTTATGTTATATGCTTTCTCCAACTTAGCAAACTAAAATAATTAATAATGGGGCTAATATCTGAATTCAGGCAGTTGGACTGCAGAGTTCATGATATATCACTATACTGATGGCAAAATTAAAATATGACTATACTATACTGTGGCAGTTTGATATCATTGATGAATTCTAAAAAGAAATGCTGATTATGTTTATAAACTGGTTTGTTCTTCTGGGTGTGTTCCCCACTGATTGTATTAAATGTAGAGGTTTCAGTTTTACTTGATTAAATTAAGATTAGGGCTTTGATTCAGCCACATCAGTAGGACGTTGATGCCTTGGTGGATGGACACTCTCACACAGAAAACAACTCAACAGAGGAAAGAGCTTAGGCTTTGATGCTGGAGCTCCGGGGAGAGAGTAGAGCTGTTTTCTTGATAGTTTACAACTGGCCTTGTGGAGAAAGCAGAGTGGCTGAGCATGGAAAGAGATGAGCCCCGGGAAGAGAGACTAGCCGTATGCTAGCCTACAGCTGAGACCAGAAGAAGCTGGGACCATGAAGCCTTAAGATGAAGAGGAAGGCTGAACCCTCACAGAGACTGGCAGCCATCTTGCTCCAACACGTGGCAACAGGCTTTGGTGAGGGAAGTAACTTACTTTTTATGGCCTTGTGACTGTAAGCTTCTAACCCAAATAAATACCCTTTATAAAAGCCAACAGATTTCTGGTACTTTGCATCAGCACCCCTTTCGCTAACTATTACATATACCTATATACATATATTCATATCTTTATCTATGTATCCATTTTCTGAGTATTCACAGAGTCACCAAATATTTCTCAGTTATAAATGATAAAGATAGAATTCAAACTACCTTGAGCAAAAGTGTAGTATTCATTGTCTCACTAATAGGGAAATCCAAGATTGGACTGGCTTGACCACAGAGAATGCCACAGGACTTAAACTCTTCTTCTCTCCACATTTTTTGTATTCTTCTTATCACTGTTAGTCTCTTTAAGTTGCCCTAATTCTGTCATGCTATTAACACATTTTCTTCACATGATCAGGAAGGTCACTGGATAACAAGTTCTGCCCCTTGCAGTTACCAATCCTGAAGAAAAAGAGACCAAAAATCCCCCCACCTTCCACCTATTGAATCTCATGCAAGTACCCATATTGACCCTGATTTAGTCATATGCCCATTCCTAAGCAATCTTTATAGACAAGTTGATGTCTGATTAGTTAACTCTTATATCAAATAACCCTATCAGATCCACATGGGATGGTGGAGGAAGAGTTCTCCAAAGAAAGAGAGATTCCAGAAGCACAAAACAACTGATATTGCTTATGACTCTCAGAATACATGTAAAGAAAAAATCCTCACTGGGCATTGCAAGATGCCTACCAAAAAATCATGACTAAAGAAGTCCTTTGCTCACTTCAGCAGCACATATACTAAAATTGGAATGATACAGAGAAGATTAGCATGGCCCCTGCACAACGATGACATGAAAACTCATGAAGCATTCCATATTTTTAAAGGCTGGCAAAAGATAGTCCATGCATGCAGTAACCAAAACAAAGCTGGAGTAGTTATACTTACATCAGGTGAAATAGACTTCAAAAGCAAAACTGTTATTAGAAACAAGGAAGGGCATTATATATTAATAAAAGGGGCAGTTCACCAGGAAGAAATAACAATAATAAATGTATTTGCACTTAACCAGGATGCCCCAAGAAAAATGAGGCAAACACTGGCAAAATGGAGAGGAGAAATAGATGTCCCTACAATAATAGTTGGATAATTCAATACACCTGTAGCAGTTTGATATTATTGATGAATTCCAAAAAGTAATAGTGGATTATGTTTGTAAACTGGTCTTTTCCTCTAGGCATTTTAGAGTGTATTGGATTCAGAAGTTTTACTTTTACTTGATTAAATAATGATTAAGGCTTTGATTGGGCCACATCAGTAGGACGTTACATCCCCGCCCCCTTGGTGGGTGGGTACTCACAGAAAAACCACACTGCAGAGAAGGGAGGTTGGAGTTTTAATGCTGGAGTCTGAGGAAGTGAGCACACATAGGAGCTTAGTTGTGAGGAAGGAGAGAAGGCCCCGGGAAAAGAGACTAGCCATTTGCCTGATAGTCTACAGGCAGCCTTGTGGAGAGAAGCAAGGCTGAACCTGGAGAGAGGCATGCCCCAGAAGGAGAGGAACCCAGGAAACCTGAACTCTGGCAGACATTGGCAGACATCTTGCTCCAACACGTGGCCATAGATTTTGGTGAGGGAACTAACTTACACTTTATGGCCTGGTAACTGTAAGCTTCTACCCCAAATAAATACTCTTTATAAAAACCCAACAGATTTCTGGTATTTTGCATCAGCACCCCTTGGGCTGACTAATACACTGGATAGAACATCTGAGCAAAGAATCAATAAAGAAACAGAGAGCTTGAATAATATAATAAATGGACTAAACCTAATCAACATGTATCAAACATTGCGCCCCAAAACAGCATGATATACATTCTTCTCAACTGCTCATGGATCTTTCTCCAGGATAGACCATATATTGGGTCACAAAGCAGATCTTGATAAATCCAACAAGATCAAAATTGTACAAAGCACTTTCTCTGATCATAATGCAACAAAGTTGGAAATCAACAAGAGACAGAAAAGGGGAAAATTCAAAATATGTGGAGATTAAACAACACACTCTTAACTAATCAGTGAGTCAAAGAAGAAGTTGCAAGAGAAATCAACAAATATCTCGAGATGAATGAAAACAAGAACACAACATATCATAACCTATGGGATGCAGTAAAGGCAGTGCTTACAGGGATATTTTATTGCTCTCTAAGCTTACATTAAAAAAGAAGAAAGAGCTAAAATCAATGACCTATCTACACAGCTGGAGGAACTAGAAAAAGAACAGCAAACTATTCCCAAAGCAAGTAGAAGGCATGAAATAAGAAAGATCAGAGCAGAAATAAATGAAAATTGAGAACAAAAATAACAATAGAGAGAATTAACAAAACCAAGAGTTGATTCTTCGAGAAGATTAACAAAATGACAAATTCTTAACTAGACTGACAAAGTAAAAAATAGAGAAGATTAGAATAAATAAAATAAAAAATGAAAACAGGGACATTACTACTGACCCCACAGAAATAAAAGAGATCATGAGAGGATACTATGAACAACTCTATACCAACAAACTAGACAATATAAACAAAATGCAAAACTTCCTAGGAATATAGGAACAACCTACACTGAACCTAGAAGAAATAGAAGACCTCAACAAACCAATCACAAGAGAGAGAAACAGTCATCAAACAATTCCCCAAAATGAAAAGTCCAGGATCAGATGTTTTCACAGGTGAGTTCTAACAAGCATTTAAAGAAGATTTAATACCAATCTTACTCAAGCTCTTCCAAAAATTGAACAAGAAGGAACGCAACCAAACTCATTCTAAGAAGCCAATATCACTCTAATACCAAAGCCAGATAAAAATTACAAAAAAAGAAAATTACAGAACCATTTCCCTAATGAATACAGATGCAAAAATTCTAAAAACAAAAACAAAAACCAAACAAAAAAAAAAACTTGCTAATCAAATCTAACAACATATTAAAAGAATTATTCATCATGATCAAGTGGGTTTTATACCAGGCATGCAAGAGTGGTTCAACACAAGAAAATCAATCAGTGTACTACACCACATTGATAAATCAAAAAAGAAAAATCACATGGTCCTATGGATTGACGCAGAATAGGCATTTGGCAAAATACAGCATCATTTCTTAATAAAATACTACAAAAGATAGGAATTGAAGGAAACTTTCTTATCATGATAAAAGTCATATATGAAAAACCCACAGCTAACATTGTACTTAATGGTGAGAGACTGAAAGCTTTCCCATTGAGATCAGGGACAAGACAAGGATGCCCATTGTCACCAGTGTTAATCAATAGCTAGGGCAATCAGGCAAGAAAAAGAAATAAAAGGCATCCAAATCAGAAAGGAAGCATAAAACTCTCACTATTCACAGACAATATGGTCCATTACCTAGAAAACCGTGAAAAATCTACAACATAGCTGCTAGAGCTAATAAACAATTTCAGTAGAGTGTCAGGATACAAGATCAAGATGCAAAAATTAGTGGTGGTTCTACACACTAGTAATGTGCAATCTGAGAAGGAAGTCAGGAAAAAATTCCATTTACAGTAGTGACTAAAATTATAAAAAATTTAGGAATAAACTTAACTAAGGCTATAAAGCACTTGTATTCAGAAATCTACAATGCATTGCTAAATGAATTTTTTTAAATACCTAAATAATTGGAAGAACATTCCATGGTTATGGATTGGAAGACTAAATATCATTAAGATGCCAATTCTACCCAAATTGATATACAGGTTCAATGCAAGCCCGATAAAAACTACACCAGCATTTTTAAACAAATGGAAAACACAATTATCAAATTTATTTGGAAGAGTAAGGGGCCCTGAATAGCCAGAAACATCTTAAAGATAAAAAGTGAAGTTGGAGGACTCTAATTTCTGAACTTTAAATCATATTACCTAGCTACCGTGGTAAAAACAGTATGGTAAAGACAGACACATAGATCAATGGAATCAAATTAATGTTTCAGAAATAGACCCTTACATCTATGGTCAAGTAATTTTTGACAAGCCTGTCAAACCCATTCAGCTGGGTAAGAAGAGTTTATTCAAAAAACGGTGCTGGGAAAACTGGGTATCTATAACCAAAATAGAGAAAGAGGATCTCTATCTCATACCTTATAAAAAATTAACTTAAAATGAAAAATAGACCAAATATGAAAGCTAGAAATATAATGATGGATTATAGTTTACATTGTAGTTTACACTCTCTCTCACTCAATTCTATAGATTGTGGCAGGATATATAATGACCTGTTCCTGTCATTGCAATGTCATTCAGGACAATTCCAAGTCCCGAAAGTGCCCCCATATTACACCTCTTTTTCCCTCTCCCTGCCTTCAGCACATCCAGTGGCCACTGTCTCCACATCAATGATATAATTTCTTCCATTGCTAGAATCAGATTCTTAAACCTTACACCAAAACATGAACAATGAAAGAAAATATGGATAAATGGGACCTTCTCAAACTTAAACATTTTTGTGACTCAAAGGTCTTCGTCAAGAAGGTGAAAAGGCAGTCCAGTTAATGGGAGAAAGTATTTGGAAACCACATATCCAATAAGGATTTGATTTCCATTCTATGTAAAGAGATTATTCAATTAAACAATAAAAGAGCAAACAATCCAATTTAAAAATGGGCAAAAGATTTAAATATACATTTCTCCAAAGAGGAAATACAAATGGCCAAAAAGGACATTAAAAAATAGTCATATCACTAGCTATTTGGCAAATGCAAATCAAAATGACAATGAGATATCATCTCACATCCCACAGAATGGCCATTATTTAAAAAAAAAAAAAACACAGAAAATAATAAGTGCTGGAGAGGATGTGGAGAAATAGGAACAGTTCTTCCCTGTTGGTGGGATTGTAAAATGGTGCAGCCGTTGTGGAAGACAGTTTGGTGGTTCCTCAGGAAGCTAAATATAGAACTGCCATATGATCCAGCAATTCCTCTACTAGGAATATATCCAGAAGAACGGAAAACTGTAACGCGGATAGAAATCTGTACACCGACATTCATAGTGGCGTTATTTACAATTGCCAAAAGATGGAAACAACCCAAGTGTCTATCAAACAATGAATGGATAAACAAAATGTGGTATAAACATACGATGGAATACTATGCTGCAGTAAGAAGACATGAAATTGGAACACATATGATAACATGCATAAATCTTGAAGACATTATGCCAAGTGGAAAAAAGCCGGACTCGAAAGGACAAATATTGCATGTTCTCACTAATATGAACTAAATACGAAGAATAAACACATGGAGTTAAAACCTAGAGTATAGGTTATTAGGCAATAAGAGAACTGCTGTGAAGGAGTACTGATGCTTAATGTATGTATAAATTTCAATTAACTTGATTGTAAATGTGTCGACATGGATAGAGTTGATGGTAACACATTATAGTGAATAGCAGTTGGTTTATAAATGGGATTGTGGCTAAAAAGGGTAGTCTAGGGATGTAAATGTCAATTGAAAGAAAGCTGTAGAATAATCTAGGGACTGAAAAACACAATGAACCCAGAGGTGGAGGAGAATTGAGGTTAACAGCATAAATGCAAGAATGTCCTTCTGTGAACTAGAATGGATGTATGTCACTATTGCAGGGTGGTGGGAAGTGGAGAAGCATGAGAAAAATACAACTAATGCAACCTATGGACTATAGTTAACAGCAATACTGTTGTATTCTTGCATCAATGCCAAAGACGTACTGTGTTAATAATAGGGGAGTATGGAAAAAATATGCCAAATGTATGCTGTGGACCATAGTTAGTGGTAATAGCCTGATGATATTATCTCATAATCTGTAACAAATGCTCGACAATAGTGTGGTGTTTTAGTAAAGGGTTGCTGTATGGAATTCTACACATGTTTATGATTGTTTGGTAAGTTCACAACCATGATTAAAGAAATCCAACTGAAAAAGTTTTACATAGATTTATCCATCATAATCTCAATTGGACATTCACAAAATGAGGATATTGTGAGTGGAAATTTCGATATACCAACTATTGAAGTATTATTGTTTTTACTAATTGCACTTTTCAATAGCATTCTGTAGAAATGTAAAAAAAAAAAAAATCCTTGTATTTTCATTAAGTTTTTCTTATGAGTTCTTTAGACTGATTGGAGATATTCCAATACAACACTCTTTCATGAAATTATTTTTAGAGATAATTTATTTTAGGACACATTGATATGCATTTTTGTAAGGTTGTTCCTAATTATGAATCTTTAAAAATCAAAAATCTTGTCTAGAATGGATGATATCTGAAAAAAAAAAGTTGGAACTTAAAATAGTTTACATTTTAGAAAGTCTCTAAGAATCCCTCCATTTATTAACATTCCTTGGCTCTATAATTCATTGGGATATTTTTTCATAACTTTCCACTCTGTTGTCTCCCATAATCCTGGTGAGTTTCGGAATGATTGTGTTTCAAGTAGAGTGAGGAAGCAACTTCACCATTTGAAAGTTTCAACCAGTGAGTACAAATTTCTCTCTCTCTTTCTAAAACTGACTTTCAAAATGTTTCATTACACAAACCCCCTGGAGGGCCTTTATATGTAGTTATATAGATAAGCAAATAACAGAAGTTTCTGCATTTTAAAATATATAAATTGAGAACAAGATTTGTGCAAGTTTAAGAGCTTCTTTTGGCCCATTTAAATTTCCTAGGTGAATTGCTTCCTATATTCAAAGATCTAGTATTTTAGGGCACAGACCTTTCTCAATATGAAACAACTATCAAGTCTGCTCAACATTCTTTAAACTAAAATAAACTGTATTATTTTAATTGAAGAGAAACACATTTCTCAGACAACTCCTTTCATTCAAAACATGCATACAGTCAAGATTTCATTTAAATTATTATTTGTTTTTAAAAATGGGAGAAACTATGAAAACTTAGTAGGCATATTTAATTCATATGCACATTCCTTTCTTTTAAAAAGCATGAGATATTATATTTTATTGCTCAATACATGGGGATAGAATTTTGCTAAAGCACTTGGGGTGGAAAAATATTCTTAAAATAGTTACATTAGCATTGAGACTCTTTCAAAATTCAATGCAATCAAATATACCCAAAACACTATTTTTCACTTTTATGAAATGTAAAACATGCAAAATAGCCATGTAAAGGCAATGTTTCAAAAGGATTAAAGGGCTGAATTTTTTTTTAGAAACTATAAAAGTATTAGAAGAAAATAAAACAATATTTATTTTGAGATTCTTTGACTGGAAAAGTCCATCATAGGAAGGAAGAAAAATCACAATTATAAAAGTTTGATATATTTGATGGCAATATGGTGGGCAAAAATGCACCTCTAATAATATTCTAAGATATGTGAAAGTCTAGAGAAAAATTTTAGCTCAAAGAAATGGGTCAAATAATTAATACTTATAATATATAAAGAGTCCCCATGAAGCAATAATAAAAAGCAAACATCTATAAGACTCTCCGAAAATAAAAAGATATAGGTAGACAACTCGTGAAAGCAGAAATACAAATGGTCAATGAACATTTGAGAAATTATTGAATCTTCTTTTAAATTAGGAAAATTCTAACAGAAACAACGAAATGACATTTTTTATATCAGATTTAAAATGACAAAAGACAAATATGTAAACCATATAAGATAATGAACAATTGCATACACTAATTATGGGAGTGTAACGTGGGAGAGTCTTTGAAGAGCCATTTGGTCTATCAAAATATCAGATGCACATGCTCTCAGCCAATAATTTTTCTTCTAGAGATTTATCTTAGAAAAATATTTGAAATATGAATGTTCCTTTTGACATAATCTAAATTAGCACAAAAGTGGAAAAATTCGATATGTCCATCAATATGAGAATTATTATGACATGTTCAAACAGAAGAATATGAGGCACCTATGAAGTGATTGATGTATGTCTGATCTGACAAGGAAAGATGTATTATAACATATTATTACATAAAAATAACAGAATTCAAAATAGCATATAATCAAATAATCCCCATTAAATTAAAAAATGACCACTGATTCCATAACCATTTTCAGATATATTTGGAAAAATAAAGAAAGGTCTGGAACAGTACATTCCAAGATGTTAATAATAGCTATTCCTGGGGAAAAAGAGTGTCAGGCAAAGAGGAGGCTTTCATTTATGTTATAAGATTCTGCAACTGTATAAATTTTAAACCATAAGCAGTTTGCACTTTTGAACTATAAGAAAATATCTGCAAGTTTTTAAAATAAAAGAACATGTTACTTTTCATTATATCCACATATATTTTAAAAATATGAATAGGGAAGAGTAAACGAAGCCATAAAAAAACTCAGGAATATTATTTTAGCAGGTTAGTAATCTCAGTGCAAGAACGGCTTCTTTTTATTTTAAACAAACTAAAAGCAACTTATTTCACGTTCCACAATTTTCATGGTCACATGTAAAATAGCAGAAAATCTGTTTATATGAACTCAAAATGGTTTGTTCAATTAATCATTTTCCCCAAATCTTGAAAAACTTTTAATCTTTTTATAGGCAAGAGGCCCTTAAACCTTTTTTTTAACCTTTGAAATCTCAATCATGTCCTAATATAAAATAAGAGTAAGAAAAAAATACCACAGTCCTTATATATATCAAAAGTCAGACAGAGTAAATATTTGAGGGTAAATGTTATCTAAAGTATTTAAGTATTTGCTCTGATGCCTACTACAGTGCTTCCTGACATAGCAAGTAGTGAACTCTCGTCCTCCTATGCCAAAATAAATTACCAGTTGAGGGCCAAAATATCTGTAAGGGGGCAACACCACTTAGTTTACAGAATACTCTGCATACAAATACAGCAGAAGTAACACTAAATTTTCATTAAAATAGAATGTATTGGGATATCTATATTTATCTCCACATCCATACCTAACTAGATAGATAATTGTGCATTGCATAAAATATTTTATCTATCTAAATCGATAAATATTAATATATTACATATATTGCATTGGATTTCTATTGCTGCTATAACAAAATATCACAAGCTTGGTTTAAACAATACAAATTTACTACCTTACAGTTCTGTAGTTCAGAAGTTTAACACAGGTCTCACTGGGCTAAAATTAAGATTTCAGCAGGGCTTCATTTCTTTTTGGAAACTCTAGGGGATAATCCATTTCGTTGTCTTTCAAGGTTGTAGAGGCTACCCACATTCCTTGGCTTATGATCCCCTTCTTAGATCTTCAAAGCCAGCAACTTCTCAATTTCTATGCCCTTCTACAGTAGACTCATCTATATCTGACCTCAGCGAGAAAAGGTTCCCTGCTTTTAAGGACTCGTGTAAATAGATTGGGCACACTTGGATCATACAGGATAAATTCCCATCTCAAAGTCCTTAATTTAAGCACATCCACAAATATCCTTTTGTCACGTAAGAACCATATTCACAGGGAAGTGGCTGTGGCTCAATCAGTAGGGCTCCTGTTTACCATATGGGAGGCCCCGGGTTCGGTTCCCGGGGCCTCCTGGTGAAGGCAAGCCCGCCCGCACGGCGTGGTTAGCTGACCCAGCAAGCACAAGCAGCAAGGGGGGGATAAATGAATGAATAAATAAAATCTTTAAAAAAAAAAAAAAAAAGAACCATATTCACAGGGCCTGTAGGTTAGTGTGTGGACATCTTTAAGGGGGCATTATTTTGCCAACCACCACATATATCACATTAATTTTTATCTATCCATATAAAACTATCCAATTAGATAGCGCATTATATATGTATAGCATATACACTATATATACTATATGACATTTATTTATATAACTCTAGATAGATGTAGATTTGTAGATATTTCAGACAATTATATTTTAATGGAAATTTCATGTTACCTCTACCATAGTGTTGTCAGTAAGACCTGTGCCTATTTCTGGTGGGGATGAGTAGGTAATTGAATGGAAGACTGGTGGGAAGGTAGGGGGAATAGATCCATACAACAGGAGATGACAGGGCCTAGTACAGAAGGCCAAATTTACAAACTTCACAGAGCTACCTAAAACTGATCCTGTTTCTCAGAATGGGATATAAATGACTATTGCAAGGAAGTAAATCATTTGTCAAAATCAGGGGTCAGAAAACTTGTAAATTGCCAGATAATATGTATTTTAGGCTTTGTGGGCCAGACAGTCTCTGCGCCAATTACTCCAACTCTGCCTCTTAAGTCAGAAAGCAACCACAGATAATATGTAAACAGTAAAGTATAGCATGTTCCAATGGGCACAATGGACACTGAAATTTGAATTTTACGTATTTTTTACATGTCAAAATATTACTCCCCTTTTAATTTTTTAAAACTACCTAACAATGTAAAAAGTATTTTTAGTTCATGGGCCATTCAAAAAGGGCAGTAAGCTGGATTTGGCCCTCAGGATGTAATTTGCTGACCCTTAAACTGTACCATTTATAATGAATAGTAATACATCTTTTAGCCATTGTTTCAATTTCTATGGTTAAGTCAAAGAGACTGCATGAGGCCTTAAAAGCCTATTTGTCTTGTTAGTTATTATATTCTGTAAAAAGTTCTATCAGAAATTGTTTATGTTTTGGATGGACACAGAACAAAAGCATCATTAATGAAATCTATTTTTATTCCAGAATATAGAAATTAAAGCTAGATCTATAGTTTTCTTGCATAATAAATGTGGCTTGATTACATATTTTCAAATCAATAAGTCTTTCACTAACTAGGGAAAATTACAGAAAATGTCAATGGTTAAAGAGATAAATTTCTTAAATTTATAAAGTTCTTTTTAAGATAATTTCATAAAAAAGGAAGAACATAAACAGAAATGTTGCCTTTGGTACTTCCATACAGCAAAGTAGGTAAATACTATTCAACTTATCACAGCAACGACCCTGTCAAAGAGAAGGTCATGGGTGAATGAAAATATGTGATGGATATTCATTAATTCAGATAAAACACTAAGGGGTGATATTCCAAATTAAATGTGAAAACTTTAAAGAGTTAATTTGATAGAAATGTAGAGGCATATATCCATGATATTTGAGTTATCACTGTTAATGTAATTTTATCTATGCCTCAAGTTTGTTAGCCTAGTAGAAACCAGGATATTATAGAAATATGAAAGACATACTAAGGCCTTGGCCAATGGGAATGATCTGCTTCGCATATTGTGACATCAGGTTAGCTCATTTGCTGGGCACAGATCTTCATGAAGTCAGGAGTGGAGGCTTTAATTCAACTAGGGTCAACTCTGCCCTCAGCAACAAGAACAGGAGACCCAAAAGGACCAGGCTAGTTTGCTTCCTTGGTAGGTACTACAGAGGCTTCTACGAGCCTCCCTGTTGGTTCCTCACACAGTTCATTCAACATTGACTAAACATGATTTTGAGTGATATTAAGCAGAACTATGCCTTTCATCATCTTTGTGAAGCGAAGAAGAAATTAACGGCAGGGCAATTTAGTGCCTTCTGTACCCTGACTAAGGGAATCCCTGATTGAAGGAATCAGTTTGCTGACTGGTAGAAGGCAGAAAGGAGGGAAGATGGAAGTGCTGAGAAAGATTCAGCAGATGATAGTCCCTAGAATATTTAAGCCATATTATCTGGCTACTCCTTAGAATTGCCATGGGTATTAGGGTTCTCTAGGGATACCAAACCCACAGAGGATATCTGTAAACAGTATGAGATTTTATAAAATTCTCTCACATGACCATGGGGATGCACAAGTCCAAATTCCACAGGGTAGCCTGCAAACCAGGGGTTCTGATAAAGGTCCCTGATGAGTTCTCAGGAGATGTTGGCTGTCCAAAGTAGACCTAGGAATTCTCTCTCTGAATGCTGAAATCACTTCCCCTTTTTAAGGCCTTCAGCTGATTGGACGAGACATCATTCATTTTTGACAGCAGTTTCCTTGGTTGATTGTAGATATAGTAAGTCATCTATGCAATCAATTCACTGATGATTAAAGTCCATAAAATGTCCCTATATCACAATTAGTCCAGTGCTTGCTTGACCAAACAACTGGGTACCATTACCTGGACCAGTTGACACATTAGCCTAACCACCACACCATGGATAATTAAAGGTACACTGTGTGCATTTACTTGGCTTATTAAAGATGATTAGAGTGCTGCATCTAAAAGTCAAGAGACACCAGTATTTAAAGGACTTAACCAAGGTCCCTAATCTCCATCCAAGAGCAACAAACAGATCCAAGGTTCATAATTCAAAGTATCTGATCAGTATAGCAGAAAAAGGGCTACATTATAAGGTCCAGGAGAACAAAAATCCTATCTTGATAACTATTTTTGTCCTCAGTGGCCTGCACATTGCCCAGCTCAAAGTAGAAGCTCAATAAATATTTATAAATTATTAATCCATAATACACAAAATCTATTATAAATCACTAACAAAAGCTCATATCACATAATAAAAAAAAGGAGAAGTACATCAGCAGGTGATTTATCAAAGAAATACAAACTTCAAATAAATTATAAAAAAATCAAATTATGACATCACGTTTTGCCTAACAGATTGGTATTTTTAAAGCATTGACCATTGCCCAGTGTTGGTAGGGATATAAGAAAACAGACATTCTTTGGGCATTTGGGGGGAATATAAATCATTAAAACATCTCTGGAGGGACATTTTTCTCTGTGCTTCAAAATCTTAAAAATGAAAACCCTATCTCACTCAACAACATAGATGGATTTCTGAAACATGTTGAGGATAAAAGTCAGGCAGAAAATAATATACTGTATGATTCCATCCTCATAAAGTTTAAACAGAGGCAAAAGTAATCAACGGTGTAAAGATCAGGAGAGAAGTTACTTTTTGGGGAAGGGGGTGTAAATAACTGAGAGGGGTTATGAGAGGGTTTCCTGGGTGCTAATGGTATTCTAGTTCTTGATCTGGGTTGTGGTTGCAGGATATGAAAGTTCATCAATGTGCATACTCATGATTTTTTGACTTCTATATACATCTATTTGTGCGTGTGTGTGTGTGTGTGCACATGTGTATGAATACATATTTATTTAGAAAAATAATCTGCTCATAAAGATTTCTTTCTCCCCGGTCAAGAAAGAGTGCACATAAAATTACAGTCTTATAATCACTGAAATACATGGTTTCTAATAAGTCAATAATAAGCAAAGGTAGATGGTGTATTTGTGCATGCATATGTATAGATGTACATAAACATTTATATGCAATATAGTCCAAATAGATTTCCAAGCAATGCGAGTACCTTTGGCCTTGAGCTATCTCTGACCCACATCAGCTGTTATCAAAACAGATTGAAGTGATGCCTCTCAAGGTGATAGAAGATGGTTGAGTTCACCACTTTACAAAGGCCCTTATGTAATCAGCTACCAGAACTGCCACAATGCATTACTGAAATTGCAAGGCAGCTCTGAAAGTCAGCGTCGTGTATGAAGGGACACAGAAATGAAGCCCCCGGCCCCCCCCCCCCCGTGTCACACACATTCTTTGCATTTCAGTCACGATTACTGATTTTCAATGAAAGCAAACAGAACTGGAAACAAATGCATCACTCTTAGATATGTGGATGCTGTAATCATTCAGACTGGACAGCACACCAGTCTGTCCTCTAAGGCCAGAAACAAAGAATAAAATGAAGAATCAAAGTGCTGATTACATGAATAATTTTTCCAATTTAGTGAGATGTTTGGAGGTTTGTTGACTGTATGGTCTTGAATTTCCTGTTGTTTTAAAAAGCTAAAGTTTTTAAACTTCCTTTCATAATCTTGTACAAAAGCCTCTTTAATCACTTAGCTGTAAGTATTTTAGCTAAAAACAAGTAGGCCTGTCCTGGTATATATAGATTAAAAAAAAAACAAAACAAAAACAGTGTTAATTTTCCACTTAAAGAGACATTTTCTTGTCATTATGTTATGGGAACATGATATATATGACCTTCCTATTTTCTGTTTCAGTAGTAAATCAGCCGTGGCATGAATATTAAATTGAACATAAGTCCTTTTAATTTAAAAGAGATTTACAGGATTTACTTAATAGCATATCAAAAGTATCCTTTTATACCTCTTTTTTAGATAGAAATAAGAGTGCTTAATTTCACAGTAATAGCATACAAAAACCCTGTCTATTTTTTTTCCTTTTCCCACTAAATGATTCTAGAGTATATTTCAAACAAATTATTCCTGAAGTCATTTATAAGCCAGAAGGTACTAATATATGTTCACACCAATAAAGTTCATCCCTCTATTCTGACCCTGAAAGGACAAACCAGTTCCTGTTTTCATCTTTACATATTTTCATTTCCATAATTATAATCATACATAAAACTTTGATTAGAACAAGGACTTGTAATTTTAATAGAACACATTTATTTCATATTAACTAAGGTTAGCAAAGACTAAAATTCTATTCACCTTTTATCTTCCTTACACTAACAATTTCTTCTTGGATAATGTTCTTCAAAAATGGGGGAAAAGTATGGTATAATACACTCATTTATGAAGATTTCTCTAGTGACAAAATGAATATGTCACTGAAATTGAAGTTGTCCCCAAATAAAATGAGATGGCCACTGAGTTAATGAGGCTTCCAGAACTGGGACTCTTTTGAGCAGGGGCTGGGCATTAGTGGCAATATAATGTAATAACATAAAAACTTAGGCATTGATATCAGATAAAACTGGAAGTAAATCCTAGACAACGGCCACTTGAGTGACCTTGGGCAGGTTAGACATCCTTAAATTGATAAGGTTAAAACAGAACACTTGTTCCTCACACCCCAAGCCAAAAATCTAGGAGTTATCCTTAATTCTTTTCTAACCCTCACTTTATATTAAATCAGTAACATCCCCAAATATGTCCTTCTCTATCCCTTTCCAACTTTATCACCCCAATCAAAATCTCCATCATATATTGCCTACATCATTGCAAGAACTTCCCAACTGCCTCCCCCCCATACAATTTATTCTACACAAAATATCCAGGGTGATCTTTTAAAAATTTAAGTAAAATCATTTACTCCCCTGCTTATAACACTCTAGTAACTCCCCACCATATTTCTAATATTCCAATACTATAACCTGTAATCTCTGAATGATCTAATCCTACCTATATCTTTAATATCTTTCTATAACACTCCACCTCCATCCCTACCCATTACCATCCACACATGCTGGCTTTCTTTCTGTCCCTGTTTTCATTTTTGTTCTATCTACAATGTCCTTCCTCCTTCATATCCTTCAGATCTCAACTTAAATGTCATCTCTTCCTTGACCATTCTGAAGGAGACCTCAAGTTGCTCAAAATCATATAACCCTATTTTAGTGTTTCTGTCTTATATACTTCTCTACTTTCTGTACTTAGCGTATAACATGTATTCCTTAAATATTTGTTGAATGAAAGAATGAACTTAGGTAAAGAAACTTTGAAACAGTAAAATACAGAAAATTCTACCTACCTATCAAGGTTGAAATAGAACTTAAATGAGACAAGATATTTAAAGTGTTAGCACAATGCTGAAGTAAAGAAAGACCTCAATAAATGACAGTGGTGTTGTTTTTGTTAAAATAGGGACTAGAAAAGGCACTTGCAAAGGACTTCTAGTTGACCAATATCTCTGCTAATTCTAAGAGTTTATTATTTTCCATAATGGAGATTTTTAAAATATAGTACTTTTATATAAATAGATGATGAATGAATGAATGAATGAATGAATGATTTTCAGTATTTTAAGCTAACCTGGGTTCTGCTATTGTTGATTTATCATGGGTAATGATCTTTACTCCTTTCCTTTACCATCCTGAGATACCTAAGACTACCAGACTTGGCTTTTGCATGAATTAGAAGGGAATTGAAAAAGATAAACTATGGAAGTTTTGTGAAATGAGGCAGGTTGGGAATCAGTGAAATCTACATTTATGCCTGATCTCTGCCACTTGCTGATTAGCATCTGACAACAACTTAACCATTCTGAGCCTCAATTTCCTCATGTCACTCCTTCACAGAGTTATTGGAAAGGTCAAATAAGGTACTGAATGTAATTCATGTAGTACAACAGCTTAGCATGTGACTGATGATCATTTAATATTACTACTTCTCCAAGTGTGTCACTGAGAAATAGTCCTGAGAGCAGTATTTGGACTTTTCTCCTGGATTTAGTGTATCAGCATAGGCTGTTGGCACTTTCTGTAATTTCTTTACCCTGTCCTTGGGGGTGCCAATGTGGCCATACTGTCTACTTAGACATTTTTCTCATAGGCCCATTTTATTGGTGCTATTCTTGAATCTACAGTCTTTGTAAAAGGTGACATAATCTGAAACCACAAGTCCAAAATGAATAATAAAATAAATAACCATAGCTTATAGGGGCAAACTAAGCATTTTAAAAAATCAAGGTCTTGGTACAGTTTGATTTTTTGGGTAAAAATTCACTGGTACTTGTAATACAACTGGAAAACAGAATACTTCCTAGATTCTCGAAGAATTTGTACTTGAATTATTGCTATGGTCCATTAAACACACTTTAAAAACTTTAATATCTTTCTGCATCAGAGGATTATCCTATGCACAGGCATATAACCACACTATTACAAAGCCCAAAGAGCAAATTGCCTGACTCAGCTGTAGAAATATTCTTGCCACAGAGAAAGTTGAGAGATTTCAAAAGCTCTAAGTGCAGCATTCTCCCAAGTGAGGTAAATGCTTTCTTCCTATTGTTTTCTTCCCGGGTTATTCAAGCTGCAAGGTAGATGACTAGGACTCAAATACTGGAAAATAGAGGAAAGTAAAATATGTCATTTCTTTAAGTTTTAGTAAAAATGTGTTCATCAGAAGCAGAGTTAAAATAATATTCCAAACAATAATTTGAAAAAAAAAAAAAAAAAAACCACTCAGTTTTCCCAGCTACTCCTGTTCGGCACCTGATTCCATTATCTTCTTTCTTCCTTTCAATTTAAAGCATTTTTATGCCTCAGATTTTACTGATCTTGTCATCTCTCACATCTAATGCATAAGACACAGGAATTTATATTGAAAACGATGTGCACAACAATACTTATATCCTAGAGGGGACTTAAGGAGGCACTGGTAGTCTGTAAAGTGGCATCAATCACATTTCAAGGCAGGGACTAAAGTTTTCTTGATAGACTATTACTGGGCAGAGAGAGCCAAGATTTAAGTGATGTATACAATCAGTTCTAAGCAATTCTTGGTTTAAACTCTAAGAGCTACAGGAATGTAAATTGCTGAACATTTTTAATAAGTCACTTGGATAGATGTGTCAAAAATTAAAAATTGTCTAAACTCCGTAGTTCAATAATTCTAATTCTAGGAGTTTATTCTAATGGATAATGCAGGAAATCAGACAAAGATCCATATTAAAGAATACTCAAAACAAAAATATTTATTCTATAGAGCATGTTTTATAAATCATATAACATCAAAATGTATGTATTTC
Source organism: Tolypeutes matacus (assembly GCA_026826555.1). NCBI lineage: Eukaryota > Metazoa > Chordata > Mammalia > Cingulata > Chlamyphoridae > Tolypeutes > Tolypeutes matacus. Next base: position 2,429,706 of record JAKSZT010054324.1, on the reverse strand, counting down.
AATAAATCTAAATGAGAATATATAAAATACAAACAGTGGTTATCACTGATTATGGAATTATGAGTGGTTTAATTATATTAATCAAATAATTAAAATAATATAATTTATAATTAGCATAAAACATAAATGCCTTTTACTATAGTTGGACAAATATAATCATGCCATAATCAAAATATAGATCATTTCTACTCTCTAAAAATTTCCCTCTTACACCAATTGGCAGCAGGGACCATTGATTTCCTTTGTGTCACTATAAATTAATTTTGTATTTTCTAGAATTCGCTATAAATGTAATATTTTAAAATGTCTTGTTTTTCATTCATCACTTGTTTCTGAGATTTATCAACATTGTTGCATATATTAGCAGTTTGTTTCTTTTTGGGGTTGTTTCTGAAAACAGTTTTTGAAAATTATTAAGAATACTGATAAGAACATTTATGTACAAGTCTTTGTATGGATATAGGTTTTCATTTTTCTTGGGTAAACACCAAGGAAGGGAATTTCTTATAAGTGCTTACTTTACTTTATAAAAACAAAAAATGGAAAAAACTGCCAACTGTTTTCAAAGTGGTGGTAAAATTTTAGAGTTCCAGTTGTTCCACAAACTTGCAAATGTTTGGTATTGTGTCTTTAATTTTAGCCGACTTAGTTGTTGTGCAGTGGTATCTCATGTTTTCAATGTTCATTTCTTTGATGGCAAATGATGTGGCGTGTTTTTCTTGTGCTTATTAGCCATTATTATTTCTTCCTTTATAAAGTGAATATTCAAATATTTTGCACATCTTTAAAATAACTGAGCTGTTTGTCTTCTCATTACTGAATTGTAAGTGTTCTTTATATATTCTAGATATAAAATATAAGTATTGTATTTTTTCAATTTGTGGTTTGAATATTCATTTCCTAAATGAAGTATTTTGAAGAGTGGAAGCTTCTAATTTTGATGAAGGTCAAAGAATCAATGTCTTTCCGTCTTGATTATGCCTTTAGTATTCTGCTTAAAACATCTTGAACAACCTCAAGGTCATGAAAATTTTCTTATGGTTCACTTTAAGTTAATTTCTGGGTATTGCATAATTAAAGTTTGAGTTCCTTTTATATGGATATCTAATTCCAGCATCATTTGTTGAAAAACTTTCCTTTCCCTATTGAATTACTTTGGTACCTCTGTCAATTGTCAATAACCATTACGTGTTATTTGTATGCCAAGACCACATTGTCTTCTCAGTACTCTTTTTCTCTGTGTGCTCCAATTTAGATAGTTTCTAATAGTATATTCAAGCTCACTGTTTTTGTTTTTTTTTCTACAGTGCTTAATCTGGTCTTAATCCCATCCAGTAAATTTTTCATTTTAGATATTTTGTTTTTCAGCCCTAGAAGTTCTATTCAGTTTTTTTTTTTTTAATTCTTCCATTTATCTCCACATCTTTCCATTTTTTAAAAAATTATTGAGCATATTTATAGTGGTTATTTTAAAGTCCTTGTCTGCTAATTCCATCATTTTTGTCACTTCTGAATCCGTTTCTACTGATTTTTCTCCTTATCATGGGTCATTTTTCCTTGCTTCTTTCTATTTTTAGTAATTTTTGATGGGATATTTTTGAATTTCTGGATTTTGCTGTATTTCTTTAAAAAGTATTGAACTTTGTTTTGGCAGGCAATTAAAAGAATTTTGGATCAGCTTTATCCTTTCCAGACTGGTGTACAGTGGCCTTTGTCTGAGTGCTAGTTTAGCCCTTGAACCAAGGTAAGCCATTTCTGGAGTATCTATGTAATGACCTGGGTATTTATTTAGTTCTCTCTGCTTTGGCTGCACAGACCTCTAATATCTTCTAGTCCTCAGTATGCTCAGGGACCATTCACCTTTTATCTCCCTAGCAAATGTTTTCTTCGTCTTGTAGATTTTTACCAGAGACATGTACAGTTTAGTTTCCAGCAACAGACTCAAGGGTACAGCTATGCTCATTTTTGGAGCTCTTTTTCTGTTTAGCTCCTGCTCTACACTTGCATCAGCCTCACTGTACTCCAACCTGAGTCTTCTCAACTCAGCAATATTCTGCTTCTATTCCCTGTGCCTGCACTATAAGGAAAATGCGTCCAGGAAGAAGCCAGGGTGATTATAGGTACCACCAAATTTATTTCCCTTCCCTTCTCTTTTGAACCACAATCCTATACTGTACTGCCTCTTGTCAAATGTCTATATTCAAATATTTTATATTTTTCCCAGTTTTCTGGTGATGTAAGGTAGGAAAGACAAGTCCAGTTTGAGTTACATCAAAAAAGGGAGTCCCTAATTATATTTTTACTTATGTGTATGAATTAATTTTATAATTAAAGTATGCATTAAAATCATTGGTGGTGATAGTAATGCAACATTGTTAACATAATTAACAGCACTGAATTATATATTTGAATGCAGTTAAAAGGGGAAGTTTTAGGTTGTATACATGTTACTAGAATAAAAAGTAAAAGGGGGGGGTAATAGCTATTATTTCTAGATGGTTAAAGTCATTTTTGTCTGCTCTCTGTTCCTAACTCAACAATGCCATTCTACATGGCTGTAGTACTAGTTTTTATTTGTGGAGTTATGAAAAATACAGGCTGGGTACCCAAGCAGAAAAAGAATGTTGTCTTCAGAGCCAAATCCCCAGTGAACAGACACATCATCTCAAAACCGTGCAGCAGGTTTCAGTACAATTCATAGCTACTGACATTTTATAGATCCAAGCTTAACTAGCATAGAAAAAGTAATACATTTCCTTCCTTTTGTAGAAAGCTGCATATAATATATCTTTGAAGACAGGTTGAGATTATCACCATGTTCTATGGATAAATATGGGTGTTCAGTTTCTGAGTACGTGGCAGAGTTTGCAGGTAATAAATTCACATAACAGTAAAAAAATTCTACTTGTTTAGGAAAAAAAAAAAACACATTGGCGGTGTATATTTCAGTTCTGTGCACTCTAGTGGTGATTTACAGAGATGGTTCCTCCAGTACCTTCTACTTTGCAAATTCATATTCCCTGCCCTGTAATCTAGGTAATCATCCAAGTGTTTGGGGATAATGGGGGCAAAACTCACATATTCATTTGAATATGATGTTTAATGACAGGTGATGACAAATGAATGCTGAGGACTTAATGTTATTTGCCTTCTCCCCTTGGTACCCAATATTCTGATTTCTGCCTTCATAAATTCAGCTCAATATTTTTATTTCTGCACAATGAAGTTTGTCTCAATAAAATTAGTTCCTCCAATTAGCTTCCTCAGCAATGATGCGCAAGCAGTAATGTGGCGATTTTGTACTAATAGCTGAAAGTGTGGTATCAGCTAATATCACTTTTCAAAGGTGCTTGTGTGGAGATCCTTAACTAGCTTATCAGGTTAACAGATAAATTTCTGCAGATTCCCAGAAGCCCAAATAGATTTAGCACTCAGAAAAGCAAAGGTCCTTTACCTTATTTTATACAATAAGTGGCATTTATTGAACACTTACTATGTGGCAGGCATTGCACTAATGTTTTATGTACACTGTGTCATAGTGTCAAGCAGTCAAAAAACTAAGCCTATATGAGCATAAAAAAGGTCAGCATAAGCTCACTTGGGGCGGGAGTGTGGGTAGCACTGCTGATGTTTAGGAACTGGTAGCTCACAGGCAGAGAAGCAGATGGGATGGGGCATAGTTACCTGCTCAAACTCCAATTAACTGAGGGCTCCAGAGACACCCAGGTCCTGCGGTTGTGGCAGATAGCTCTGGAGTTTGGCGCCTTGCCAATGGGCCCTACTTTGGAGATTGTGCTCCCGAGTGAGACAGAGTTGGGCTCAGATATGACTTCTCTACACATGCCTCTTCTGTCCCTTTTATTTGAACTTATACTTGGTGCTGGAGTTGGTAGATGTACATCCAGGAGATTTGAATCTTTGGGCTGTCCATGTGCCAGATGGGCCCTGAGTATCAGCGGAGTTGTAGCAAGTACTCTCCAGTTCATTGGACTCACCCAGGAGAGCTGATGGGAGGTGAGGATGAATAACCACCATACCAAGGAACTGAGAGAGTCCCATCCATCAGCCATATGGGATCGAAGCCCCCTCTCAATTAGAGGTGGAGTGGACATCACCATTCCAGAATCCTCAGGATTGGTGAATAAAATATGGACTAAAGTATACTTACTGGTGTTCTACTATAGACTTATTGTGATTCTAGCAATGTAAGAAATTATATAATGGATGTGGAGACAGTGGCCACTGGAGGTCCTGAAGTCAGGGTGAGAGAAAAAGAGGTGTAATATGGGGGCATTTTCAGGACTTGGAATTGACCTGAGTGACATTGCAGTGACAGATACAGGCCATTATATATCCTGCCACAGCCTACAGAATTGAGTGGGAGAGAGTGTAAACTACAATGTAAACTATAGTCCATGCTTAATGGAAATGCTCCAAAATGTGCTCATCAATTGCAATGAATGTACCACACTAATGAAAGAAGTTGCTAATGTGGGGAAAAGTGGGAAGTCTGGGGAATGGGGCATATGGGAATCCCTCATATTTGTTTATGTAACAATTTATGTGATCTAAGTCTTTTTTAAAAATAAATAAAAATATATTTTTAAAAATCTATGGCATCTATTTAATAATTTACAGGCTACAGATAATACATTATAAATAGTGCCAAAGATCTGGTCCTATGATGTGGTAAGTTTGCTTCCATCACTGGAGGCAGACAAACAAAACTTCCGTTACCAATCCCTCTTCTTTCCTGCTTTCATCCTGCCACGAAGAACTAAATCTTTGAATAGCTGAAATATCTGTCCTGCTCTTAGGAGAAAGTAGGGGAGTTCTCTTGTCGATACAGACAGGTTGGCCCATATTAGTGTCTGCATTTGGAATCATTTTATAGTAGTTCCATTGATAACCCAAACACCTATTAAAAATAAAAAATCAAGCACAGAGCACATATCTAAGCCATGCAATTTGCTAGGTGGAACATAATAATAAATAAAATGTAGATCTTACCCTCAGGATGATTCCAATTTGGCATATAGTAGCAGTAGAGTACAATATAAAACTAACTATAATTTAAGGAAAATATGAGAATAGGATTCAGAAAAGAGAAATAAAAATATAAAAACCGTCCTAGTTGTGAATTTGCATTTGAAATAAACCTTAAAGTTAACATAGTAAATTTACTAGGGGAGCACTTTAAACTTGGGAATGTTCCTACTACTTTGATATTTAAATATATGCATCACTAGTCACAAGTGTTCCAAACATATACTTTACCTTTTAACTATATTCTGAGTGGTTTATCTTGTTGTTGTTGTTGTTGTTCTTAATTAATTATCAGTCATTCTAATTAGCCCTGGCCATTTATACTAACTTGACAAACACATTCAACCAATTTATCAGACTTAGAATAACATCATTGTTTGTCATTGCCAGGTCTTTCTTCAGAGTGCTCTGAGTACAAGATTCTAAACTAAAGCTTTTAAACTTGGAAAATTCCTGTAAACACACTATCTACTAAATTGTCAACCCACATTTTGCTGGTCCACTATAATATAGGATGAGGCTTCTAATACACTTAAAATCAATCCTGAACCACGAACTAATGGCTAACAATGCAGGTGAAGCTCACAAAGATATTTGAAAGGCATTTGTTCACACATAGATCTGTACATACTGAGAGTGCGCAGACCACTTCTAGTAACCCTCAGAACCAAAACACAGTCTACTCATAGGACTTTAGGGCCCATGAAGGAAATAAAAAAGCAGTCTTTCATAAGGAGCGTAAAATATTCACCCCCTTAAAAAGGAATTACTATTTTTGACATTATAATACCATTACATAAGATGTTACCACTGGGGGAAACTGGGTGGAAGGTACTTGGGATCTCCCTATATTATTTTGGCAATGTTCTGTGGATCTAAAATTATTTTAAAACATAAAGTTTTAAAAAATGCATTACCAAATCTCCAAGGAGCAATATTAAATTTAACTGAAGAAAAGATATTGTGCTTAAAGAAAGAAAAGAAAAAAACACACTGTTCTTCTCCCTTCACGATTTCCTCTATAAGAAACAGTAGGTTTTGAAAGCAGGATCCAATTGTGATAGGAGTCAGAATACTGATTCCTTTCATTCCCTGTGGTTGAGTATATTATTTGAACTGCTTACTGCACATCCCAGGGGAGAGTTATTTCTTGCTGGTTTTATTCCTTTGGCAGCACCTTAAGAATACTGCTTACTTTTGGCCTTCCTTCGCAAGAGTGCTCTGGCTATTCTCTGAAGAGCTTATCCTCAAGGGCAAGGGCAAAACCACTGGCAAAGGCTAGGCTTATGGCCAGATTGCAGAGCTGGAATGGAAAAAAAAAGTAATTTCCTAAAAATGGGTAAGCACATTCTATGACCTTAGATCTGTTCATTTCTTGCTCAAAAATTCCCAGGTCTATCATGCCCAATGATAGATCTTACCAACATACCTCTAGGAAATCCATGGCTCAAATCTTATTGACATCTGAAAGATGCAATTATGTTAGTACTGCATAATGGTTATTACCTCTTGATCCTCACCTGTAGCCAGAGATGATAGACACTGGAATTAGCAGATCCCTTGGAGCACATACCAAGTTTGGCAGGTTTGTAGCAATGTTCTTTCAAGCTGGCCATTCCTACCTCTTCCTCTTGAGGGTTTATGGGAGTTATATCAACCTCAGGTGATTAGGAACTAATTATTAATGTATATTATCAAGCTAAAAAATGTATAACCATTTTGTACTGTGTTTCAGAAAGTGAAGTAAACACTACAAGATACCACTTAAATTGTGTTTTCACAAATGACAAAGGATTTGTCCATATTTTTACCTCTTATCCTTTGTGACCAAGTAATAAGTTGCTTCCTGAGGTACCACCTCAGGTAATAGTGGGAATGAAGGGAAAATACCCTGACATCTCCCTTCTTTCTACTCTTTAATTACTTCTTGGTGTCTCCCATTAGCTCAGTCCAGTTGCAATTAATAAATAGATGCTTTGATGAATAAAAAATGCACACTTGCATGAGAGAATATAATAATATCCACCATTCCACAATTATTGTACACCTTTTAAATGACAGAGGAATCATAATTCACTTCTACCGTCTGGAAACTCCAGATAAGGAAGTAGAAAGAAAGGAACACAATAAAATACAGGTCACAGCCCAAAATGCAAATGGTGACTCAAATACCTCATATTCTCCTAGTAGCATAGTTTTCAAGTTTCAGAACCCACCAGTCACAATTTCTACAGACACAATTTTAACAATTAAAAGAAAAATTCTCATTAAAAACATGACATTGTTACCTGCATCCCTCCAAACATCTCTGTGCTTTAGTTATGCAGTTTGTGTGTGTGTATGGTGTATGTTTTCTTATAGTCATATAGCCGTTCTATTTCTTGCCTTCCTGCTGACAATGACCTTCAGTATATCCCACTAACACGAGGCATTTCTTTGTTACTGCTTAGCAATGCTTCTCGAATTCCAGGAAATTTTATTCAATTTGTTGGTTGTATAGAAGCCTATGACCATACACACATACACACACACACACACATGTATGTATATGATAGCTTTTAAATTGTAGAGAATATTAAAGCTATCTTCAGAAAAACACAGAAGAAGACATGTAGACATTATACTACATTCAGAATAGATGTACTTATATTTTACATTAAGGCCATAATGAAACTGTTAAAGACTTTATTTCAATATTCTATAGAGGATGTTCTATTATATTAGAAACAGGACCCTTAAGGAAGGAATTTAGGAACAAAATTTGTCTAGTATTTTCATTTTCTAGCTATTTCAATCTATTGCTAGTTGAAATAAGCTATTAGAGAAATACAATTTAACAGTAAATGAGAGATGAATAAGCACAAATTTATAATTTATTCAATACCTACTACATGTCTTTTTTCCCCTATAAAGTGCACACATTTAATTTGACAGTTTAAGCAATGAGACTAAAATTATGGAATCTACTGAAATATGGGTAATTATCTTTTTTTTAGAGGAGGGTAGTAGCAGGGATGCCAGGAATTATCTTAGAAATTATGAGAAAACTGAGGCCAAAATACAAATACAGACATAGCCTTTATGTGTTCTATGCAATTTGTCTTAACTATTCATAATTTATAACTTCTGTTTCCACATTTTCTCTCACACATATATATACATATTAGCTCTTTAGGACTCTCCTTCTATCATTGGGACTTTTATTCTTTTGCTGTCCTTAATGTAAACTGATTCTGAACTTAACAAACATTTATTGAGTACCTACCACCTACTACAATATGCCTGGAACTGTTCTAGGACATGGAGATTAATCGGTGGACCAAATATAGTCCTCCAGTTCACCATAGCTAAGCAAAAATATGGAATATACACATATGACTGTATATATATACATATATATATATACATAAGCAAAAAACACTGTGATGATTGCTGTTTATGGGAAATATGGGATGCTGAGTAGATACAGGAGAAAGAATTATCTTCTTGAGAGTAAGTGCTTGAAACTTTAATAGAGAGGTAGAAAGCTGATATTTGGTTGTTTGAGCAGTTCTTAAGTAAGAATGACAAACAGTCACATAAGTTGCTATCTACCCAAGTCCCACCTTAAACCCATGACAGATTTTCTAGTGGATAACAACACAATTTTGGGCTTCATTCAGACTCAACATCACGATCCTTCTTGAGGAATTTCTCCAAGCAGCTAACATAAACTGGAGGTATCTCATGAAATGGCACCTTTGAGTCCCAGGGATTAATCAACTTGAGAAACATATGTTAAATAAGTACTATGCACCAAGTATTACACAAATTGTTGAAGATAAAGAGATAATAAGACAGAGCCTGTGTACTCTTAGGTATCGTAGGTTTGGAAATAGACATGTAACACAATCATAGGGCAGTGTGGCAAATAGTGGTCAAAATGCAGTGATGCAGGAGAAAGTAAAGGAAATGGCTATATTTAGAGATAGGGAAAAGGTGTCATAGAAAGACTGATATGTAACTAACTGGTGTCTTAAAGGATGAATGAAAGATAATCAAGTAGACAAGAAGATAAAAGAGCAAAAGCACATATAGTGGGTTGCCTAGATTTTATCACTTGGCAAATTCAAGGAACTGTTAGGAATTTACAATGAGAAGAGATTGGCCTATGTTGTGGTGGGAGAGAGAAATGAAATATAAGGGCTATAGGGGAGGTCCTGACTCAGTCATCGCACACAAACAAAATACACAGTTTGTGTTCAGGGAAACTGCAACTGTTGTCTTGTGTGGAGGCACTGAGAGGGCTTGCTGGGCTATCCCTGCTCAGTCTCACTCTATCCAGACCCAAGGATAAACATGAGGATGTCCATAGAATGGGCTGAAAAAGGGGGACTTCCAAAGGGGCAGTAGAAGCTGCCTTTATTTAAGAGAATCCTTTCTTAGGCATGGAAGATGAAACTGAGATGTGCATGTACTATGTCCTTAGGTATATGTGATATGCTGAGTGAATCTCTACAAAAACAGGCCAGACTAACACATTGCCACATGCTAGGAAACAGTGATTTGAGATATGAGGTGATTTTGAAAAAGAGCACTCAAACTGCATTTACAGAATTTTTGTATCTGTCAAATAGCACATGTTAAGACAAAACTATTCACGTTACAACACTGAGATGTTAGCAATGGTCTTGCCTACTCCTCCTGTATGTGGGTCACAGGGTTAAGAGACATCTGTTAACCATAAGCTAACACTTTTTTTCCTGATGGCTTTGCCTAATATCTACCCAAGGAATATAAATTTTTCTGCAGTGTGGTACCAAGAAAGCAGAAATTACCAAGCCCTGGGACGCATTGGATACTCAATGAATATGTCTTGAATGAATGGCTGAATTTATTTAATTCAAAGTGGAAGTTTTTAAAATTCAAACACATACACACCAGAGAGAGGGAAAACTTTAAGCTGCTATTATTTCATCACATCTTAGAGTGATTAAGTTTCTTAATCTTTCTTAAAAGGAATGCCCGAGGATTCTGGATAAGAACAAGAAGGATGCACTAATAAAGGAAAGGATTAGTGGAGATTGCAGGGTTCATTCTCTAAGTAAAAACAAATGTACAAACAACAACATCAAAATCTAACTCTAACTTTACAGAAATACTTTTTTTCACTGAAAAAATAATGTACAACTATCTAATGGTCATTTAAACTCATGTGATTCCATGATAGATGTTGTGAAGGGTTAAAGGAATGAAGCACAAATTATATTCTATTTATTATATATAAATATACTTTTACTCTCATTCCCTTCTACAAAGAACAGAATTGATTTTCTCCTTGGAACCATGCTTCTACTCTTAGTAAACATACTTTGGATGGAGCTTATCCCTTCTTCCTTGTGTTAAGAGCAAATATGTAACCTGTGAATAGCCAATAACTATATTCCATCCTTTTGTCCCAATATTCCATCCTTGTGTCCCAATAATTGGTTTGGGATCTGTGATATAAGAAAAAATAAGGAGCTATATTAACTCTTGGATTCTGATTAAAACTATTAGGAAAGAGAAATTAAAATGTGAGGATATAACCCTGGAGGTATTGATGGACCACACAGAGGGGAGAGTACATCTCAGAATGGGGCTAACACTAGAAAAGAAAGTAAAATTTCATGGTAAGAAACAATTTCTAAATGGTGTTTTTGAGAACTTGGATTTAGTCACCATTGACTTTTTCTAGTTGCATGACCAATACATGGAATTTGCTCTTGTTTTCTCTGACTGTTGGATTATCTGTCATTTATAACCAAAATAATCTTTCTGCTAGAATAACTGTAATAAAATACAAAATGTAATGATTAAAATTAGAAGGGTGAAATGTGTGTAAGCATGAAGGAGTAGAATTCTACTTTTGTGAGATTAGGAAGGTATCCTTTAAAAAAAAGGCATTTGATATTATTTTTTAATGATGGGTAACATCATGATGGGAGTAAGGGAATTTAACCTAACTTAGAGGATATGGTAAAATTAAAGGCACTGGGATGCAAGGTTACAGAGAGTATTCTGAGAAATGAGTAGGATATAGAAGGCAAATAACATTTTAGAAATGTTATTTTGGAAGGAAGAACAGAAGATGGGGATTAGAAACATGAAAATTGAAGCAAGAAAGACTTCTTCAAGATCTGATACTCGAATTGTGAAATATACAAGCCTTGGCTAAGGAGACTTAGTTTGGGTTCAAATTAACATAAATTAAAGCACAAAATATTATGACAAAAAGAGCTATATTCTATGGTGATAAAAATAACAGAAATACAAGGTAAGGCACCAAAATATATTGTCCTTAATGCATTCTCATTCAGATGATTAGTTTTCAAAGAGATTTCAGAGGCTTTACAGAAGCGTCTTTCTATAGTTTCACTGCACTGATTTATATTAAATTAGAGGTATCTCAGAGCCTGTATCACTCAAGTCACTTTATAAATAAAGGTGGCCCCCAAAAGACACTTCAGAGAGAAAATCTGTTGCATGTCCCAATTTCCCATTGCTTTAGCTGATTATACAAGGAATAGATCTCTAAACAGTGGAGCCAATACAAGAGAGACTAATTGACCTTTGCTTCTTGACGAAGGACCTTTTGCCTGATAGGAATATCTGTGACAATCTGATCTGAATTTATATATATATTTAAAGTGGGAAAGAAGTTGAAGTTTTTCAGCTATTGATAGAAGTGAAAATAAGAGGTACCACGAAATAGACCTGGGGCCAAAAATTTCACAGGGAGTCAAAATCATGCTCATGGCAAGATAAAATTATGTGGGAAAGGAAAATACGTATAAGGAGTCAAACCCAGATGGTAGTAGAGAGAAAGAAAACAAATGTGACTTTTAGCAGAATTATATTAACAGTGAAGCATGAGAGTAAAGATTCATGTTTTCTGGCTAGGCTGCAGAGGTCTGAGGAGCTGTTCTGAATCCCCGAACGACCATATCATCCCTCTTGAACTAGCTGGAGTAGATCTTTTTTTCTTTACAGTTAAACAAGTTTTAAAATACAAACACACTTACTCAGACATGTTAACACATATTAAATATCTTCAATATGCTGTAAAGTTCATTATGAAAATGAGGAAAACTGTTTTACTTGTAGAAGAAATGAAAATGTATCCCTAGGAAACTCTACATTTCAATAAAACATCTTACACTAAAATTTTGAATTCTGAGAAGAACTGTATTTTCAGAATTGTGTTGGCTTTATCTCATGTCAGCTATTGGCTATTTTCACCACCGCACTTAATCTCATCTAGGTTCACTCCTGTTGGATTTAACCTCAAGTTTCTAGGATCAAGGATGACAATATTATCATATGATAACAACAAATCAAACAAAATTGACTTAGAAACAAGCATGACAATTACTTTCAAAGCCCTTTGAATAAGTTATTTAGATGGTGATTAAAGCAGACAACTTTTAATGTATGTATAAATTATTACTGGACTCAAGTAATTTCTCCTATAGTCTCACAATATAGTTAAAATCTACTATCAAAATCCTGTGAGCACAAAACCAACTGTGGAATGAGAATTTTAAACCGGATTAAAGGGGATAGGTTTGGGGCATGCAGATATGGGAAGAGGTCCATGTCTCCATATGTGTATGATGGTATAGAAATTACATATTATTTCCTGTTAAATTATATTTATGTCCTGTTATCTTTAAGTCATATATAAGGACTGTTAAAACTGGTGGAGTATAAAACCATTTAAAAGCATTGCTGAATCCATGACAAAATGTGTGTCCTGTAGTGCTTTCCCAAACAAAAGTTACTGAAAATTATATATATATAATATATATTAGGAAGAATATATCTTATTAATGAAGTGATGAAAGATGACTGATCTTGAGAGTAAATATTTGATATTTCAAAGGCTTCCTAATATTTAAAAAGGAAAAATCATTGCTATGTGATATAAAACATAATGGACTTTAAAAATATCAAAGAAAGTTTTAAAATATAAACCAATTTGAAGGTGACATACATTTATAAGCCATGTTAAATAAGTGTAGGGCATATCTGTTAGTTTGATTAAAAACCTTGGTGTGGCAGTTTGATATTATTTATGAATTCCAAAAAGAGATATTGATTATGTTTGTAAACTGGTCTGTTCCTCTGGGCATGACACCCTTTGATTGTATTAAATTCAGCTGAGAAATCTTTGATTAAATTATTAAGATTAGGGCTTTGATTCGACCACATCATTAGGGCATACAGGGTTGAGTCCCCTCGCTCTTGGTAGGCTGATAAAAAAGACTCTCACGCAGAAGAAAAAATACATGGAAGAGAGATGAGCCTGATAGTTTGCAGCTGAAGAGAATAGAGCACCTGAGAAGCTTGAGAGATGAGCCTTATGCCAGCCTACAGCTGAGATTGGAAGAAGCTGGGACCATGCAGCCTTGAGAGGAAGAAGGAAGGCTGAACCCTTGCAGACATTGCCGGCCATTTTGCTTCAACATGTGGCAACTGACTTGGGTGAGAAAGTACCTCTTATGGTATCTTGAGTTGGACTCTTTAGGGCCTTGTGACAGTAAACTTTTACCTCAAATAAATATCCTTTATAAAAGCCAACAGATTTCTCATACTTTGCATTAGTACCCCTTTGCCTGACTAATAAACCTGGGTACCAATCTTGCCAACATAATACCATATTCTTATCAGATAGTTCCAAATTCTAGCTTCTTTGTTCATAGTCTATTATTTAATTTGTTATTTTTTCAACCATGATAGGGTAATTGATGGCAGAGAATGGGACTGAGTTACAGTTAATGCAATGGCAATTGGACACAACCCAATGCCTCTCCTATCTAGGTAGAACATACAGTAACCATCCATAATGAATTGAAAGTAGTTCAATCTATGAATATAATTCATCATTCAAGTTAGGATAAAGAAAATACTGTGAGTCATCTTTATCGCACAGTGAAGATCATGGCATGTAAAAATAGCAAATTCTTTTTGAAATAATCAAGAAAATAGTTAAATTTCTATATTAGATATTTCTACTGCTAGATGTTAAGAAGCACATCAAACCATAAATTGTTCTTTATAGAGGAAAATTTAAACAGATTTTGATCACACTTGAAACATTAAAATATCTGGGCTTACTGATAGCTGCAAATTAGTAGGAGAGAAGGGTCCCAGTTACTTCACTGTGACAGACATAGTTATCCAATAGTTCAAAGACAGGGAGAAGATGGTATATGTGACAATTTGAAGCTTTTTGTGGATCCCAGAGAGGATCATGTTCTTGGAGCTAATCCATTCCAGTGCTGTGGGGCCCTTTGACTGGAATGGATTCAATTGGGAATCTTTGATTGGATTGCTTCAGTAAGGCATGACCCAGGGTGGATCTTGGTCCTCTGGTTGGAATCCTTTATAAACAGACGACTGAAAGAATAAAGGAGCAGAGGCAGAGAAACCCTGAGAGGCTGAGAGAGAGTTTCCGGAGGCCTGAGGCTGGAAACAGTGGGGTACAGAAGCCCCCAAGAGGCTAAGAGAGAGGTCTGGAGGAGAGGAAAGAGGCAGCCATATGCCTACTTTCCCACAGCTGAGCTCGGGGAGAAACTGCCTGGAAGGCAAGGTAAAGACCTCGGTAGAGCCGCCATTGTGCCTTATCACATGGCAGTAGTCCAGGGTCACCAGCAGCCAACCTTTGGTGAGACGGCATCTCTAATGATGCCTTGATTTGGACATTTTCACAGTTTCAGAACTGTAAGCTGTATACAATTCATCCTTAGAGTCCAAAGACAGCATCATTAGAAGGTAATCTATAGATAGATAATTTAAGGAGATTGTTTACCAGGACAAAGTTAGGCAAGGAAATTGCAGTGTAGGAGTACATAATAAGTCCTACTGAGTCTTTTCAAAGACCCAAGTAGCCTCGTTTAATGAAAACAATGCCTTAAATCAGAACATAATCAAGTTCTCAGTAAAGAGTACATCATGGGGTAGATAACCAAGGCAGACTCAAATTGGTCTCAGGAGTGTAGAATGAAGCCATTCTCCAAGTAACATTAAGTAACTATCTCAGAGGCAATGCACACATTGGTTAGAGTGCCAAGTTTTTTTGCCAGAGATCTGAATTGAATACTGAGCATCTCACATACTGAGTTTAGTAACCTTGGCTATTTATCTTAAATTCTCTGTCTACAGTTTATTAATTTCAAAATGGATTTAATAACAGCTATCACATTCAATTGTTGTCAAGATCAAACTAGAAATTGTAGGTAAATACCTGGTAATATTGACTGACTCATAATAATAGGTCCTTCATAAGTCAGCATTTTTATTTTTGTCAGGAAAATCTTCATGGACTCCCAGGGAAGTACTCTAGCAAGCCATGCTTGCATATTTTCCACAAAGTGAGAGGCCCAAGGAATATTGGCCTCTCCAATTATACCATGCAGAAATACGCATCTCTGCTATTTATTGGCTAGGATCTCTTTTGAGATTAGAGAATTCAAGATAAGATGCTGGGAGAGTTGTTTTATGGCATGGATCTCACTGTAGGAAAAGTCCTTGGAAGACTGGGAATCTGGAATGTCAATACTAAGCAAGTTGAGGTTTGTACAATAAAAACTTTAATAAACTTAGATAGCTGGGCTAATTGAGAAAGTAGAAGAAAACAATGTTTTTTACAACAACAAGAGCAGCCTTTAACTAATTTTGATACTAACCTATTCCAATGTGATATGTGTCAGCAGAAAGGATCAGAGAGAATAGTAAAATTGATTCATAAGATCTAGGGAAGCTCTCTTTTGTCAAGCATCCAGCACTGTTAAAGGGAGAAAGATACAGGATTTGGAGGGCTTGATGAGTTCAGTTCTCTACTGTGTACCAGGAATAATTTCTCATGAAATAATACCATTATGTCACTTATATCTTTTTAAAATATACCATGAAAGTAGTTTTCTGAAGGACAAATACGTTTCCTACATA
Organism: Tolypeutes matacus; assembly: GCA_026826555.1. Taxonomy (NCBI): domain Eukaryota; kingdom Metazoa; phylum Chordata; class Mammalia; order Cingulata; family Chlamyphoridae; genus Tolypeutes; species Tolypeutes matacus. The sequence goes on along the minus strand of JAKSZT010054324.1, from coordinate 2,413,689 downwards.
GTTTCTTAATAGGAGAACATAGTTTGACCTTGACAGTGCATATAAGCATTCAAATCACTGGAAAGAATCCTCATTCAATAATTAGTATCTCGAGTTTATGTACCAGTTCAGTGTGAATTTAGTAATTATGACTTAATCAAGTAAAAGCACTTTGAATGCACAATTTCAGGTTCTAAAAATTTGAGCGTCACAATTCTAGAATGTGGTGAGACAGGCCCTGCCTAGATTATCTTCAGCATCCCTTTTTTACAATCTTCAAACTGAGAAAAAAGACCCCATGTTTACCTTTGTCTCAGAGACAGCCTATGCTGCTGCTGCTACTGCTTCTGTTATTGACATCTTGAATATGCAAATATCATGCACGCAGTGCAGTCTTTTAATCCCACTCCAAAATGATACATGGAGATACATTTGGGGAACAGTTGGTTTTTCTGTAATCTATTACATTAAAATATTAGAGATGTGTTTGAAACACCTCTGTTTCCAAAAATAATGTGTTCTTGCTAGTCTAACCTTAGGATAAAATTTCCTCATGTTTATTCTCACTGGGTAAAATAATATGTATGTCCTTTTATTTACCTATACCTACATCTTTTGAGCTTTAATGAGTATATTCCCAGTTCTAATATTATATAAGTTTTTGTGAGTGACTAACATAGTTAGTGTTAATGATTTAGAATTGTTTCCTGTCTCTGGACATGGCTTTATGAATAATGCTTTATAACATACTCTCTTCCCTATAAGCTCCCTATAGCAGAAAATTACACATTTTATTCCTGAATTTGTAACTGTACATATTTATTATAAAGAATGTGGAAAGTTATACCATCATTACAAAGAAAATTATACAGATTTACTAAAATTCCATGCTAGTGTCTCAGCATGTTGCATTTATGTAAAGGTTACCTTGCCCTTCAGGAATTCAACAATAACTAGCCTTTCAAAATTACATGTGATTCCCCTAACATCATCATAAACCACATATTCCACAGAGTTTGGTATTATGCCAGACATTAACTTGATATATTATCCATTTGACTTTTATTATTACTTCAGTCAAATGTCACCTTCTATTAACAATAATTCCAATGAAGTTATTTCTTTTTCTTTCTTTTTACTGCTTATATAGCTTGTGGTTAATCAACCATAGCAGAGTATTTAAATAAAATGAGACCACAATGTAGAAACAAGTTCTCTAAACAGAGGACTGCATAAGAGTGAATATGCAAATATGAAATGCTGAAGCACAAGACAAGACAAAGTGAAAAATATCCTGGGTTATTTGTAAAACACAAAATGATACCTACAAAATTCCACTGTAGGATGATAGCAATCTACTATAATTCTCAAGCATAAAGATGGACAGGCTGGCTTCTATGAGAAAGCAAAGAAACTTCTCATAAATTCAGACTGGATGATGCTTTTAATAAAATACAGTACATAGTCCATTCAACTTAACTGTCTTTATGGTTGCTCCACATCTTTTATAAGAGAGCACAGATTCTTCCCATGATAATAATTTTGATGCTAAATTTATTTACATATATAAACCTTAAAACCACACTGTTCACATTGCCCACTTGTCTCACTTCTCTAAGTGTCTTAGTTTGCCAAGGCTACTATGACAAATACCATGTAATGGGTTGTCTAAAGCAACAAGAATTCATTGCCTAACAGTTTGGGTGGCTAGAAGTCCAAAATCAAGGTCCCAAAAGGCCATTCTTTCTCTCAGAGTCTATAGTGTACTGGTGCTGGCTTGCCACAATCTTTAGGGTTATTTGGCTTACATTTCTTTCTCTATCACTTACCTATTCCATGGACCAGGAAACCAGACTCCGCTAAAGATAATTTATAACTACACTCTAAAATGTTATGCTGTTTGGTTATAAATTTCATATGCAATAGTTTTAAACAAATTGAAGAGAAAGCAATTGTCCTTCCTTCTCTTACATTATAGTAGAAAGATTAGTCCCCCAAATCTCTTTCATCCTTAGTCCAGTGATAGCTAGGACCATTCTTCAGTTGAAAACTAAAAAAAAAAAAAAAAAGCAAGCAAATGTATATATATATACAAGTTATAAAGACTACCAAAATTGATCTTATTTTGGCAGAGTTTCACTAGATCGATGTCTCCCAATTATCTTATTGTGGCATACTTAGAAACTAATATTTGTAATACACAGTGGGGCAAAGAGATAAGGCTGTTGGTGACCAGAGGTGGTCAGCTTTGGGCTCTGCCCAGCCGCTCTGAGGGTTGAGTTTATCAATATCTTGGCACATTTATGCCCTTCTCCACAGCACACTGACTCAAAAATCTGAGCCTTAAACAATTGTAACACAGAAAAACAACTGTAATATCGAAAAACAATTGTAATACGGAAAAACAATTATAATATGGGGGCTTTTTCGGGACTTGGGAATCATCCTGAGTGAAGTTGCAACGACAGATAAGGCCATTTTATATCATCATACAACATGTAGAACTGTGTGGGAGAGAGTGTAGACTATAATGTGAATTATGGTCCATGCTTAATGGCAAAGCCCCAGGATGCATTTATCAACTGCAATGAATGTGCCACACTAATGAAGGATGTTAATGTGGGAGGGTGTGGGAGGTGTGGGGAGTGGGGCATATGGGAATACCTTTATCTTTTGTGTAGCATTTATGTAAACTAAGTTTCTTTAAAAAAAATAAAAAATAAAAAAAGTAAAAACTGTTGGATTCAGTACAAGTTATGGCTCTAAGTTTTTTCAACTTCTACAGCTGTTTCTCCAGCCAGAGCAAAACCTATACTTTTTGTAGCAGATGTAAGGCCCAGTAAATAAGATTTTTTTTTTTTTTTTTTTTCGCTAAAAAGCACACCCACAAGAAAGGGGAATTATCTGAGGAGTTGCAACATAGCTTCCCAACACCAAATGATAGTTGTAGAAGTAGTGGAAATAGGAATAGAGGTAGTGTAGCCATTGTAATGGCTCAGATATGTTGCTTCCATTTCAAATGAATCTAATCCTCTCAATGCTAAGATGTAGATAGTAGTTAAGAGAAGAAGAAACTGAGGTACTAGAGGTTAAGTAACTTATCACAAATAACTCATTCAAGAAGTGGCAGAACTTGAAATACAGGTTGCTCCAACCTAACTTTGGATTATGTTCCCTCATAACAATGTTGAAATTTTTGTCCAGAAAAAAAGCACACACATAGATCAAAAATCCTAAATCATGTAGCACCATTGAAATAAAAAAAAAAAAAAAAATTCAATTTTCTTTCTGTTTTCTCTGATTCTGCCTTAATTCTCAATAGGAAGTAATTGAGAATTTGTGAAAGCTATAAACTAATTGACAGGTTGGGAATGGAAGGGAGGAAAAAATTGTCAATGGGGGTGGGGACAGCCCAAGATCAGGATGTATTGCAAAAATGGGGGGGGAGGGGCGAGAACAACAGAAAATTCTAAACCGAAGGTGGAAGGAAGAGTGCATAAGGACTGAGCAGCTGCTGCTTTGACCAGGGACCTGTGTCTTCTTTGCTTTTGTTCAGTAGGAAAGCTGGGCAGCAGGAGTCATCTGCTCCTCCCTAAGTGAAACAGTGAGGATGGAGTTCTTGAATTTATTGGAAACATTCTTACCAGGTAGACAGTTGTATTAAAGGTTTCTTGGAGTGACTTTGATAGTCCATAAAGAGGAAAATAATGAAAAAAAAAAAAACGAAAGAAAATCGGAGGCTCTCAGAGTTGCGTTGAAATATTAAAGCTGTACTTCTCAAAAATAAAATTAAACAAACAAAAATCATTCAAAACTGCCATGCCTCTCAAAGATTTCGTAGCCCATGAACTATTTTTCCCTTCCTCATCAGAGAGGGTACATTTGGTTGCTTATTAACCTGCCATTCGACAGCTAAGCCACATGTTTATAGATCAGTGCCAAGATTTAATTTGCCCAATTCTCAAATGCTAGTTCCTGGGCACTGGGGATTGAATAGTTCCTCATTCATCCTCCAATTGTTATGAATTTACCCCAAGGCTGATTTAAATACACCCCACTAGACAAAACCCAGGAGAAGAATAATTTTGCAAATTCTCTGGGCTTCTGTTGTGACTCTGAGGCCCTGCTTTCTGCTGAAATTTCTATTTTATTAGCATTTCCCCTCCACTGACTATTCTCTTCTCTCTGCTTAAGCCTACTCAATGAATCCTTTCTGTAGGTCCTCAAAAGTATACCATCTGGCACATATAAAAAATTGAATAACAGGAATGACATTTTCACTACCCATGGTGGTTACAGTATTATTCTCTGAATGTTTTGAATACAAGTCATTGGGAAAAAGCAAATGATAGTTTTTGTTGTTGTTGTTGTTTGGCTCACAAGCCCATTTTAAAGGATCTACTAATATGGAATATATTTGAAAAGCATGGGTTAGAACAGAAGAGGCCTACTATGTTATTTAACGGCTTTTCTACAATGTTTGATGAATCACCTGTGGACACAGCTTGCTCATGTACCACCATGAGCATCATCAACAAAAACAAGAAGAGAAGAAGCTGGTAATAACTGTGTTCTGTGGAAGCCAATCCTATAATATTCACCAGGGCTCTCAGAGGCCTTGATACAACTCATCAGTTTCCATCCAACACTCCCTGACTGAAAATTGTACTTGAGAAAAGATTTGAGGCCAGTGATAATTTCCATGACTATATTAGTACATTGCATTTTAGAAAAAATATGATAAGCTCCAAATACATATTTCTGGATTCATCCATTTCTATGCAACCGCAATTGTCCAGCCTCTATAACCTCTGACAATTCACCATCCCCATACAATACCCAGTGTTTTCCCGTCTATGATCTTTATTCACAGTGTATTCTTTAACTTCTTTATTTGTATTAAAATCCAGTATTTCATGGCTACCTGATCCATGCATAGTTACTTAGCCCTCACTTGATTATTTATTTTATTTAAAACTCTTTTTCTACTGTAATATCAAGAACTTTGTTCCTAAAATATTATTGTATTGTCTCTTGTATGGTGATAATTTGTACATATGTTTTTTTTCCCCACTAATTTATTATAACAGTGGCATGTTATATCTTTGTACAGTCCTTCTTTCCCCTTCCAAGGAAAGGATAGAGATAAATTGGTATAGAGAATATATAAATAGACAATGATTGAGAATTTTTCAGAATTGATGAAAGAAACAAATATAGAGATTGAGTCACCTAAGATTACATAAAAGATAAATAAAAAGAAATTAATGCCAAGATACATCATAAACTGTAAGACACTAATGACAAATAAATAATGTTAACAGTATTGGAGTGGAATAATAGATACTCTTCAGAGAAAGCTGACTTTTCAACAGCAATAACGAATATCAGAAATCAGGAATGTGAAAACAAAATAACTGTCAGTTCAGAATAATATACTCAACAAAAATGCCTCCAAATAATGAGGATGAAATAAATACATTTATAAACAAGCAAAAGCTGAGCATTTGCTACCAACAGACCATGACTAAATGATAATATAAATGTAGTTCTTCAGGGAGAGGTAAGTGACCATAGATAGGAGATCTCAAATTCAAGAAGAAATGGAAAGCAAATAAAGAGGACAAAGAAAAAGAGAAAGAAACAAACAAAAAAATGGCTAGACAAATAAAAATTACAAAATAATATGGGAGATATAAATAATATAGAATGGCAATTGCAATAAATATAAATAGACAAATACTCCAGCTAAAATATAAAATTCAATAGAGTGACTGTGATAGCTTGAGGCTTTATGGGTTCCCAGAAAAGTATGTCCCTAGAGTTAATCCATTCCTGTAGGGGCAAACCTACTAAAAGAAGGACCTTTTGTTTAGGATACTTCAGTAAAGGCATGGCTTAAGGTGGGTCTTAATCCTCTTCCTGGAGTTCTTTATAAGAGAATGAAATTCAGAGAGAGAGAGAAAGCCAAGGAAGGCAGAAGCTGAAAGAAATGAAACAAGGAAGAGAAGGGAGAGACTAGCAGACACCAGCACGTGCCTTTCCATGTCACAGAGGAATCCAGGATCTCAGGCAGCTGGTCTTCAGGGAGAAAGCATCATTTGCTGATGCCTTGATTTGGATATTTTCATGGCCTCAAAACTGTAAGCTTGTAATCTAATAAATCCTGACTGTAAAAGCCAATCCATTTCATGGTATCTGCATTTCAGCAGGCTAGCAGACTAAAACAGATTTTGGCTAGCTCTAGCAGAGCAGTACTGTAATTCTATTTGTATAAAGTACAAGTTATATCTGAGGGGATAAGGAAATGGTTTGGATTGGGAAAGGATGTACTGGGTACTTCAGGATGTGTTTTATTTATTTTTTCTTACTCTGGATAATGGGCATAATATTATACATTGTATAGTTTTCTTTATACCTCATAGATTTTTTAAAAATATTCTTTCATGTATTTATCAATTACAATAAATCTAATAAAAAGAGGTGACATCAGAAATAAAAGATTTTGGATGTAAGTGGTGTGTAAGGTGCCACTTTCCTAATGTTATGTTGTACTGTCAGATTGTGAAAGAGAAATATTTTTGAATGGGAAACAAGTTTGATTTTATAATAGTGAAAAAACTAAACCTGTACCATTTTCCGTGCCCCTCAAGTATGGGCTGGCCTTGGAACTTGCTTTGGGAAACAAAATGGAGCACAAGCAATGTTGGGACACTTCCACGTGTTGGCCACAAGAGGCCTTGAATGCTTCCATTCTTTGTTTAACCCTATCATCCATCATGTGAATTAGCTTCAACTAACCTGTTGGATGATGACAGCATGTGGTCCAGTACTTCCCTGTACCTCAGACAACCAACTGCAAAATAAGTAAGTGAAGCCAGCCCAGCCCACCCATCATCAGACTTCATATGCTTGAACAAGAGCAACTGAAATCAGTCAAGCCTTGAATCAGCAAAACTGCCCATTGACCCACAGATCTGTGAGAAATAATTAAATGGTTGTGTTAAGCTAGTGAGTTTGGGAGATGATTTGTAACCAGGCAAAAATTCAATCCTGCAATCATTAGAGCAGATAGTAATCCTAAATAAATGGATTCTAAAATTCTACAAGCACTATTTCTTTCCTTGCTATGTTATTTTCTTCTGAAATTACTCATAAAACATGCTTACCTGGTTATAATTTTGTAAACCAGAAATACTTAGTAGCCATGAATATTTCTATTGAGTGTAAAATTTCTCCATTTTAGAATACTGCAGACAAAAAATATTTAAGATAATCAAATCAGAGAAAATAGCTTTGAAATTACTTTTGAAAAAGACAAATGGGATTAAGTTCCTTAAGGATAAAATAGAGAAGCATCAGAAAAATTGGACAGGTATGAAACTGAGATATGCTGATTTCCCATCTTCTAAATTATGGAAATGTGAAAACCCTGCTATACTGTGGAGCCACAGTATTCATGAGAACAAGAAAGCAGGTATGGCATAAAGATATTTTTAACAAAGTCATCAAGACACGCATGAGGATGGCATATTTTCTATGAACAAGCAGCATAACTTAGTACTCTGCTCTAACACCACACACGGCATAATGGGAATGGCACTTTTGGAATACTGATTCTCCCACAGGGAACACAACAGTGAACTAGAAAAGCTCACAGGCTCTGACAGCTGATTGGTGAATTAATTAGGTGCTATACTTTTTTTAAATGCTATTGTAAATTACATGTGGAGCATGCACTCAGAGTCATAAAACGATTCCAGTGATGGTAGGTGCCACACAAGAGTAGGGCAAAATGTAATCAGAATCCAGAGGGAGGCCCAGATGCAAATCAGTTTAGTAGAGACCTGCTGAGATTAATTTTACTTATCTACCTTTCTGAGGAGAAAATTCAGGCTTAGTGACAAAATTATTTAGGATCCCAGTGAAAGGAATTGATACTTTTTTCCCACTCTCTCTGAAATTTTCTTGATCCAGTCTTAAATATTTCATTTACATAAACTTTTTGTCATCTCTTCACTTATTCCTCCTCAAGTAACATATCAAGTGACAGGAGACTTGAAGAGAGAGCACAGAGAGGAATATTTTCGATTTTGCTATGATCATGTCACTGCCATGGCTGACTATATACTCAGAAGAAACATTCTTTTGTTGTATGCCTTTGGTGTTAAGAACAGCCTGCTATGCAGCATATTATGTTTACCAGCTGTGTGATCTTGGGCAATTCACTTAATCTCTCCAACCATTTGATTCTTTATCTACAGAATGGGGATAAGGATAGTACTAATTTCACAGGGATGATATGAATATTAAGTAAATATTTGTAGAGTGCCTAAATCAGTGCGTGACACGTGGTGTAACAAATTTATAAAAGTTGTTGAATGACTATTACTGCTAAAATTATGTTCTTCTATTTCCAAAGAAATCCATCACCATTTAAACTTTTGATCATTCAGTAGACAAACACTTTGATTTCCAACATTCTGAATGACCAAAGATCAGTCTTTCCTTGTGAAACTCAGTTTTAAGAGATTTGAAATTAAAAGTAATTAATAGAGCTTCATGTATCAAGGATAAGTGTTTGAAGGTTTGTGAGATTTACCTATTTGTTCTTATTATGTTCTGTAACTATGGAAATAAAAAGAATCAGGCAAGGAATTATATCTGTCAAAATATAAAAGTATTCTAAATTCATTTCAAGACTCTTTTCTGCTGGCAAAAAGATCATGCTACAAACATGGTGAGGTACAGTTGTATTTTGATTAGCTGTTGCCCATGCCCCATAGTAATGGCATGCAGCAAATGCAAACCAAATTTGATGGAATTCAACTACTACAATGAGCAAAGCACTAAAATGGGCCATGAAGAGGATATAAACCCCACCTCCCAAAAAAAAAAGGAATATGTTCCTTGACTTCAAGACTCCAAAATATCTATTAAAATATTTCAACTTTTCTGAACAAAACATTGATCACTGAAAATACAGATGAGTCTATATAGAACACATAAAGCACTTTAAATGGTTATTCTTAATTTACCTCCTTTCCCAACCTCTGTCTGATATGCACTGAAGATAACTACCAAGTCATGAAATGACAAACTACCATGTTCAAGAAATCTATGGGGACAAGCAAAGTTTTGAAATAAGTATAAATACTAGACCAATATTCCTGTAAGGGTAAATTATTGATTATATCTATATCAGTAAGCATAAAAAAGCCTGAGGTTTTAAAGTGCCTTATTAAGATGATGAGCCTAGGAATATATTCAGAAGAACTGAAAGCAGGGATGTGAACAGATATTTAAACACCAGTGTTCAAAGCAGCATTAGTCACAATTGCTAAAATATGGAAAAAACCTAAGTGTCAACCAATGAAAGGATAAATAAGATGTGGTGTATTCATATGATGAAATATTATTCAGCTGAAAGAAGAAATCAATTGAGGAAGCAAATGACAACTTGGAGGAATCTTGAGGATATTATGTTGACTGAAATAAGCCAGCCACAAAAGTTCAAATATTGTATGGTCTCACTGATATGAATTAAGTAAAATGAGTAGACTTATCTCTTTGGACTATGAAGTGTAGGTTGGTTGGAGATGGAATGTGGGATAAGAAGGGGAAGATGATGCTGGGTGTACGTAGAATGTTTAATAAGGTCAAATATGAATATGTTGCAATGGTTGGACTTGACGGTAACATATTATAATGAATGTAATCAATACTGTTGATTTATGGATATGATTGTGACTGAAAGGAGAAGTCTAGCAAGATTAATGTTAGTTGGAGAACAACTGGAGGATAATATAGGAAATATATAACAGTGATTTTGGCAGTAGATGAGGATTGTGGTTAATAATATAAATACAGGAATGGTCTTCTACCACAAGGTGTTAAGAATGTGATGATATATGGGAAAAATATAACTAATGTCATTTATAGATTAGAGTTAACAACAATATTGTAATGTTTTTGTAGCAAAAGCAACGTTAGTACTATATTAATGCTAAAGGTAAAAAAAAGAATATGGTGTTTGGTGTTGTGAGATATGCATATTACTTAGCTTTTTTCTCTTCTTCACTTTTTTCATTAATAAGGAGACCTTAAATATGTCATTAAATTAATCTGTGTTCATCTGTGTATCTTTCTGAACAATAGACGAACAATTGAGTTAGTTGTTGGAATTAGATGTGATAAAAGTGCCTGGATAGAACTTTATAGGAGTAATGCTTCCATAACTTGTTGAGTTGCCTTTTTCTGTTATTTTAATTTCTTTGAATTTGGAATAGAGTTATTTTTTAAAAAGATTGATGAGATGGTGATATTCATAAAGCACCAGAATGCCATCAATGGGTAATATGAGATATTTTGTAATTAGAAGTAAGAGATTAAATATTCATAGAGATACAATAGCTTGTGTCCTGCTTTATTCCTAAAAAGTTTTGGGAAAGCTTACTTCCTTGTTTTTGATGAGAGAAAAATAAGTGAGGTGGGAAGGACAGGGCAGATGCAATAATACTAGCAGTGAAGTCAGTACCTAATAGAAATCAGGGTGAGATTTATGACTAGAGGAATCCAGAACTATTGAACTTCTTCCTAAAACCAGAGTACTGCTCTTTGTGTCACTAACAAGGGAACTATAAGCAAGCAACAATAGCAAAGGAAGCCAAGGTTCCATTTTGTTATTCAGTGCCTTTGGGGCCTAAATGCCTGTATTAGTCAGGGTTCTCTCGGGAAACAGAATCAACAGGAGATATCTGTCAATAATATGAGATTTTTAAAGAGTCTGTCACGCGACCGTGGGGATGCAAAGTCCAGGTTCCGCAGGCAGGCTGCAAACCAGGGGCTCCAATGAAAGGTCCTTGATGAGTTTCTGGGAGAAGTTGGCTGTCCAATGACGAGCTGGGAAATTCTCTCTGAATGTTGAAATCACTTCCCCTTTTAAGGCATTCAACTAAAAGCATCACCCATTGATAATGCAATCTCCCTGACTGATACAGATGTAATCAGCCATCCACACAGTAAACTCACTGGTGATCGAAGTCCATAAATGCTCTTGTATTACAATTAGCCCAGTGCTTGCTGGACCTACCACCTGGACACAATTACCTGGTCGAGTTGACACATTAGCCTAACCATCACAATGCCAATATGGTGAACTTTAATAAACTTGGCAGGAATCTGGTGCCTAAATTAGAAGTTTCATCAACTTATCCTACCCCACTCCAAATTTAAGCCCAAATTGAGGAATTTACTTTGCTCAGGTTGAATGCCTTCAAGGAAAACACAGGTCAGAGAGAACTGTCTAGGTAGTAAGGCCTTGGTCAATTTACCCATGTGAATATTTGGAGATAAGATGAAAATGAGAAAAGAGTATTAGAAATGAAAAAGACTGAATGCCTCCATGTAATCAGTTCCATAGCACCCTGGAATTTCTTTGATCAGATGATCGTTTTCCTCTTTTTCGGGACTAGATTTTCCTTCTCCTTGAAAGCTCTTACTGCAGATATTGCATGGATGGCTCCTTTTCATAAAAAGGATAATTAAGATCCCAGTTTAGAGGTAGAGGGAAGAATAGGTATAATATGGGAGCATTTTGGGGACACTGGAATTGTCCTGCATGACATTGCAATGACGGATATAGGTCATGAAACATTTTGCAGAGTGTAAACTATAATGTAAACTACAGTCCATGGTTAGTAGCAATGCTTAAATATGTGTTCATCAATTGTAACAAATGTGCCACAGTGATAGAGGATGTGAGGGGCTGTGTGGGAGGAGGGGATGGAGCATATGGGGCTCCCTTATATTTTTTATGTAAAGTTTTTGTAATTTAATGCTTCTTTGGAAAAAAAAAATACTACAAAGCAATAAAAAAAAAAAAAAAGAAATCATTTATTTTTACCTATCTGAATCTTTTTTTCCCCCAATCTTAAAATTTATTACAGAGCCATAATAATCAAAACAGCATGGCACTGGCACAAGGATAGACATATAGACCAATGAAATCAAACTGAGAGTCCAGAAATCAGCCCTCACATTTATGGCTAACTGATTTTTTTTTTTTTTTTTTTTTTTAATTTTAAATTTTGGGGTAAGTTTTGGATTGCATGGATGTTGCATCAAGGGTATGGGGGATTCCCATGTGACCCACCCCCTCTCCCTCCCACACCTTCCCCCACTGACAACATCTTTCATTGGTATGGTACATCCCTATCAGAATCTTTATACTTAAAGTATTTCTCTTATAAATAGTTTGGTGGGTTTATGTGTTGTAATAATCCCTTTCAATTATAGTGTTCAGTCCATTAACATTTAATGTAATTATTGAAATGGTTGGATTTAGGTATAATGTTTTATTATTTGTTTTTGATTTGTCTGTACCATTTTTTGTTCTAGTCCCTTTTTCTTCCTTTCATGGTTATGTGGATATATTTTAGTGTTTCTTTTATTTTATGCATTGGATTTTTAGCTATACCTTGTTCTAAGAATTACAATATTCATACCTAACTTTCCACTATCTATTAAGAGTTAATATTGCTTCATTTCACATAAAATGTAAATCTTGCAACAATAAATATACACTTATCACCTCCAGCCTAAAAGAAAAAAAAAATCCCAATTTAAAATGTCACCTTTACAGTGAGGCCTTTCCTGACAACAGAATTCAATGTAGTTTCTCAGGCTCTCAATTTGTTTTACTTCCAACTTAATAATTATTACTGAATATTTTCTTTTACATATTTTTATTGTTAATGGGCTCTACATTTCACAGTACTCCATATAGAAAATAAGCTCTGTGACAATAGAGATCTCATCTATGTTGTCTATTCATATACATACAAACAATAGTTGGAAAATTAATAGGTGTTCTGTAAATGTTTCCTGAAGGAATCAATACATAGATGTATTTTGATATAATAGTAAAGGTGGCTGTAAAGATGCTTCTCAGGAACATATTTTAAGATTGACAATTGCTAACATTTATTAAATATGTGTTAATATATTAAGTGATTATTTTATTTAATCTTTACAATAACATCATGATAAAGGCACCAAAGAGGAAAATGAGGTGGCTTCCTGACCCTATCTTTCCCATACTGAAAGAAAAGAGAAGGGAGCCACAACTAGACTGATCCCAGAGCAGTTATCCTTTACTATCATGTACATTCCATTCAGTCTGCTTACTTGTCAGACCTGTGCAAGAGATTTGGTTCTGAACTTCCTAGCACTCTATACCTACCTACAAATATATCTATTATTTTATCAACTGGACTCATAAGTTAGGTGAAAACAAGTTGCCAGAAAAAAGTTCTGCAATTTGGGGTGCTGAGACCTGAGGGAAGTATGCCACATAATCTGCATAAAAATATTACTATCAGAAAATGCAAATGTAGGCTTCTAGTATGTATAACAGATATCAGTATAAATGTATGGAACTGATTCAAGCTTCAATTCAGTGAAAGCACTTTTACAAGGAACCAAAAAAAAAAAAAAAAAGATCAAATACAAAGATTTCAATAAACTTGTTTCATCCATTAACAAAATTTATACCATATAGACAAATAAAAATATTAATATCATTTAGGCAAGCCTTCTTCAATATCATTTCTTGCAACTATATTGCTGATCAATATTGATTGGCAGGAATTATGAAGTATATACTTTATAAGTCCCAGAACTGCAAATATTAGGAGTTACTAATTAAGGACATACCCATAGCTTTTGTTGTTGTTGTTGGTTTTAGGAGGTACTGGGGATTAAACCCAGGATCTCGTACATTCAAAGCACGTGCTCAACCATTGAGCAACACCTGCTCCACTACGCATAAGTTTTTAAGACCTGCATAATTTTGGCATCCATTTATGAACCTGAGGGGCAGGAGAATACTTATCTAAATAGGCTAGGTTTGTACTTATTACAGAGAGGTGCAGAAGGAAACGTCTACATCAAATGCCAAGTCTTTCCTCAGAAAATAAATCTGGTTTTATGCAATATATGAACTTATTAAGACTCCAACATCTTATCCTAGCCATGATCCTAAATCATTAAAAAATAATAAGTAAAGCACCCATTAAAATATTTACCTTTAATCTATGCTGTAAAATGTCTATAAAATGAACTCCTAGGTAACTAAATAATTTGGGGTTCTACCTAAAGGTCAGTGAAATAGCAAAGCATTTTGTTTATAATGGTTTATTTTAAGCCATTCTTCCTTACAAAAATTAGTTCTTCAGCCTCAATGACATTATCTTGTGAGTAGTCGTTTTATCACACACTTCTCACAGACTAGTAAAGTAAGCCCCAGAGACTTCATGTAAATTGCCATATTGACAGATCCAATAAGAAGGGAGGCTGACTTAGCCAGGGATTGTAACCACTAAATGTAATGTACCGCCTCACCTCTGGCAGATATTTCAGATAGATGAAATGCACAGATTTTCAGAGCTAGAGAGAATCTTAGAGATGGTCTTGCTTAGCCATTTCAGTTTACAGATGAACTAAGAGTAAATAGGTGACTCCAAGTTCAAATCCTTTTTTTTTTTTTTTTATTTTTTGGCTTTTTTTCCCTAAATGAAACTTCCTTATATAAAGGTCATCTTAATTTAAGAAAACATGGAGCATAAAAAATTATCACTTATTATTAAATAAAATATTCTAATGATGCATGTAAAGGATATTTCCCCACATAAAAGATCATCACAGCATGACAGAATAATGAAAGAGATGCAAACTGTCATCTCATCTGTTTGCACACTGGTTGATACATTAATCCCTTCCGAGGACTCTTGAGAAGCAGGGGGATGGTCAGCAACACCAAGTAGCATCTCTAGAGTCAAGAGTTTAAACTCTACATGCATCAGCTCATTCCAATTTGGAAGAAATTCTAATGTTCACAGTTTTGCGTTGGTTTGTTGTGATTGTTGTTGTTGTTGATATAAACTAAACCCAGATCAAATTGTTATAATATTTTCCCCTTATTTAGTCACATTACACCAAAGGTCCTGGGGCCTCCCTTGGAATTACAAACATAAAGTCTAACTTCCCTTCCACCTGACATTCATACAAATATTTATAGAGCATTATTATCAGCTCTAGCACTTGCAAATCTTATCTTCTCCAAACAGGACATGCCTAATTCTTTCAAATGATCGAATTTCCTCATTAGTATGTTTGCTATTGGCATTTATCCCTGGCTTTATAAATGTCTTTCAACTTGTGAACTGAATTCACAGTTTTGGGAGTGATCTTGTATTCAGAGAGTGCTTAGCTATTTTACATCCCCTTTCTGTTAAATATCCTCTTAATATGATCAGCATTTCAACTGTACACTGGTCATTACACCACTGACACTTAACTTCTAAACTTGAGTCTGTGATACTTTGTACAATACAAATTGACTCCATACTGTTCACATTTTTCTTACCTTCCAAATATAATTGATTTTTAAAAATATTCTTCTGGTGGCTATAAGATAGAAAAATGAATTTTTAAAATGACCAAAGGTTTTGCAAAAATAAAGATCTCTTTTTCTTAGAAATTTTCAGTAAAAGAATGGGCTATTAGTTCAGTGATCTGGGCACAGGGGTGGGGGTGGGGAACGGGGTTCTGTAAGTTTGGAGTCTCCCTTTGTTATTTTCCATGAAGACTTGAATGTGTGGGCAAAGGAGAAAGAAACAATTTTGGGGGAGGGGACTGAAAAGGGAGTGAAAATGGACTTAATTGTCAGAACAAGAACCTAGAGGATATGAGCTCTGCTCTTTCATTCTGCTGATGTTACACACTTGAAATTTCTGTTAAAATGAAAATTCTCAGTGAAGAAAAAATTTCCATATTGACTTAATGTTTGTAAAAAATTCTGCCAGAATCAAATGAAAAATTCATTTTCAAAACAATCTCTAATAATTCTAATCATTTCATGAATTAACAATATATCATTCATTTTTAGCTGATAAAACAGGTAATCTAACTATATACAGTACTATCAAGGTAATTCTGAAGACAGCGCATGTTCTTTGGGTTCCCAATCAGAGGGAGACTGCAGAATTTTACATAAATTCAAACAGGAAAAAGAGGGTACCTTTACTAGAATTACTTGAACGAACAAAAGGAACTATGAAAGAATATTTCAAGATTTACTTGAAGAAGAAATTTCAATGTCTTCAAATCATTTCAAATGTACCTTACCTTGCGAGCTATTAAATATTCTTTCTGATTGGCAGAGCCCTGTAAATGTTACCATTTTATGCAATGAGAATTAGCAGTTTCTCCCAATTCTCTTCACAAGACTGTTCATTCTTTCCTTAGTATCCCATTCAAATTAACGTAATGGAGACCATTGTAAAATATGAGCAATATATTACATTGTGCAGGTCATAATTTAAATTCTGTCAATGTCCTTTATTTTTTTTTTAAAGTGACCAATTCAGTGTACTGTATACCTGTTTAATTTCTACCCAACTCCATTGGAAAGATATTCATTTTACCATTTAACTCTATATTTCTGTACATGGAGGCCGTCAGTTTTCTTTGGACCTCAAAACCCAACCTAGACTGATGTGTGTGTGTGTGTGTGTATGTGTTTATGAGAGGGTGTGTGTATGTGTGTGTGTGTGCGTGTGGAAACATGTATAACCAGCATTTGTAACTTAGTAGACCATTTACATACAAGGCATTCCTCACTTACTCTCACTGCTTGTCTGATAGATATGTGAGGCAGTATTGGGAACAGTCATGTTTCCGTTCCCTGAAGCCCATTTGTTTTAAGGGCAAATCTCCTTTGACTGCTTCACATTAGACTTCATGAGGATTCAAGTGATGCAGCCCATATATTTCCCTTTCTTAACAGTAACTAGCCAAGCCTTCCTGGATACTCTATGATTCCTAAACTCTTTCTCTGTAAATTTGGGTGGTGGGAAAAAAAGTAGCAAGTGCAACATTCCCAATTTACTCTCCAACAACTGAAAAACAAAAACAAAAACAGAACAAAAAAGCTTTGTTGTGATACTTGGTAAATGATCACCAGCAGAGAAGGTAGAAAATCTAAGAAAAATTCCAGGGAAAAGGGACACACCCACATCACATACAGAAGCCACTGAAAGACTATTAGGTAGTTTCTATTTTTATAATTTTTAAAATTCAGAGTAAATGTTAAGTCCCCTGATGGACTGATAGAAAAGTAAAATCCCAGAAGTAACTCAGCTTCCACCTTTAAATGTATAACTTTATATAGTTGACATCACTACCATGTCATAAATATTAACAAAGCAATATTGTAAATATGTGGATATGGATAGAGTTGATGGTAACACATTATACTGCGTATAACTACCACTTTTGATTTATAAATGTGATTGGGGCTGACGGGTAGTCTAGGGAGGTTAATGTTAATTGAAAGACATCTAGAGGATAATCTGGGGACTGTAAAACATAGTAATTTTAGTAGTAGATGAGGATTGTAGTTAATAACATAAATACAAGAATGTTCTTCTATTACAAGGTTTTAAGAGTGTTGTGATACATGGGAAAATGCAACTAATATAACTTGTAGACTATAGCTACCAGTGATATTGCCGTATTTTGTAGAAAAGGCAGAGAAGATACTATATCAATGCTAAAGGTAAAAAAAAAAAGAATAAGGGATTTAGTTTTATGAGATATGAATATGAGCAAGCATTTTTCCTCCATTTTCTTCATTAAAATTAAACAAGGAGACTTTGGTTATGTCCTTTAACCAGTTAGCACTCATTTATTTACCTTTCTGAACACTGTAGAAACAATTGAGTTTGTTTTTAGGATTAAATAAGATAAATGTTCATGGACAGAATTTTTTAAAGTAATACTTTCATAATTTTTTAAGCTGTCTTTTGTCTGTTATTTTATTTTTTGAAGTTGAAATAAATTTTACTTAAAAAAAAAAAAAAATCCTTAGCCTTCATACAACATTTTAAAAAGCTAAAATGGTATTTAAAATGAACCCCAGATTTTGAAGCACTCCAAAAAATAAAATCACTCAATTGTATGTTTACAGAAATTACTTTAAGCAAACCTAGTATACATACTGTCTGAAATGTATCACATGTCATTTTTTGATACTTTTACAGATAAAAATTTATAAGCCCAGCAATAAACTAATAATATGCCATTAACTTCCACTAGTCACTTTGAGGTTCACAAACCACAGAAACTACTTAAATAAATATATGATTAAATAAATATAAATTTACTGCTTTTAGTTATCAGAAAAAAAAAATCTTAAGGCTGCAAATAATTAATATGTCAGTGAATCCTGAAATTAAAATTAAAATGAATTTAGTATTTACCTCATATGATTAAAAATCCATTGGGAACCTTAGAAGTCCAAGCAGCTCATGATACAGTTTTGCAGTGGTACTCTTCAATTCCTATAAATAAAAAGATGTTGAAAGAGAATATTCAGAGAAATGCATGTCTTTGTAAAATGATGGTTTTTAGTCATGAAATTTTTATCATCACTCTACACTTCTAGTGAATAGTACCTCCCTACTTATTGCTGTTATCAGTGCTTTTGTTAAATGTACAATAAAGTAATGAAAATTGCATCTGTCTGGGACTTCCAAGGTACAAAAATGAACCCCAGATTTTGAGCACTACAAAAAATAAAACCACTCAATTGCATGTTACTTTATTGGGAATGGCTGTTTACTATAAAAACTGAATCCTTTGTAATTGAAATGTTTTCTTATTATATACACATTACCAACATACATATTTTCAGTCATAACGTTGAGTTATAAGTAATAGGGAGCTGGTTCATTGCTTAAATTTTACCATCAATTCCTTTTCTTTATTTGAATAAGTATTCTTACTTTATGTCCCATAATTTTCCTGGAGAAAATCCATCCATAAAATGTGGGAAATGATAGTCATCCATTTGATAAATTAATATGCAATTTGAGTATTTAAATAGCTTCGAATTCTAGATAATATAAAGTTAAAATATTAGAGAAATGATAGTTCAAAAGTTTATAGCCTGCTTCAATTCTCTGTGGAAGAAACATATTTATTAAAGAATCATTATTTTCCCCCATTTACATTAGTGGAAACAAACTTTGAAAGTGTTGAACACTTCTGGCAAAAGAAGTGAATGTTCTAAAAGTTTAAAGCAGAACACTAGGCAGAAAGTTATAGAAGTACCAGAAAATATTGAAATACTGAAATAAAATAAAACATAATTTGTGACCTTCTGGATATCTTGCAGGGCATGCTTTATCTGAAAACACACTAATTTCTCCAATGTATGGATGTTGTCTAACTCTGTATTGACACATTGCTACCTTGTTCTCATTTTATTATTTATAATTCTACAGCAAACAATCCTAAACCTTTATTGAAGGCACACTGTGACAAATACTGTGGTGGGTGCTTTCATATGCCTATCTCATTTAATCAACAAGATAAACATCAACAGTGTCATATTCTGCATTGTGTCATATGTTTCAGCATAAAATCCTAAATTGGAAGCTGCATGTTCCATAAAACAGAGTCCTGTTTCCAACTAATTATAAATTTTAAGTTTTATGTCTTTACTTAGCCTAAAATGTTTATTGGATGCCCATAGTGTTCATTGAATAATGCAAAATGCTTATAGAATGTGAAAATTATTAAACAATATCCAATATCTAGTTGCCTGAAATTCACATGTTAGCATTCTAATAGGAAAAAATCTTTGGAATTTCAAAAAACCTTCAGTTTGTGATCACATTTCGAGATTAGATATATAACATTTTTATGGAGGAAGGAAAGTGCATTATATCTCTAGCCCACACAGTGGAATTTCCTAATTTCCTAGAAGAAAATTTTAAATAAGAACAAATAGTGGTTAAGAAACATGAAAATTAAGTTATGCTGACAAAATAAATTGAATGGATGCAAGAGAAGCAACTAGATATAGGACATTAAAAGGAGATGGTTAAAAAGATAAAATAAAACAAACAAACAACAAAACAAAACAAAAAAAAGGAGGCGGTTTCACTAAAAAAGAGGAAGATTTGGCAACAGAAAAGGGAGAGGAGACAGAAGAAGGTAGAGGAAATTTGTTAACGCAACTCAAAAAAATATGTGTTTTTGGAGTGATTTGGTGGGGGGGCAGTGGAGGTGCATTTGTCTAAGTAGAAATTCCTTCAGAGTTTACAGAGTTATTAATAGAATATTAAAGAAAAGAAATGCAAAACTGTATTTCTTATAAAGGTTACAATGATGACCATCACATTTTGTGCCAAACGGCAGCAAGCAAAATGAGAGACTTTCAGCGCTCTGGAAAGTCAGGCCCAGATGTTGTCCAAGATCATGTGATCTGCCCACATGCTTAGGATCTTCAGTAAAATCATACCAAAAGCAGGCAGTAGGTCTAATAAAATCCTAAGAACACCAACCCAGAAAAAGTTCATAAAACATACCCAGAATATTTTACCTTAGGTTTAGAAAATTACGTTTGTTCATTTTTTTTTTTTTTTTTTTTTTTGCCGCAGATCACATGGTTAGTTACGAGTGGATATATATAAATAGATAATGTTACAGGTCTTCAGGCACTTCAGTCAGCTCCCTTTTCACTACATGGCATTGCTTCCCTGCCACTCCATTATTTCTAGAATCCTTCTAGATTAAGATGATTGTATATAATAAAGGAATCCCCAAAGTATATGTGGCACAAACTAGATAATTACTCTAAACTAAGTACAGCATTGGATTGATGTGGGGATTTCAGGTGTAATGCTCCTAGCACAGTCCCCAGGGCTTAGTGAGCGATGGAATGGCAGGTAGTTGGGTTCCCACTATCTGTGATAAAAATTTTTCTATGAGAAGGAGATAATGATGAAGAGAGAAAAGAACGTTAAAGTGATTCCATGAACATGCTAAGGATAACAATAAATTTTAAGGGATTAATATTTTAATCTACAACGAGGGCTGACTTATTCCCTATTCAAACAAATGGCTTTATCTCCAAGGCTAGTGTCATGTAAATGCAATTCATAAAATAATGCTGTTTGTTTGTTTCTTTTAAAAATTATAATAATTTCCAAGGATAAGCAATACTGTAAGTTCATGTCTATCAAACTGGGGTAAATATGTCCTTTAGGTTTTTGGTGTTGGGCTTTGGAAAGCAAAGGAACACATGGCAATCTTCCCATACATCTAATAACACTTGAAGTTTTAGAAGGGAAAACATTCACCTACACTGTACATATCTCTAGGTGTATTTATACTCCTAGGTATGCATTTACATCTCTATCTTTCCAAGCGTTTCAGAGCAAAAGTTTGAAAACCTCTCTTTAAATAAAAGGGTAGACACGTTTACCAATATTCTCCTCTTCCACAAAATTTTCTAGAGATTTCCATAAACAATTTCAAGGTGGGGAGCAAGGCAGAAATCTTTTTCAGAAGCAATATATAGAATACTGAATCTTCTAAAAAGAATTCTTTTACTCACTGAAAAAATTTAAATATTATTATGTTTATTATATAACTGTTTGGAGGCTTTGTACAATCTGATACCAATGCATTTAAGAATCTATATTTAAAGATCTCTCTCTCTCTCTCTCTCTCTATATATATATATATATATATATATTTTTTTTTTTTTTTACCCAAAAGTTATTTATGTATTATAATACAAAATCATGTATAGGGTATTAAACACACAGAGACAATGATGTTGCAATGCAACATAATGCAATATTATGTTGAAAATTCTGGGCAGTGATGCTCATGATGACCATGTAGGCCAAACAGTACTATCTAAGGAGCATATAAAGAGTCTGCGGCCTCTGACTTGAAGCTCCATCATCAACTTAGTGAGAGCTTAGAGGTTGGCCTACAGCACAGGTGTACCCTACATTGCAAGAGAGGATCTCTCAAATACTGAGATGACCAAGTATTCTGAATTATTATACTCATCTACATCTTCTCTTATATGATTCCTTTTTGTCATTTTAGTCACAGAATAGAAGGAAGAAGATAAATAGCATGACTACTGTGTGCCTAGATATATTTAGTGCTTTAAAAACAATTTAATTTATTCATGTGAGAAATATCATTGTCCACAGCCTCTTATTATTTACAAATAAGGAGCTGAGGTTTAGAAAGTGATGTAATAATTTTCTCAAGATCATAGATTTTCTATTACGTAAATTGCTTCCAAAGTTTCAACAGTGGATAGCTCTGGGCATGGGACTGGTAAGAACAAATGTTAAAGAGAGTACAATGTTGCTTAATAAAACTTGAAACCGGTTATAAGTGTATTTGACCAGAACTGGTGGACTTGGTGTTTTAATACTAACATTTCAGAGTTGTTAAATAAAGGAAAGATATCAATAAAAGCTTTAATTTTCTTCTGTTTGCTAATATGACCCTTTTTTGAAAGGATGGTTATTAAAAAGCAATAGTTTTTTTTTTCTAGTTAATGTACTAGAAAGTTGTATTAAGATTTATAAAATGTAATACCCAGTATTTTGAACAAGATCTTTCTGCGTATAAAACCTAACTTGCTATATAATGATATTATTTTCCTAATAAAATAGATATCCTATAAATGACATTTCTTGGAAACATGAATTTATTCAACAATACTTAAAAATGTCCATTAGGACAGAAAAAAATGGGATATATTATTCATTCTATCTTAATTTTATTAAAAATCTATAAAATAGTTATATAGTTCTTAAGTCTAGTATCACAAAATAGCTATGCTAATGCTAACAAGCTATACAATTCCTAATTTTGATGTAAAAAACAGCTACTCAAAGGCCTCTAATTAAAGTAATTTAATGAAAATGTCCCACCTACAATAAGTTTATAGGCAAGGAATGGATTAGCTGAAGAACTGATTTTCTGGGGTCCACAAAAGACTCAAATCACCACACTATATACCGGAGAAGGAGAGGGAAGACAGAAGGGACAAAGAAGAAATATATTCCCTGGGTAATTTTGACTCTAGCTTTCACTAGAATTTTTTAATATTAAAAGCAAACACTTCTTCCAAGTTAAAAAAGAGGCATAATGACAGTGCTACTTGATTGAATCTCCCTCTAGAGTTTCCACTTAAAACATGTTCCCATAGATTCTGCCAGAAGAGAATCTTGCACCATTTCACTCCACTAAATCCCATTTCAATATGAAATGCACATCCCCTGCTCTTCAATAGAGAATAGCAGTAATGAAAGAAAGCACTTTTGATTCTTCCCTATTTTAAGTTTCCTGGTTTTAAACTGCTTTGTCTGGTGGCTCCCAGCAGAAAGATAAGGACTTCATTCTGGATTGCTTTGGTGGCTTACATCTCCTTTTGTTCTTGACTTTCTTAAAGATGTACATGGTAGGGATATCAGCATTTTTATTTGCTTTAATCTTTTAAAACCCAAGTGTAAAAGGAATACACTCTTATGTTTTTATTAGGTCAATCAAGTTAAAATTTTGATTGTGCTTAAACTTTTAAGAAGTTTAAATTATTTTGTGGCTAGAATTTTTTGCAATTGAATGACATGTTTGTATTTGGTCTTACAAAACATACTTTTATAAAATCCAACTCTTTAAATTACTCAAACACACAAACATACACATATATGAAATTTTTTTGTGTCTTCTATACCTTAATAATAATAATCCATATACATGGAATGTTTTTATATGCTACCTAAGTACTTTATATCTATTAGCTCACTAAGTTCTCACAACAACCAAGTGATACTATTTTTATCCTGATTGAAAGATGAAAAATTGAGGAACGAAGAGATTAATTAGCCTCAGAAATAACAGAGCTGGGATTTAAACCTAGGCGATATGATCTAGAGCTTGAACTATTAACAGCAATGCAATACTAGCTCTCATTAAAAGATATCAATAATAGTATACACAAAAATATTTCTTAACCACCTTAACCACATGTGGCAGTTTGAGATTATTTTTGTAAATCCCAAAAAGAGAAAGATAATGTTTGGAAACTAATCTATTCTCCTGGGTGTGATACCCTTTGATAATATTGGACTCAGTTGAGGGACCCTTGATTAAATTACCTGTTAAGATTAGGGCTGTGATTGGAACACATAAGTAAGGCATGACTCAGGCTGAGTCCCCGCCCGCTTGATGGTCTGATATAAATGCACACTCACTCAAGAACACAGGAAGAGAGATAGCTCTGTTATTTTTTATCCTGGGGCCCTGGGGAGAGATGGACCATTTGCCTAACAGCTTACAGCTGACCTTGGGAAGAGAGCTGAGTCTGATGTAGAAAGCTAAGAAAGAAATGAGACCTAAGCCAGTACAGAGAGGAAGTCATGAGAGACAAGTCCTATGCCAGCCTGGAGCTGAGAGAGAGGAAGCCCAGAGGTTGAACCCTTGCGGAGACCAGCAACTACCTTCTTTCAATGCACTTTGGTGAGAAAGCAAACCTCGAGTTGAACTTTTTAAGGCCTTGTAAATGTAAGTTTTTACCACAACTAAATATCCTTTTTAAAAGCCAACAGATTTCTGGTACTTTGCGTCAGCACCCCTTTGGCAGACTGATACAGAATTTGGTACTGAGATTGGGGTACAGTCTGTTGCAATTAACAAAAATGCTGGAATAGTTTTATAAATGGGTAAGGGGTATTTTTTGGAGGAATTCTGAGAGGCTTTATAGAAAAGGCCTAGATTGCTTTGAAGAGACTGTTGGTAGGAATATGGACACCAAAGAGACTTTTGATGCGGCCTTAAAAGGAAATGATGAAACTATTAGTGGAAACTGCAGGAAAGGCAATCCATGTTTTAAATTGCATAGAACTTAGCAAGATTGAATTCTGATGTTAGATGGAAGGAAGAATTTGAAAGTAAGAAGCTTGAACATTTAGCTGAGGAGATTTCCAAACTAAAGTGGAGATTGCGGCTTGGCTCCTCCTTGCAGCCTATAGCAAAATGCGAGAGGAAAGAGATAAGCTGAGAACTGAACTGTTGGGAACCAATAAAGCAAAGACTGATTCCAGAAATTCCAATCCTTTGGAAATCAAGCCCCCAGATGATAGTGCCCCACTTGAGGAATTTTCTAAACTTGGAACTTGTAAGTCAGGATTGAAAATGCAATTATCCAAGAAAGACTTGTGGAAAGTCTTAACGTCTGATGGCTTGGACCCCTGCTTCCTGCATGCTAAACCAAAAAGGTTTTTGAGAGATCTGGCAGTGTGGACTAAAAGTGACAAGGAGAGGAGAGATGGAAGGAAAAATGGCTTTAGGAGGAAAACCATTTTCCTCTAAGATCTGGAATTAAGACATCTCCTCGGGCCAAGAGAAGAACCCCACCCATGTGTACAGAGAAGGTGAGTTCACCCTGGCATTTGAAGAGGGTCAATGTTCTAGCCTGCTGTTCAGGGAGAGTTTGTCCACCCCAGGCTACAAAGAGATTGGAGCTCATTCCCTGGTGGTTGAGGAGAGTTAGTTTGCCACCCCACTACTCTAAGGGTGGTGGGCTTGTTCCCCATAGGTTAGGGAGATTAAGGTCCGTACCCCAGTTTTAGAGGAGTGGGCCTGTTCCCCATACCTTGTGGAGAATAAGGTTGCCACCCCACTGATTTGAGAAGGTTATACCTGTTCCCCATAGATTAGGGAGGGCCAGGTTGCCACGTCACTCCTCTGAGGTGGTTGGATTTGTGTGCCAGAGATTAGGGAGAATGTTGCCACCACCTCACTGTACTAAGGACATTGAGACTGTCCCCCAGAGATTGGGGAAAGTGTGGCCATAACCCGAAGTTCTTAGAGAGTGAGGTCTGGAGCTCAGTCACTACCCAGATACTTGATGAGGGTGGAACAAAGAAAATGGCCATTGAGCAAGCCTGTGGAAAGGCTGGGCCCCCATGAGGCCCTGAGAAGAAACCATCATTTTAACAATGACTGTAAGACTTTGAAATCTAATGGAGTATGCTCTGAAGGTTTTCGAAACTGTTGGGTCCTGTGACGCCTGTTTGCCTCCCAAATTCTCCTTGCGGTAATGCAAATGTTTATGCTATGTCTGTCCCTCTATATTGGGAGTAGATAACTTGTTTTATAAGTTTCACAGGTCAATGGCCAGAGGGGACTTTGGCCCAAGACAAATTGTATTCCTATAACTGATTGTGATGTGATTTTGTACTTAGCAATTCTACTGAAATGATGTAAGGTGTTTGTTTTTTGTTTTAATATTCTAACATCACTTTTTGATTCAGAGGGTGGAATGTGACAGTTTGAGAATATTTTCGTGAATCTCAAAAAGAGAAAGATGATATTTGTAAACTAATCTATTCTTCTGGATGTGATACCCTTTGATTATATTGGACTTAGTTGAGGGTCACTTGATTAAATTACCTGCTAAGATTAGGGCTGTGTCTCTTTAAGCCAAAACTCAGCATATAAATGCATTACCTTCCCCCCCAGCATGGGGCATGACTCCTGGGGATAAGCCTCCCTGGCACTGAGGGATTACTACCAAGCACCAACTAGCAATGTAACTGGAAAAAGACCTTGATCAAAAGGGGGAAAGGGTAAAAACAAATGAGTTTATATGGCTAAGAGACTTCAGAGTGAGTCGGGAGGTCATTTCAGTGGTTATGCTTATGCACATTTCAGCAGGAACTCATAGACTGCCAAAGTAAATATTACCTCAAATAGGAGGACTCCTGAGGGCTCTGGAGACATTCAGACACTATAGGCAGGGGAGAAAGCTCAGGAGTTTGGCACCTTGCCAGTGGGTCCTACTTTGGAATTTACACTCCTCAGTGTGATAGAGTTGGACTCAGTTGTGTTTTCCATACATATGGCTCTACTGCCCCTCTATTTGGACTTATAGTTAGTACTAGAGTTGATAGTTGTATGTCCAAGAGACTTAAATCTTTGGGCTGTCCATGTGCCAGTTGGGCCCTGAATCTCAACAGACTTGCAACAGACTCCAGTTCATTAGACTCACCCAGGACAGCTAATAAGGTGAAGATGACTGACAATGATCATCTCAAGGAACAGAGAGAGTCTGCAACTGCAAGCAAGAAAGTCCCATCCATCTGCCCCATGGGACTTAAGCCCCCTCTCAATTATAGGTGGAATGGGCATCACTATCACAGAATCCTCAGGATTGGGGAATTGATGATGGACCAGAGTAGACTTACAGTTGTTCTACTATAGACTCGTGATCCCAGCAATATAAGAACTCTTATCATGGATGTGGAGGCAGTGGCCACTGGAGGTTCTTAGGGGAGGGAGAGGGAAAAATAGGTATAATTTGGGAGCATTTTGGGGACTTGGGAATTATCCTGAATGACATTTCAATGACAGATACAGGCCACTGTATATCATGTAATAACTTGCAAAAATGTGTGGGAGAGAGCATAAGCTACAATGTAAACTATAATCATCATTTAGTGGCAATGCCCCAAAATGTGTTCATCAATTGTGACAAATGTACCACACTAATGAAGGGTGTTGCTGATGTGGGAAAATGTGGGAGGGCTAGGGAGCGGGGCATATGGGTATCCCCTAATTTTTTTTTTTTCATATTTATGAAATCTAAGTTTCTTTTTAAAAAATAAAAAAAAAATAAAAAAAATTATATTAAAAAAATAAATAAAAGCAAAACTCCTTGGGAAAAAAAAGGATTAGGGCTGTGATTGGACCGCTTCAGTAAGGTGCGACTTGGGTTGAGTTCCTGCCCCCTTGGTGGGCTGATATAAATGGACACTCACTCAAGAACATGAGAAGAGAGAGACCTCTGTCATTTTTGATCATGAGGCCCCTGGGAGAGATGGACCATTGGCCTGATAGCTTATAGCTAACCTTGGGAAGAGAGCTGAGACTGATATAGAGGCCTGGAAAGAAATGAGCCGTATGCCACAAGAGTGAGGAAGCCCTGAGAGATAAGCCCTATGCCAGCTTTCAGCAGAGAGATAAGTGACCATCTTGTTTCAACACGTGGCACTGACATCGGAGAGAACGCAACCTTGAGTTGGACTTTTTCAGGCCTTGTAAATGTAAATTTTTACCGCAACTAAATACCCTTTTTAAAAGCCAACAGATTTCTGGTACTTTCCATTGGCAGCCCTTTGGCTGAATGATACACCATACTTTATAGGAAAATATCAAACCACATAAGTACATATAGGGTGATAGGGTAGCAGGAACAGTTTAGTTAAAAATAAGCAAACAAACAAACAAAATGGAGCCCAACCTCCCTGAAGGCATGGACCATTCCTATTAATTTTACCACATATTCACAACGTCTACACAATGTTTACTAGAGTACAAAGCTCTTAGTAAGTCGGTATACAGTAAATATCTATTGGATGAGTAAATTAATAAGTGAATTAAGGGAAAAAATGAGATAAATAAAAAACAAACAGTAAAAAAAAAAATATATATATATATATATATATATGAATTAAGAAACTGAAATGAGTCTTAGCATTTCTACAAATCTTGGCTGAGAGTACCAGCTCCAAATACATCAACCAACCAGACAAGTCTAGTTGTGGTGCTTATCTTCAGCGGTTCCACACCTCCCATTCCTCACCTTTGACTCTACCATCCAACACTTTCACATAGTCCCTAAAGCCCCAGTTAAAGTGTTCCAATTACAACTGTCTGTATCTATAATTATTAAGTTCTTGTTCTATGGTAGGGCCATTTAATAAACCACTCTAAAAATATATCCATGATAATTCCAGTTAATGCAGGTACATTTTAACCGAGGCTTTTGAGAAAAAATGCCATATTTCATGGCAGTAATTCAAATGTAGGCAATATCAGGCAGAAATACTAGGAATCAGACATCCAAATCTGGAAGCTAATACTCAGGAATTGTCCTAGGTTCTCTCTCTCTCACCTAAATCTATCTACATATCATCATCTCTACTATAACCCACCCTCTGCCCGCCCCCACAAACCATTTTTCAGTCTCCAGTATTACTCTCATGGCCTCCTAATTGGTCTTTTTGCCTGTCCTCTTGCCTTTCCAATCCATTCTATAAATTCCAGTCATAATCACATTAAATATCAAATGACTCATGCTTTTTTTCAATGACTCTGTTTTGTCCTTTGAATATATATTATTTATTTTTTCTTAATCCTTAACTTAACCTAAAGGGACCTTAATGATCTTGCCACAAGAAACCTTTTCAGCCCTTATGCTGGCCTTGTCTTCCTCATTCACCAGAAGCCATCTGTGCTGAAACTTTTTCTGCATTTCAAGGCCCTTACATTGTCTGTTCCCTCTGTTAAAAGAAGTCCTCTCCTGATTCTTTGCCTAGCCAATTTCTTCTCACTTGAGGTTTCAGTTTAAATACCATTTCCAAAGGCATACCTCATTCTAAATGGCAGACCCCTTTATTATTCTACTTTGGCTTCCTGAAGTTTCCTCCCTGTCATTTCTAAGAAAAATGGAATGGTTTTAAGCACAAGATTTAGACAAAGACATACTTAGTTTGAATTCTGAAGATGCCACTATGACATTGGGAAAAATGCTGAACATCTTTATACTACAGTTTCTCTATTTGTAAAATGAGGTAAAATATTATCTGCCTTTAAGGATGGTTGTGAGGATTAAGTGAGTGAATACATCTATTAGTCAAGGTTCTCTAGGGAAACAAAACCAACAGGAGCGATCTGTAAATACTATGAGATTTTATAAAATTGCCTCATGTGACTGTATGGGTGAACAAGTCCAAATTCTGTAGGGCTGGCTGCAAAGTGGGAACTCTGATAATGGTTTTCAATGAATTCTCCAGGAGTAGCTGGCTGGCTGAAGTAGAAATGAAAATTCTCTCTTCCGACTGCTGAAATCACTTCTCTTTTTAAGGCCTTCAACTGATTGGATGAGACATCTCTCATTGTTGGAAGAAATTTCCTCAGTTGATTGTGGATGTACTCAGCCATAGATACAATCAAGTTACTGATGATTTATGTCCACAAAGTGTTCTCACAGTAACAATCAGGCCAGTATTTGCTTGACAAATGACCAGGCACCATTGCATGGCTGAGTTGACACATGAGCCTAACTATCACAATAATAACCACTCAGAACAGTGCCTAGCACACAGCTACCACCCAATAAATGTGAGCTATATTTATTCCGTGAAATTATATTTATCCCTTGAATTTATTTGATATTTTACCTGCCAATTAAACATGTAAACTTCAAAGGAGCACAAATTCAGTGCCTCTAATAGTACTAGAATTAGTAAAAGCTCAATAAGTATTTACTGAAAGAATCAATTGAATAAATGCATGAAGCTATGAATTCATAGAATAAATAATTTAGAAATAGATATAATATGGATCAGCCATGTTGGAGCAGGTCGGTCCTTTGATGTTCATAAAATCATGCAATCATGGCAGTGTCTGTTTGGCTTGCCCGGAAGGTTGACTGTATCGAAAAAATCTTG
This sequence comes from Tolypeutes matacus, assembly GCA_026826555.1. Classification (NCBI taxonomy): domain Eukaryota; kingdom Metazoa; phylum Chordata; class Mammalia; order Cingulata; family Chlamyphoridae; genus Tolypeutes; species Tolypeutes matacus. The sequence goes on along the minus strand of JAKSZT010054324.1, from coordinate 2,383,306 downwards.
GTACAGAATTCATTCTACTTTTTCTCAATTCAAAGGTATTTGAAAAATGACTACTAAACACCTAAAGAAATTTTTGGCTGGTTGTCTCATCCCCTTTCATTCCTGGCATATTTGGCTATTAGTGAAAACAAAAACTTTGATGACTACCAGGAAGTTATGATAATATATTTCTGAGCTTTAAAAAATCTCTTCACCATTATCAAAGCTACAACAGTGTTCCTCAAAATCCCACTTCCCACATAATTCATCTTCTAAGTAGTATGCTGATTTCTGATGTACCTGGATGGATGTGTTACATGCTAATGCATAGTCAATGTGGATGTTCTACGGATGCTTTTTAGAAAACCATTGTAACTCCACTCCCCCAAAAGTATGGAGAATATGCAAGACTTATGGCAAAGAATAACAGAAATAGTTATTGCTACTTTTATAACTTCCATTTAAGTATAAATTTGAGGATAAAAGTCTTAAAGAAAAATGTGCATATGCAGCCCTGTTGATAGCATTGCTCTGCTTTTTCAGGTACATTCATTTGGTCCTTTAATACCTGACAGCTAACTAGTCTTGACAAACGCTTTTGACACCGTATGTATTTCAGCTTCAGTTTCCTTCTCTAGTATAAGAAGAAGGTTATTATTGGGAAGTATTTAAGAACTGGGCCTCTGGAGACAATTTGAGTCAGGGTTCATTCAGTTCTAGTTTCTTCTGACACAAATATTTTTCCTTTTATAAGGTATTGAAAACATATTAAACAATATTTTTATTAATAAACAATGTTTATTCACATTGAACAAATGCCGTGGGAAGGGGCTGAGACTATAGAGAATAACAAGGCAAGTTGCTGCCTTGGAAATAGTCATAGATCACAAACTTTTATATTTTAGATACACAGAATATATTAGATATATTACTGTGGAATCCTTAGATTGTATGGTGTCCTCACAATAGGTTTTCCAAATAGCTAGGAAGTGTCTGAATCACAAGCCTCCCACCATTGCCTTGGGCCATTTACAAAAAGTAGATAGACAAGAAAGGGAAGTGGGGAATGGGAAAAATGAAAGGCAGAAAGGAAAAAGAAATATGGAACTGTGTAGAATGTCTTGGCCCATGGAAGGGACACCTGGCTGATGGAATTGATGTTCCACATTTTTTTTAGAAGGTCAAAACAACTCTGGCTGAATCCATTTCTGGGCCAGTCATATCTCTGCAGAAGCACCATATTATATTCAGAGTATCTTCCCAAAACGTGTTCTTTTAACTAGAATAGTTTAGCCTAAGTAGCATCAGAAGACTTTAAAAAACTCCAAGAGGGGAGATTAGGAAGTATTGTATACTGAAAGTTTATAATTCAATCAACCATAAAATAAGTTTAATCTAGAAGGATCCATAAAATAATCTGATCTCAAATCATATTTGAAGAGATCAGGAAGTGAAGATCTGAGGGGTTTAGTGACTTGCTAGTAGCAAGCTGAGTTTAGAGCAGAACCCAGGTCTTCAGATTCTATATTAACTGTTGTCTGACACATATCACCCTCAGAGAACACTGTTGCCAATGCTTGAGCATAGTATCTCAGTTTCTATTCAGTCTTTTCTGGAATGGCTGATTCCTGGACCCATATACTGCCCAGGAGAGGAAAGGCACTTCTTAGTGGGCCTGTGGACTCATGCCAGTCCCTCTCAAATACGCTGTTCTGTCACCTAATATTGGGATATAATTGGAGTACTGGAAGGCTTGAAGACAGGTAGAAAAAAGCTCATTGGACCACTACAACAGCTTTTCCTTATCCCATTCCATGATTGCTATATCATGTCTCACTTGCACATCCATGGCGTTGTGAAATGCTTGCTTTAAGTTTTCACTTCTTGGAAAGTAATTTATTAATGAAACGTAACAAAAGTCTATGTTAATTTTTTACAGGGCATCATTTAAAATTTTTACAAAGTTCTTATCAATATGGGATATTGCTTAGGGATCTTAAGTCGGTTTGAATATACATTTCTAAAACTTTTCCTTGCATCTTTAGTCATTTTGCCAGATACTTTTATGACAGTTTCACTATTATTGATGTAATTCTATAATCATTAATTTATATTGTATTCTCAGCAATATGATTTGAAAGTAATCAAATATTAGGGAAATTTTGGTCATCTAATTTTATCCCCATAGATTTAAAATAACTAGGAAGGGTTTAATGAATTACCCTAGTTTTGAATATTGATACGTTCTTAGATTATTTTTGAATGACTTTCATAATAGGAAATCAGAGTTAAATAATAAGAAATATTTTATATTAAAACTTAATTATAGAAAGTTGGTTCCCCATCTATGAGAGGTCAGGGTTCATTATTTTAAAAACACAAGGAATTGAAAAGAAATAAATTTTCAAACAAAGTCACAGTGATAAAAATTGGGAAATAGCTGAAAAGAATGACTTGACCATTCTAACCCACCCCATCCCAAGATAATAACAGAGAGGACCCATCCCCATAGCTAAACCTACTATAATCTATTTCTGGTATATTTCTTTTATAAATGTTGATACCTGTTTGGGTCTTTTAAATATTGACTTTTTAAAAATAATATTAATACTAAGGTGAGTCTTCTGAAAAAATTCTCTTTGGTTTTCTCCAGGGTTTTATGGCATTTATGTGTGTACTTCCTAATGCTGTAACCAAATCTTTGCCCCTGTCTTACCTACACCTCATATTATATCAATATGCTATTATTCTGTTTTATTGCTAATATAAAATCTAAGGGTTAGAAGGAATATCAGTAGTCATATAATCCTTTGCCAGGTTCCAGACAGTCATCGTCTGAACAAGTCAAATGAGCCCAACCTAACTTTTCAGCAAGTTCCTTGCCACCCTGTCTCTGTGAGCTATGTACTGATTCCTAAATGGGCACATATTTGACATCCTGTCTGGTTTTTTCACTTGTCCTCTTTCTCCTAAGAATCCCCTTCCATTGTTCTTCCTAGAAAGATAATAAGCATTTCTGACAAATTGGCAGAAATATAATCCTATGTCAAGCCTTTTAAAGCCCACTACCCTAAGATATATGAATATTGCTCATTCCCTTCTCTATGTCCCCAGGCAATTTACTGCATGACTCCTGCGTGAAAAGTTAATCACAAATCATGACTTAATATACTTCTTTCCCAAGTGCTTATCAATAATTGCTTGTTGAATGAGTTAATCCTATTTATAATGTACTTATGCAACCACAGTGAAAATTCTGATGTGGAATGCAATCAAAATTTATCAAGTAAATGTTGTCATTCATTCATTCAGCATCTGCTATGTGACAAGCATATCAAACCTGCCTTTGTATTCTATAGAAACAGCATGAGTGAATTTAAGTACATAGCATAAAGCAGATTTCCATTAAATATTAATGTATTTCCATTTCCCCTCCCTTTTCCCTCTCTCTGCCATTATTTCTTCCATAAAGTCAAGTAACACATTGATTATATACTCTATTTTTCAAATACATATAAGAATTGATTGGCTTTTGCTTCTCTTCTTTGGAATTCACTTTTTTAAACCCATTTTTATACCTATTAAGTTATTTTGTTCCATTTTACAGATAGAACATGCAAAAAAAATACCTAGTTTCAGTCTACACCAGGTTTGTAAAGCTTTATCTTTGTCATTCTTGTATCATTATTTTAAATCTGGCTCTTCCTTTCCAATATCTCTTTTATTTTCCTTCTGGCTCTGTCAAATTCCTCAATTTAAAAGAGAGAGGACTCTCTTGAAGTAGTTCATATGAATATCCTTATGACTTACTATAGCATCCTTCTCAGGTATATCTGCATTTTATTTTTAAATAGGCAACAGCAATTAGTAACTGAAAGGCATGACTCCCTGGATGTGGAATGTCAGCGTCTATGGCACCTGGTAGAGGAGAGGTGGTAGGCACAGTGGTTAAGAGAATAACTATTAGACAGAGCTGAGCTTGAATCTCAGCCCTACTACTTAGCAGCTGAGTAATTTTGTCAAGGTACTTAAACTCCATGAGTCACAGTCTTCATCTTTGAACTAGGAATTATGCTCTACAATAGGCTTCGGTGTATGCAAAGTCCAGGTTCTTGGAAAGTGGTTAGTGCTCAACTGATAGCTTTATTTAATTAATTACCATTACAATAATATAAAAAGAGATGGCCTTCATAGGGAAATCTTTAATTGTCATTACATAAATAAATATCTGCTCTTTTAAGAATTCTACTACAAAGAGTAACTCATGAGACAAAGCAGAAATTTTGATTTTCATTTTGGGCTTTCATTTGAAACCCTATTAGATTTTTGTCTTTGGAATCTTATTACATATGGAATATCTGTCTCATAAGTGGTCATTATCTGGGCCTTTCATAATTTCTCAGTTTTAGTCATTTTTAAAATGACTCTTTTATCTTTGAATAAAGGATATCTTTAGAAATTTTTAAAGTGAATTTTCTACTTCACATATATTCTAAGTTAGAGATCCCAAACATGCCCTACATATTTGATGACAATGGGTCTAGCTATTTTTATATTTTATGTGTGAGTGTGTATGTGTAGGTATATAGGTCTATACATATATATTTCCATACCATTCCTTAAGTTTTATTTAAGGAATTTTATTATTATCACTTACTCCATCACCTGTAGGGTTAGTAGGAGGAGTCACATCTGCATTCTAGAATATATCAAGAATTTGGTGTTGCATGACTATATGATAAAGTTTTATCTACATATGTGTGTGTGTGTGTGTGTGTGTGTGAAAGAGAGAGAGAGACAGAGAGAAAGAGAGAGAAAGGGAGGGAGGGAGGGAGGGAGGGAGGGAAAATCTGAGAATCAACAACCAAAAGTTTTAACAATATAAAATATAAATTGGACAGTTTTATAACAGCTTAATTTTCTTTCCTTCTGACACTTTGTTGCACTGTGTGGGACATAAATTGGGGAAATTAATCAAGCCCTTATATCTGGTAATTGGATATCACACATAAATATTCCCAAGCCTTACATCTTGTTGATATAATTGATGAAGACATTGTAAGTACAATGTAAATCTCTGTGCTGAGCATAATATGATGTAAATGCTTGACCAGATGATTTTGTAAGGGCAATATCCATTTTTCAAAATGAAACAACTGACATTTTAAATACCCAAAGGCTCTGATACTGTTCATATTATTGATTAAAAAGACATTTTAAAATTACTTTTGTGCAAAAGAGCTCATTAAAATAGAAAACTAAATTTTGTAGGGCTTTTAATAGCTCAAAACTGGCCAGAGCACTAACAGTGAAAATATTTGGCTAAAACACCAATTGGAAAATTCATAGCAATATTCAAAGGACCTCAAGTAAGATTTCATTTCATAGAATACAATGCAGGGACTGTTTTTAAAGTATATAGATATATAAGCAGCAAGGCCTGCCTGTTAATCTTGGACTATGATTTTTTGTCTATAATGAATAGTCAAATACTAGACCTAATCCAATACTAACTACTCTATAGAGACAATAACAGAATCTAAAACTTAGTCTCACATCCACTGAGCATTTTTCCCTAAGTCTACCTTGTTGGAATATCCATTTTATTTTTTCCTCCTTGGCTTAAATTGCAGCAGAACAGATTTTAATAATCATTTTCAGTGATATGAGCGTTTAAACATCTACAATAAGCTGAGGATCCAATTTTAAAACAATGGAATTCATTATGAATACAAGAAAAAGGTGTCTTTAAAAGATCTAACATTTCAAATTCTGAATCACACTTATTGTATTTACCTTAATGAGAGCTAGTAGTTACACTACTTTTACACTGCTCTTCAAAGCTTGTACATTATTGACCATATTCAGGGAAGGAAAAACAGGGAAGATGACAAAAATATACCTGGGCAATGATAAAAATAAAATTTGATCAAAATGAAACACTACAGCCCACCATAGCACAAACCATCTGTGGCAGGTAGATGTAGTTTACCATAAAGGTTAGGAAACAACAATTTATCTGTATCCTAGACAACATGCCAGCTCACATGCATGGCTGAAGACAACCCTTATATGTGGGAGCAATATGAATGATCTTGTGCTAGAGAGAGGTGTCCTTGATATTCTTGAATACAGTACTCTCTGTTACATCTTCATTCAAACCCAATGATTCAGGTTTAAAGATAGGGTTTCATATTGAATATAACTAAGATTGACCTCAAATTAATTTTCACTGTTATGTTTGAATTTTCAAATAAATATACTTCAATAGACATGTCAAGTGAAATTGTTTTGTCATTCTTAAAATGCCAAGGGCAGAAATTATAAGAAACAGAGGCTATCATGAATATTGTGCCTAAGGCTCACCCATAACATGTCTTCTGAAAAAAGAGTCATTAGAAATCAGCTCTCCCCACTATTCATTTGAATGAACATATGTAAGTCATTCATCCTCTCTCATACATCTGTCTTACCTCACAATGTGCTTGTTGCTCAATCTATTATATGAATCTTTGCATGTTCTTTGTACCTGGGAATTCAATAAATCAATGGAGGTTCAAATTAAATTGCTGTGTATGTAATTCCTGTGTATGTAATTGCCCTAAGAATTGTGGTTATTTTTTGATTTGCTTGTTTTAATGGAAATGTATGAAGTATGGTTTTCATTCTAATATATATAGCCTTTATTGAACTTATTATATGCCAGGCACTTTATACGCATTTTTTACATTAATTCTCACAACAGCCATATTGATGCCAATTCTGTATTATTTCTCACGGTCTATTATAGGAATATATAATAAAACAGCTTTATTGTAATAAGTTATAATAATTGTACCCCAAATCACAATTTGAAAAGCTACCAAATTACTGTTGTGAGCATGGACTGAGTAAATGGGAAAGAGAAGAAAAAGTGTCAACTCAATTAAAGTTGGAGAAATCGATGCCTTGAAATCTTACAAAATGTTCTGTTAACATTGAACAAGTTCCTGAAATTTTGAACCAAACCGTCATCTCTTAAAACAGTTGTATGCTCATCCCTCTAATTACACATATGGGAAAAATGGAACCCTCAACTGTAGGGTTGCTTTAGGCTACTGTAAACACTGTAAGGCATAAATACATTACCCCTGCAGGGTGTATCAAAATGACCCTATTAAACTCATTTAGCAATTCACTTTATGATGGCAGCTCATTAGTCCCCTGAATTGTATTTGTCCTGACAATAGGGAGTACTTAGAAGGAAACACTTCCTCTCAGTCAAATAGGCACTGAGCCAAGAACAAGCCCAGAAGTTATCAAAACAAAGCTTCACAACTTTGGAATAAATTAGCTTGCTTGGGAGCAAATTGAATAATTTCCCTGTATATTTTTACTGCCTAAACATAATCTGTTCGCCTCAGGCTTTTTCTAGACCTGAAATCTCATGCTGTCAATGTTATCTATAACTACACTCTTTTAAATGGAGAAGTGTCATTGCTTCAGGTGACATGGTTTCACTAAGGAAAATTGCCCAAGGAAGGATGCAGGTGTATCTGCCATTCAAAAGCCTAAAATGTATGTTCCTCATTTAAAAATAAACTCATGTAAACAATGAGAACTAATTATCACGTTAATTTGTTGTCAACACAACTAAGCACTGGCAAGCAGATATAATAACATATGTGTAAGCCACTGAACAGCAGAATACAAAAGAAACTCTATTGTGAGTCACCTTCATGATACTCAAGTCAAGTTTTATATGTTCTGTTTTGTAGTTTGATTAATATTATTATAAACATGTCTCATACAAACCGATAATATTTTCTCTGCCTTCTTTTCTCCCTTAGCTCATTTTGATTTATCTATGTTGTGAAGGATAGACTCCAGAGTGACTCACCTCCCTTCATGAGCCACATCTCTGGGTCCCTTTCAAAACCCCCAACCTTGATGGTGAGTGGGATCTGTGACATAACTAAAAAGAATATGACAATTGACAGGATGTCATGTCTGTTATACATTACCCCTTCTTGCCAGCAGACACTATAGTCTGCTCTAGTCCTTGCTGTCTTGATGAAGTAAGTGGCTATGTTAAGGAAACCTATACAGCTTGAAACTGCAGGTGGCCTTTGGGAATTGAGAGAAGCTTTACAAACAAAGAGCAATCAATAGGAGCTGAGGGCAGCCTCTAGCCATTGTCAGCAGGAAGCCAGGCCCTTTGTCCTACAGCTGCAAGGAAATGAATTCTGCCAACCACCCAAATAAGGGTGGAAATGGATATTCCCCAAACAATCCTAAAGATGATAATAAAGCCTTGGGGTACCCTGAGCAGAGGACTGAGCTAAACCATGTCCAGACTCTTGATCTAGAGAAACTGTGATATAATAAATTGTGTTGTTTTCAGTTTCTAAGTTTGTGGTAATTTGTTGTGTAGCAGTAGAAAACTAATATAATGGGGAGCATATATAGCTCAAGTGGTTGAGCACCTGCTTCCCATGTACGAGATCCTGAGTTTGATCCCTGGTACCTGCTAAAAACAAAACAAACAAACAAATGAAAAAACCAACTCTTATTGGGGAGCAGATGTAGCTCAAGTGGTTGAGCACTTGCTTCCCATGTACAAGGTCCTGGGTTCAATCCATGGTACCTAAAAACAAACAAACAAACAAACAAATAAACAAAACCAAAAACCTTAATATAATGTATATCATGGCTAGTAGTACCACCATCCATCCATTGCTCAAGCTAGCCATTTTTCCCCCCAAAGTTCTCCACAGTCAACAAGTCATCAAATTCAAGTTAGTATTTGAACTCTGCAAGGTCATTTGATTTTTTGTTGTTGTTTTCCTCTTGTTTTTATTTTATCCCTATCTATTGCCATTGCCCTGGGTCAGACCTTCATCATTTCCCACCAGGAGAAATTGCTGGAGGCTATTTCAAGAGCATTTTATTTTTCCTTCATGAATAGTTTCTCAGATATTTCTCAGTTTAGTTTTTTTTTTTTTTTTTTTTCCCTAGAGGAGACCCTTGTCAAAACTATAAAATAAGAAGATGTGCTTTATCTTTATCTTCTTTATCTTTGGAATTTCTATTTCACTTGTTCTCCCTATTCCATCCCACTGGTATGGATTGAACTGTACCTCTCAAAAAGATATGTTCAAGTCTTAAACCCTACTTCCATAAATGTAACCTTATTAGGAAATAGGATCTTTTAAGGTGTAACCAGTAAAAATGAGGCAAACTGGCTTAGGGTGGGCCCTGAACCAACATGACTTTTCTCATTGTAAGAAGAGGGAAATTTGGACACAGAGATAGGCAGGCACAGGAGAAAAGGTAGCTATGTGATGACAGAAGCAGAGATTGGAGTGCTGCTTCTACAAGCCCAGGAGTGCCAAGAATTTCCAGCAAATCACCGTAAGCTGTGAAGAAGCAAGGAAGGATTCTCCCCTATAGGTTTCAGAGGGAGCATGGCCCCGCCAACACCTTGATATCAGATTGAGACAATAAATCTCTGTTATTTTAAGCCAGTTTATGTAATTAGTTGTGGCAGCTCTAAGAAACTAAGACACCATCCTATTCACACTGACTCACACAAATTCCCTAGTCCTCCAATCTAGCCTTCCTTCAATCCTAATAATGAACCTTTCAGATATCTCACAACTTTTTACATTTTATCACCCCGATCCACTCCAAATGGTTGATAGACCATAACACCTTGTGCTGTTTTCATTTTAACAGATACTCATACAGAAACACTGACATCACAGGGTTTTTCAAACATATCTTACTAAACGGGTCATTATTATAAATGACAGGTTAAGAAAAACTTCAGTATATAGAACAGCTAAAAGCAGGGTTAAAGATAGCGTTTGTAAGAAGGAAGAAAGGTGGCTGAAGGGTTGACAGAAGATCCAGTGCAATGCTGGCTCAGTATTTATAATATTCTCTTAACACACAGTGTCAAACCCAGAAACATCTCTAGGAACCCAAAAGTTCTGGGAAAGACCATTTGAAAACAGCTGCTTTAAATTAAAGAAAATATTCTTTAACAGGAATTCATTTCAGTAATTATCAAAAGAGACTAGCAGGCAGTCTTGATGGAATTAGGTCATTTTTACAAGATTTAACATTTCCAAATTCACACATAAAGCTACCTTACTAATTTCATCAACTTGAATATTTTTATCATAATTAACCCTTGGATAAAGACAATTTTGAAACAAAAGTTTTCATGGAATGTAGGATTTTAATTTTTTTCCATACCACAGTAAATACACTTGAGAGCATCACTGAACTTTACTGTATTAGATCAAAAATTGACTTTTTTCTCTTCCTACAGCCTCTATCCTCCTTGTGCAAGCAAAGCTTTATGTCTTAATCATTGATATAATGTTTTTGCTTAACCTCTCAATGACACCTTTAAAGAACACAGGGAAAATTGTTTCTTAAAAAGAAGCAAAACATCTGTACACTAAGAACTTCAAATGAATACCCCCATGTATTTTAGTGATCTTGGGAATCTTGGCTAATTTGTATCCAACATTTCTAGGATGTATGAGCACATTATTTAATGAAAGTGATTCACATCTCAATATGAAATTTTAGCAAAAGGATTTTAAAAGTCTGCCTAATAATAGAGTTGTGCCTGGCTACTACCACTGTAATAGATTATTGCTAAATAATGACAATAATAGCATCAAAACCTAGAATGTATTGCACTCTAATAATATGGCAGAAAATAGCTAAAGTTGTTACAAATATAATGCAATTTCTCAAGGAAAAATATAAAGCTACTAATTCCATCTAACAAATGAGAAAACTGAGACTAATATGGTGAGAAATCCTGAAAGGAAACACAACTAGTAAGTCCTAGAATTAGAGTTTGATCTCAGCTCTCATTATCTCCAGAGCCATGTTCCGAATCACTCTGAGTTATTGGCTTAATTCTGGGATGGAATAGAGAAAGGTATAAACAAGTTAAATGAATGATGATTTATAGTAACTGATACTATATTATCCTCATATTGGTTCCTATGTTTTAGCACCAAGAGTCTTAATAATGCTATTAATTATAACAGGAACAAAAATTACTAAATTACTATATAGGTCTCTCTTGTCTCTAAAATAATCCCAAACTCTAAAGTGACAATTGCTTTAATTTTTCCATATTTATGTTTAGTACTATTTGTAAGATACTTCCATTCTATAGAAACCTAGATCTTTCCCCATTTTTTTTACTTTTAGGCAAGTCATTCAACCCACCTGAAATATTGTTTCATGCATATCCACCTGATTTTCAAGGTAACCTTAAATCCTACTTACCCAACGAAACACTCCCTAACCCTAACTGCAGGAAAATTACCCTATGCTGCTGTTAGTCCTGGTAGTGATGATGAGTCTGATAGGTTAAGTTCATATGTCAACTTGGCTAGGTTATGGCTTCCAGTTGTTTGATCAAACAAGTATTAACCTGATTGTTCCTGTGAGATTTTTCCTGGATTTTAATTATTAGTCAGTTGTATATATGGCTGAGTTACATCGACAGTCAACAAAGGACATAGCTTTCAGTGACAGAAGAAGTCTCATGCAGTTAGTTGAAGCCTTAAATGGAGAACCGATGATTTCAGCAGTCAGAAAGAGGAATTTCTATCTCTACTTCAGCCAGCCAATTTCTCCTGGGGAATTCACCAAAACCTTCATTGGAGTTCCCAACTTGAAGCCTACCCTATGGAATTCTGACTTGTTAATGCACAGTTACGTGAGCCAATTCCTATAACAAATCCCATAATATTTGCACTTATAGATCCTGTCAGTTGTTTCCCTGCAGAACACTAATACTACAAGGAAGACATGGAGGCTCTACCTTAGTAACATAATATTTTTTTTTCTCCAAATTCATAGTACAGTGGGTGTCAGCATCACATTTTTGGGATATATACTGCTGTGTACTTTTAAAATTGAAGTATTAACATGGTTTCTCTCTCTTTTACATTGAGGGAAAAAAGCACATTTGTTTCAGAAAACATTAAATATAATTCTTATATAAACAAGTTTAAAATTATTTGTTGATGAGAATTTCTACAAGATCTACAACAATAAAGCAGTGGTCAAAGATTTTTTATAATGAATATGCAGTTTATTATCATCTTATCATTTTAGGTTTACAATTTGGCACTTGAAATTTTACTTTTTTTTGCCCACCTCAACCCCTGAGGAACAATTTTAGCTGTGGCCACATAATCCAAGCATGTAGATTGTGCTATGGTTATACCTCACAAGAAATTTTTATTGGTGTACTTTTAAACATATTTTATACTTAAAAGTGGTAGAAATTAAAGTACATCGTAATGTTCAAAGCCAATATTTTCAGACACCTAAAATTTGGTACCCTTTCTCACTCTTACCACTGTAACTGATAGTTCATTCATTCAATAATTTATCTATTAAACATTTATTGCACTCCTACCATCAACCACGTAGTTTACCAGATAATTAAGTTGGTGGGATGTAAAAGGTCTTCACTGTGCTGACCCAGATGTATCAATAGACAGTGAAAATATGAAATAATAATTATTCTATCAGAGACTTATACAATGAAACATAAGCACAAAATAAGTTGTCCTTAAGTCTGCCAGGTAATGCCTAGACCCTTTTTAGTGTTACCTCTAGTCTCTGATGAGACTCTTCTTACCAAGTGAATTAAACAGCCAAAAGGGTGCTGATGCAAAGTACCAGAAATCTGCTGGCTTTTATAAAGGGTATTTATTTTGGGGTAAAAGCTTATAGTTACAAGACCCTAAAGAGTCCAACTCAAGGTTAATTTCTCACCAAAGTCTGTTGCCACATGTTTAGGCAAGATGACAGGCAACCTCTGCCTGGTCTCTCCTTCCTTTTTCCTCTTAAGGCTCTGTTCTCTTTGGCTGCAAACTATCAGGCTCATCTCTCCCTGGGGCTCCAGGATCAAAACTGGCAAAGTTCTCTCTTCTGTGTCTGTGGAGCTCTTGTGTCTTCTTCTGTGCATCTTCTTGAGTGAGTGCCTATTTTTATCAGCCCACCAAGGGGCCTGAGACTCAGTCCTGAGTCACATCCTAGTGATGTGATTGAATCAAAGCCTTAATCTTGATTTAATTAGATAAATGGAAAACTTTGAATTTAATACAATCAAAGGGTATCATGCCCAGAGGAACAGACCAGTTTACAAACATAATCAATATCTTTTTTTTGGAACTCACAAATAATATGAAACTGCAACACCAAGCTTATTCTGCATTCTGTTTTGGAGTTGTATAAACTCCAACTCAAAGCATGACTCCAAAATGACAGAGCAGAGTGGAGATCAATAGCCCTTTAAGAACTGGGTATATAAATACTGTGACTTAGAAAGGCTGTTGGGATTGTGGTAGAATTTATTTGCTCTCTCTCTATATCTTTATTTTTATTTTAATATGCTTTTTATATCTCTGTATAAATGCATTGGTGAGCATCTTTCCCATCTTTTTGTTGATGTCACTTCTACCCAGAATAGATAAAACAATCATATAAATATTGTATACTATTAGAAAGTGGTACTTATGAAATTTATTTTTACCAACAAATATTTTATACAAGCCACATCAATATCCATGTCCCTAATGACATATTTTGAGCACATTATCAGATGATAAGTAGTAAAAGTATTACTATAACATGACTTCTCATTATAACTTCTGTGGCCTAGTCAAAAACTCCTATGCAAGGAAAATTTTCAATAGAATATGTGGTGTTCCAAAAGAACTTGAATGTGTTTTCATGATTTTATTCTGCCAGTCATTCTTTATGCAGTTTATGAAATTTACTCTAGGTGAACTGTACCCATAGAACTGTCTGCCCATTTTATGTGCTCCAAAACCTGATACAGAAAATCAAGCTTTCCTATAAAGGGATAGAAAAGAGAGAAAGCAATTCAAATGTGTCACAATTGCCTTGATAGAGAACAAATCTATTTAAAACTGGCAGGCTTAGCTAGGGCAAACTCTACTGTAAAAGATGTCACTGAGTTAAAGAATAATTATTACATTCATTTCATTGTTGTTCCATTAAGCAATAAATATATAAAAACTTCTTCAACTTCACTAATGTCAAGTAAATGCAACATTTAATGACATACATCATATTGGCAGAATTTTTTAGAAAAATGATAATATGTACTTTATAAATGGGTGGGGAAATTAGTACTCACATGCAATCTTGGTCAAAATCGATATTGGTAAAGGTCTTTTACAGGACAAATTACCAATAGCTGTTAACTTTTTTTTTTTTTTTTAAGATTTTATTTATTTATTCATTTATCCCCCCCTTGCTGCTTGTGCTCTCTGGGTCAGCTAACCACACCGTGCGGGCGGGCTTGCCCTCACCAGGAGGCCCCGGGAACTGAACCCGGGGCCTCCCAGATGGTAAACGGGAGCCCCACTGATTGAGTCACAGCCGCTTCCCTGCTGTTAACTTTTTAAAAAGGTAATACCAAGCAATCCCACTTCAAGAAAAAAGTTTTATGAAAACACAAATATAAAAGCATTGAAACATAGGTAGATGGATAAATATCAAACAAGACACATGGCAGATACACATTCTGAGTTTTATTAATAGTGTAATTTGGAAATAGCTTACATGCCTCTCAAGAAGGTGGCACTTTTTAAATAGATTGTAGCACATCTGAACAATCAAACACTGCTCCTGTTGTTGAGTGAGCACAGCAAACTGAAGAACAATACATGCAATATTAAAAAAAAAATCTGCTAAAAAAAAAGCACTGGAGGGTGAGAAGATATTACATTTTAAAAATATACTTTATTTTACTTTATAATATACTTTAAAATATACTTTTGAATCATTTTCCAATTAAAAACATAAAAATAAATATATAACATGATCAAGTGATATTTGTTTTTTTAAAAAATAGTAAATAAGTTGATGTATGAAATACTTGATTCATTTTAATAAAGATAAAAGTATTATTAAAGCAATATGAGGATTTATTTTCTTTCCACTACATTTCTTTATGTTTTATATGGTAGGGGACAGTCCTAGAGTGGTCTGTCGCCTTTACCTGGGGCCCAGAAATCCATCCTATGCTCAGGAACAGATGTTTTGGCTTAGCGAGATAAAACACAATTCCCTAGTAGATTCAGGGATTTCCATACATCCCTTCCCCTACTGTTTTGAACATATGTAACTATTCACCAGAGACAGTGTGATTAAATTGGACGTGTTTTATATATCTGGCTCATACTTTGGTGGTATATCTGTCTGTATTAGTCAGCCAAAGGAGTGCTGATACAAAGTACCAGAAATCTGTTGGCTTTTATAAAAGGGTATTCTTTTGGCATAGAAGCTTACAGTTACCAGGCCATAAAGTGTGAGTTATTTCCCTCACCAAAATCTGTTGCCACATGTTAGAGCAAGATGGCTGTCAACATCTGCAAGGGTCCAGCCTTCCTCTTCCTCTTAAGATTCCATGGTCCCAGCTTCTTCCAATATTAGCGGTAGGCTGCGATAAGTCTCGTCTCTCTCCTGGGGCTCGTCTCTCTCTGGGCTCAGCTGCTCTTTTCTCTCCACAAGGTCAGCTGAAGGCTCTCTCTGCTCTGGGGCCTTTGCCATGTCTATGGCCTTTCCCATGTCTATGGAGAAGTCTCTATTCCTTTGTGTTCATCTCCTGTGTATTTACTTCCCAGGGCAGTAGCATCCAGAAAAAAACTCCAACTAACTCCTCGGCTGTGTAGTTTTCTCTACAATGTCCTACTGACATGGCCCAATCAAAGCCTTAATCATTATATAATCAAGTAAAAGTGAAACCTCTGAATCCAATACAATCTAATATGCCCAGAGGAACAGACCAGTTCACAAACATAATCAAATATCTCTTTTTGGAATTCATAAACACTGAATTTTGAATTCATAAACACTGTCCCTGGGAGGGAGGCAGTAGGTTCCGCCACTACAGCACACACACGTGCACAAGACAGGGTTGTTGTACCTAGAACATCTCCCTGCATGGGCCATGGATAGATACTCGCTGACTATGGGGGGATAGATGTTCACTAGTGAAACTGAATTTACTCTGTCTCTTCTGTAAGTGAGTAAAATGTTGTTCCTTACAGTGCTATGGGGGTTGTACTTTTGATGGTGACTCTAACATCTGAAAACCATGGGGTGGAGGTTAGTTCTCCCAGGGCTGAATTCCTGGTGGCAGGCATTTTTATTCTCTTGACACCCTCCATGTAGTGATACTCCATCCCTGGAGGAGGTATAGATGCCTCTCTTTCTGACCAACACCTTATAAATTATAATTTCCAAAAAGCAACTTAATAAAAAAATAATAGAGGTAAATGTATCTTAGATGTCTTCCTTAATTGTGAAAGTATTGTTCACTTTCCTTTTTTATAACAGAAACAATTGTCTTCCTTTGGTGTCAAACTCTTTCTTTTTAGTTATTAGTTCTTTTCAAAGCCATTCTAAGCTACCAGACTTCTTTTCTATCTTTCTGCTCTTAGATGGCCTATTAAATAATACTTTGCCACCAAATAATTTCTAACAAACACATGTACCAAGACACTCCACTATTCATTCTCCATGATCTGGGTCCACAGTTTCGGGACTGCTTTCTTTACATAGCTTTGTAGCAAATTGCAGCATGGGAATATCCAGTAATGGGGCTAGATTTCCAGCTACCTGCCAAGATGGGCTCCTCAGAAGTCAACCATGTTTAAAATTTGCAAAAGGACAAACAAATTAACTAAATTTGGAACCGACTTTTACTTTCATTCTACAGTTACCTTCTCAAATTAGAAATATCCAGAATTGCTTAAAGTTAATTTATTCTTTTGTTTAGTCATGAATTCATTCACTCATGTGTGAGCATCTAATAGAAACAAGGAAAACTTGGGTGATGCCACAATGAATCAGATATGGAGCCTGTCTTTGATGATATTGTATTCTAATAGAAGTCTAAGTCAAAATCTTAAAGACCATAATATTAGGATATACATAGGCAGAGATGAAGTGCCATTGGAACTTTAGACAAGAATAATTATTGCATGCAAGTGGGATTCTAAGATGCTAGATAGGTATCAGGAAGCTAAATTGAGAAGCACCTTTAATGACAAGCTCAGGAACTGTTTAATTAATTGTCTAGCTTCACTGAAAAGGAATTAAGATGGGCTAGGGAGGTTGGACATGGAACAAAAACAAAATAGGTTTCATGTTATAGAAGTGACATGTTCTAAATTTTTATTCCTGGGAAGCGGCTGTGGCTCAATCAGTGGGGCTCCCGTTTACCATATGGGAGGCCCCGGGTTCGGTTCCCGGGGCCTCCTGGTGAAGGCAAGCCCGCCCGCACAGCGTGGTTAGCTGACCCAGCGAGCACAAGCAGCAAGGGGGGATAAATGAATAAATAAATAAAATCTTTAAAAAAAATTAAAAAATAAATAAATTTTTATTCCTTGGGATGGTAACTTTGCTTCTGTAATTGCTTTAGCTGATGTCCCAGGTTATTATTATTATTTACTTTATTTTCAACAGAATCCAAAGAAATGACATCCATACACATCATCTCCATACTTAATCTGCTCAGACACAGAAGTAGGGTGTTGTATTCTTTCAAAATTTTATGAACAATATATTCTGTCTATTCAAGTAGCCTTTTATTCCTGGGCTTATTAGAACTCCATGTGAACTCACAGGACAACTAGAGTGGAAATTCAATTTAAAACCGGAGACCTTGATATAAGATAATGATTCCGAGCTCTGCTCTCATTTCCTCTTCTTCCTGCGGTTCTGTCTAGACTTGCTTCCTATTTACTCACTTTGTCACACCACCCCAGCATTTCTGGTCAGCATTATCTTCTTAGAACAGGTTAGGCATTTTTCAAAGAGCAAGGCTACTGAGTATAACTTCTGAAAATGGAAATTCATCTTACAAAATGAAAATACTTTGAAACAAAATCATTTAACTCAGTGCTTAGAATATTATTTTTTTCAAAATCTGTTACAAAGAATGCTCGAATTTTAAGAATTTTTAAGAAAGCAGTACCACCTAATCCCAAAGCACACTTGAATTCATGCCCAAGAGTTAAGGTCTTTGTTTAAATAAATTGATCAAAGTTGTTGTTATCTTGGAACTATTGCTGTGAAACATCTATGTCTGTGTATTACCTCAAGTAGAAATACAATAAGGAAAATTAGAGAAGCATACCTAATATAAGATATGTTAAGGAGTCACGTTTCAACCTCACTGCAACTACTGATGTGGGTTTTATTATGTGGAATTCACATTATCAAGTGAAATTTGAAAGCTAATCTGATCAGAAAACCCCAGGACACTTCCTTTTGCCACAGTGCTTTACATGGTTTTCTTAAATTATGGTAAAATACAATATTATGTCTTGCAAAGGAGCATTCAATGTTTGCTCTAGACCATATTATAGCTTGAACTAAACTTAAAATAATATGCATGAAATTTGGATGAAAATTGAGTCAAAAGCATTTAAGGTTTGAATCACTACTAAAATTGGTAATTGGTGAAATGTTTATTTAGAAGTTGATCTATTTATTACCTACTTAGATTCAGAAAGATAACCCATAAGTCAATTTGTTTGCAATGCCAAGAAGATACTACATATGCAACTAACATGTACACATTTATGAAGGTTAAACTCCATGAAGAACTATGATGTTGATAGCATGGTTTCTGACTCTTCATGCTTGTTTTCAACTTGATTAAAATTTACTCAATAGTATTTACATTATGGCACTTTTATTTGCATCATAAATACATTTATAAGCCAATCCTATATGTACAAGTTGCTCATATGTCTCTTTCAGTTAGGATTCTGTGGTTTGAAAAAAGGAATTGAAAAAAATTGTGCATGATGTCTTTTCAATGGAACTAGAGAGCCCAAATATTAATGTTGTATTTAATGTTTAACACTATTTAGCCTATTCTTAACTAAGTAACACTTTTCCAAAATTATGTGGTTCCAGATCCTTTAGAGTTCTGTTTTTTCAATTCCTAAGTGTGAACACTTAGTGACATATTGAAATCTTCAGATCAAGTTCTTTTCCCAGCTCTCTAACTTTTTCAAACTATAAAAATCATTTACAAACTGAGGGTACAAATATTCCATATACCATTAATGTTTGTATTTATAATCTCATCCTAGTAAACATCTATATTTTTGTGGCTTTTTTCAAATAGTTCTTCCGAAACTGTTTTACTGTCAGTCTCCTACCTTAGTCTGTTGTATTGTTTGCCTTTTTGAAGGTTAGTCTAAAACAATGTTTCTGAAAGGATGAAATGGTCAGTGGGCTGAAAAATTGAGGAGGCATTAGGAAACATGTAAACGAGAGAAAGGCACTAGAGCAGCAATCATTCCAGAAATTGAATACCCAGGGACATTATCAAGCACAAAGATGGTTTTAAAGTTAGCTTATTCTGATTATAGTTTTCAAACTCAGGAATGAAGACATGGAAAACATGCTTCAAAAATAATCCTGAGAGCTACTCAGGATTTAGATTAGCTTTTCAAAGAATAGTCAGTCTGACAAAACTAGTGGGGTTTATTATTAAATTCCTAGGTACATTTCTACCAGGTAAAAGTTTAAGTCAAACTTTTGGAGCTTTAAAATAATTTGAATCTTTTTGTTTCTATGGTATAAATGCTATCTTATATCCCCTCAAAATCTATCCAATTTCCTTTACATTCAAGTCCATTGAGGCAAGTAATCCCCTCCTTGAATTTCTTTGAACACTTAGGCTAGGCTAGACTAGCCACCTTTGTAGTCTTATACTTCTCTTGCCTGGAACATATATAAATAAGCAAAACTTTCACCTTGCTTAATTTTCATATTCTTAAGCTCTCGGCCCTGATAATGGACCCCACCAGGACCTAAGCATTTGACTCTAAGATTCCCTCTATCTAAAATGTTTTCTAGATGCCCCACTCCAATAAGAAACATACCTATTAAATTTCACTCTACCTTCAGATTCAGGAAGGAAAGCCTTAACAGATCACTCTCTCCCCACTCTAGGTTAGGATCCTTGATCATATGTTGTCATGGAAATATACCACCTTCTTTCATGACATTTATCATTGTTTTCAAATATCAGTTTATACAATGTGATGATCTGCTATGAAAAACTGACTGGGATGATGACTGTTTTTGCTCACCACTTTATCTCTATATTCCCAGCTCCTGACAAGAAATGTATGATAAATACATTGTTTTTGAATGAATTAAAATAAAACCATGTATAGGGTCCTGCTGCAGTTTGAATTTCAAAAATAGATATTGGATTATGCTTGTAAACTGGTCTGTTCATCTGGCATGATTAAGTTAAGATTAGGGATTTGATAGGGCCATGTCAGTAGGGTGTTGAGCCCTGCCCCTTAGTGGGTGGGGTCTCAAAGATAAAAGACATGGCAAAGGACAGAGTTGGAGTAGTTTTGATGTCAGAGTTCTGATGCTGAGTGTTAATGCTAGAGCCCAGGGGAGTAAGTACACAGAGGACCTTGGTCGTGAGGAAGGAGAGAAGGCTCCGGGAAAAGAGATGAGCCGTTTGCCTGATGATTCACAGCTGGCCTTGTGGAGAGAGGCAAAGCCTAGTGAGCCTCATAGTCTACAGTTGACCTTGTGGAGGAAACAGTCACTGAGCCTGGAGAGAAACACAGCCCCGGTAAGAGAGGAACCCAAGAAGCCTGAACCCTGGCAAATGTCGGCAGCTGTCATGCTCCAAAACATGACAACAGACTTTGGTGAAGGAAGAAACTTATGCTTTATGGTCTGGTAACTGTGAGCTTCTACCCCAAATAAATACCCTTTATAAAGACCAACCGATTATTGGTATTTTGCATCAGCACCACTTTGGTTGACTAATACAGGCCTTAATAGACTGGTAATATTAATGGGGTTAAAGAGAGGGACAGAATGTGGAATGAAAAGCACCCAAAGTCAAGCCTTACTATTTTTCCCATGGTTGGTGTTTCCCCATTAAATATTAGATAAATGCATGAATCCCGCTAACACTCCAGTAGTCCACAAATTCTTCCAGACTCTATCAACCATCAGGAAATAAAATATCCCTAAGTATCTTTCAAAGTTCATCTATATATTCTTAGTCTGTCTCATTCCAAAATCTGGGGAATAAAAAAAAATACTGAAATAAGTCTTAAGGAGCAGTTGTCTTGAAATTTGAGTACAGTGAGAGCTGGTCCATTTTTGTCTTGCATTGTCTGTTTCAAACTCCCAAGAGTGGTGACTGACTCTGCTCAAATTTCTTATAATGATTCTGTCCTACTACTGTCACTTTTCCCAATGATGTGACCGGTTCATTTGGAGGCCCAAGAGATGAATGAATACCTCAGGGGGCTGTATCAGTATTTATTGTCAGGGTGGTGAAGGGCGAGAGGAAGAAATAGAGTAATAAAAACCACCTGTCCTGAGTTACAGAGGCTAGAAAGGGAATAGCAGGGAGTCCTGTGTCTATCACCACATGGAAACGCAATTCAAACACATGTAATCTAAAAACAGGATCTTGGAAGACTATGCCTCCATGAGAAAATACTGCAACTGAAATTATACTTAACTCATTCACTAATAAGTAGAACAGAAAAAATGGAAATAAAAAGGCAGGAAAAAAGACCTAATGAAATGTTCTCAAAATATATATTTTCAACTTCCCCTATTTCAAGTAAACCAAATCCACATTTTCAAGTCAAATAAAGGGAACTTTGAATGAAATGAAGATTGGCAGAAGTGATGTTAGATGACAATAAGAATAACTATTCTTAGCAAGTATCAAGTTAGCATATAATTTGAAGGCTTATGATAAAAGCATTTATATCTAGAAATATGAAAAGATATACTCTTTAATTTACAAGAAGGGACAGGAAGGAGATAAATCATGAATATTCAGAAAATAAAAATAAGTACAACCATAAGATATGTGTCATGTATAATTCAAGAATCAATAAGGGAAGATGCTTTGTTTACCATTCAGTGAGTTTTGTAGCAAGAGGCTGACCCTTGCAAATGCTCCATCACCATGATCATTTTTTACCAGTCTGTTTAAAAATTTCTTTCTCTGTATACCTGTACAGAGTTTCAAGGCTGATCAGTTGACTCTGAACTACTAAAGATGATATGCTCATCTTTGTCTGAGAGGAAAATTTGGCTGATGTTCCTTCCATGGAGCAGTGCTCATAGTGAAGTAGGGGTGAACCAGTTAATGTGTGGCAATGGGGGTGGTTTACCCTAGCAATCCAGTCCCTCCTGATCACCCTCATACACAGTGCTTATTTCTACAGTTGCCTTTGTCTTGCTCCAGTTACCCTCCAAATCATATTTTCAGGGTTTGGGCAAATAGAGGCCTGCTCTGTGTTCTAGGACACCACTCATCTGGCTATATCTGTCCACAGTGAATTTAAATCACAATGATGTGATTTAAATCACATTCACCCTTGGTCTGAGATAGATCATTTATATTTTCTTATTACAGATATAACAGTATTCAATAATGCTTTTGAAAAATTGATAATAATGATAATCATGTAACTGTCCATCAGCCAAAACCAAATTTTATCTACTAATCAACTATTCTCCCCATATATCATTTATGCTTATGTTTTCAAGGACAGACATTGTTGGATTTTCTGTCAAAGCTAGAAAAATACTTTGTTCCTGCCTTACTTATTCCTAAGTATGTGCACCCTCCCTCATGTAATAGTAACAGTAAGATTTAACAAGTTTCTCCTAATATGCTATATTCCTATTATTTCTTATGGAGTGGCTTTTTTTTTTTTTTTTATTTTGTTTTGTTTTGTTCTGTTTTGTTTTGTTCTAATTCCATACTATAGCAAGTTAAAATGTCAGGTTGGACATTGCTAACTGGTTATAGTCAATTGTGTTTTCAGACACTGATTCTCTTGGTGCCAAATTTATCATTCCAGCTTTCCAAAACAGTACCTTGGTATTAAAGAAATAGCTTCATAAGATGTCTACCAGCAAGTTTGGCTGACTTAAACTTCAGAAAACTGAATATTCTTTTTTTTTGTATAGTTCCAATGTACTGTGGAAATATAGTGAAATATCTGAGATCATGTTCCAAACTTTCTTTGTTTTTTTTTTTTAAAGATTTATTTATTTACTTTATCCATTTTAAATCACCCCTTCCCCATTTGTTGCTTTTGTGTCCATTTGCTGGGCAATTCTCTGTGTCTGTTTCCTGCCATCTCTTCTCATCCTCCTCCTCCAGTCTTCACCAGGATTCAATCCTGGAGACCTCCGATGTAGGAGAGAGGTATTTCTGCCGCCTGCGCCACCTCAGCTCCTGGCTTCTGGAGCTTTCGGAGCATCTCGTCTTGTCTCTCTCCTGTTATGTCATCATCCTGCTGCATGGCTTTTGGGGCCGACAGCTCAGTGGCACACAGAGCCTGGCAGCCCATGCGCCTTCGGGAGGTCCCAGGGATCGAACCCAGGTCCCTCCATATGGCAGACGGACACCCAACCATTTGAGCCACATCCGCCCCCCCAAGCTTTCTTTAAGTGGTAAATCTCCAGACTTCTACTCCAAATCAAAAGCTATACACCAGTGAGCAGATGTGGCTCACGCAGCTGACACCCACCTTCCACATGCGAGGTCCTGAGTTCAGTTCCCACTGCCTCCTAAACAACAACAAAAACAAACAAAAGCAAAGCAAACGAAAAAAACCACCTCAAGGGAGCCAACGTGGCTCAGTAGTTGAGTGCCATATAAGAGGTCCTGGGACCTCAAACCAAACAAACAAAACCTCTCAACTACAGAATAATGCCTCATTTATATAAATGTGGTATAAAAGTGAATTTCTTCACTGTTTAAGATACCAATAAATAATTGTTTTAGTTTCCTAGGCTGCTTAAAGCAGATATCATAAAGTGGTTTGTCTTGAGCAATGGGAATTTATTACCTTACAATTCTGAGACCTAGAAAATGTCCAGATCAAGGCATCATCAAGGTGATGCTTTCTTCCTGTGATGGTTAGGCTAATGCGTCAAATTGGCCAGGTAATTGTGCCCCCATTGTTTGGTCAAGCAAGCGCTGGCCTAATTGTAATACAATGACATTTATGGACTCTAGTCAGCAGTGAGTTTACTGCATAGATAGCTGATCACATCAACATAAATCAGGGAGATTGCTGTCAGCAATGAGTGATGCTTTATCCAATCAGTTGAATGCCTTAAAAGGGGAAGTGATTTCAGTATTCAGAGAATTTCCCAGCTTGTCTTTGGACAGCCAATGTTTCCCGGAAATTCATCAAGGACCTTCATTGGACTTTTATCAGAGCCCCTGGTTTGCAGCCTGCCTATGGAACCTGGATTTGTGTATCCCCATGGTCACGTGAGATACTCATAAAATCTCATACTATTTACAGATATCTTCTGTTGATTCTGTTTCCATAGAGAACCCTGGCTAATACAATTCCCAAACACCAGCTGCGTGCAATCCTTGGCTCCTTTCTCACATGGCAAAGCACATGGCAGAGTATGCTGGTCTCTTCCTTCTCTTCCGGGTTTCATTGATTTCAACTTCGTGCTTCTATGGCTTTCTCTACGTCTCTCTGTATTCATTCCATTTATTAAGGATTCCAGGAATAAGACTAAGTCTCCTCCTGAATGAGGTGGGTCACACCATAACTGAAGTAGCCTCAGCAAAAGATCCTACTTAAAATGGGTTTATACCCACAGGAATGGCTTAGTTTTAAGAACATGTTTTTCTGGGGCACATACAACTTCAAATCACAACAATATATGTATATTTATAATATACCTAACATATATTTTCAGCTTCTTATACAAATATGCTCAACATGATTCTTAACACAGTTGACGATTTTGGACTATCAAATAATGTCAAATATTTTAAAAGAAATTAAAATTCCAAAGTCTCTTAAAATGTGAAGGGCTATATGTCACATTATTTAATGGTTCCCACACAGATGTAATTTTTAGCTCCAGTAACTATATTTTATACTCTTAATTTCATCAACTTTTTAAAATGATATAAATTCTACTAATTTTTTTCTGATTGACAATTACATTCCAGACAATAATTGAGGTTGTTGGGTAAGGGTTGGATAGCAGATGCCTATATATCTATAGGTACTGATGTCACCAAACCATGAGATTTTTTTTTTCAAGAAACTTAACTAGAAAATGAGGCCTCCTCAGACAATGAACAAGTTTATGTAAATATTTATTCAGAGTTAATAGAAAAAAACTCTTTGGGATGCTTGGCATTTTCTCTTTCCACCCCACACCGGCCATATCTAGTAAATTCCTATATATTCATAAGATCTTGGCTAAATTATTCCCCGGCCCCCAAGTTAAGACTTCCCTGAAGCTTTACATTTCAAACTAAATCAGTCCCTGATTACAATTTCCAATTACATATTTATATGATTTGTGTAATATCTGCCTCCCTCAGTAGACCAACAGCTCCAGGAGAGCAGGAAATGTTCTACTCCCTACTGTGGTTAGCACCCAGGGCAGTATCTGGAAAAGAGTGATTACACAATAGGCACTTACGGAATGGATGAATGAATATGGTAATAGTGGCTCTGTGGAGAGGGCCTGTCAGAAATATGGTAGGAGAAAGACAGGCTCTGCAAGCAAATAGCTCTGGGATTGGTTACTGGCACAAGCATTTATTACTAGAATGTGTATTTAAATTACCCTTGTATCTGGATTAACATTCTCTACTCCCTCTAGCTGTAGTGAAATTTATATAATGTATGTAGGGGGAAAAAAAAGTATTTGCAGAGCAGGTGCAGCTCAGTGGTTGAGTACATACTTTGCATGTACGAGGTCCCAGGTTCAATTCCTGGTACCTCCTAAAAACAACAACAACAACAAAAAGAGTATCTATTAAATGATTAAGTAAGAATCTTAGTTCAATGACTATGATGGTTTGAAGCTTTTGGACCCTAGAAAAGTATGTTCTTAAAGTGAATCCATTTCTGTGCATGTGGACCCACTGTAAGTAGGATCCTTTGATGAGTAGGATCTTAAGATGTGATCCACCTCATTCAGGGGGGTTCTTAGTCTTCTTACTGAGGTCCTTTTTAAGAGAATAAAATTCAGATGAAGATGGAGCCATAGAAACAAAAAGCTAAAAGCAATGAAACCTGGAAGACAAGGGAAAGATTAGCAGCTGCTGCCATGTTCCTTGCCGTGTAACAGAGGACTCCAGGAAACTGGTAGCCTGTCTTCAGGAAGGAAGCATCACCTGATGATGTCCTGTTTTGTTCATTTTTATCAGTCTCAAAACTGTAACCTTGTAAGTTAATAAATACCCACTGATAAAAGCCAGGCCAATTCATGGTATCTGAATTTTGGCAGCCTAGCAAACTAGTACAGGTTTTGGAAGCAGAAGAGGAGTGTTACTATTGCAAATACAAAAAATGATTTTTAAAAAAGGCTTTTAAATTGGGTAATGAGTACAGGTGGAAAGAATTGTGAAATGCTTGATAGAAAGGCCTAGATTGCTTTGAAGTGACTTTGTAGACATATGGACACTAAACGTACTTCTGGTGAACCTTTAGAATTGATGAATGTGTCATTGCAAACTGGAAGAAAGGTGAGCCTTATTTTAAAGTGGCAAAGAATTTGGCAAAATTGAGTCCTGATGGCAGATGGAAGGCAAAATTTCAAAGTGATGAGCTTGGATATTTAGCTGAGGAAAGTAAGGCCTGGATTTTCCTTGCAGCTTATAGAAAAATACAAGAGGAAAGGGATAAGGTGAGAACTGAACTAACTCCTGGGCACAAAGAAACCAGGAAGTGATGGTTTGGAAAATTCTGACCTTCTGGAAAATGAGTCCCCAGAGCATAGTGCTCCATTTGAGGATTTAACTGAAAATGCAACCAGTCAACCATTTCAGTGCAAGTCAGGATTGGAAATGCAGTTATCCAGAGGGATTTGTGGAAAGTCCTACTGCCTGAGGGTTTGGAACCTATATACTACATGCAAAATCAATGTGTATTTTGTGAGATCTGTATGAAAGGAACCAAAAGTTCCTACACTAAAAGGAACAGAAAAGGGACAGATTACAGGAAATTAGCCTGAAAGGCAGGATCATGGAAGTTGAGGTCTGGACTGAAGGCATTTTCTCAGGCGACCAGAATGGATCTAACCTTGTATGTGGAAAAGGTGAGTATGCACCAGAGATTGGAGAGGGAGCACCTTCCGATCCTTTGTTCAAGAAGAGGGTTAACATTCTAGGTATCTCAGATACCTGGTTGATTACCAAGAGGCTGGATGACACCCAATGCTTGACATTGGTGGAGCCAAGAGCCTTGCCAACATCCCAGTGCCTGAAAACGTTGGAGCCATCACCCCAGAATTTGGGGAGAATAGGGCTGCTGCACAAGCACTTGAAAAGGGTGTGGCTTCTGTTCCATCAGGCCCTGAGGACAAAGCATTATTCTATAGATAAGTCTCAGACCATGAAATCTAATGGAGTATGCCCTGCATGTTTTTAGGTTTGGGATCCATGACCCCTGTTTTCCTTCCAGTTTCTCCCTATGGGAAAGGCAATTTTTTAACCTATGACTGTCCCTCCATTGTATATTGGAAGCTGATAACTTGTTCCCTAAGTTTGACAGGTCTACAGCTGGAAGGAAATTTTGCCCAGAACAGGCCACACCAATAGCCAATTTTGATGAGATTTTTGTACTTGGCACTGTTACTAAAATGACTTAAGACTTTTGGGATATTGTGATGGGATAAATGATTTTTGCATATGGAAAATCATGTCTTTTTCGGATTCAGGGAGTGGAGGGTGATGAGCTTAAGCTGTACGTACCACAGAAAAGTATATTTTTAAAGCTCACCTATTCCTGTAGACCCATTATAAGCAGTATGTTTTGGTGAGTAGGCTTTTAACTTAAGCTATGACCCACCACATTCAGGGTATTTCTTAATCCTCAAGTCCTTTATAAGAGAGTGAAATTTAGAGGAAGAGAGAAAGCCACAGATGCAAGAAGCTGAAAGCAATGAAACCCAAAAGTGAAGGGAAAGACCAGCAGAACTGCCATGAACTTTGGCATGTGACAGAGGAATCCAGGATTGCACCAGCCGGGCTTCAGGAAGAAGGGATTGCCTGATGATGCCTTGATTTGGACATTTTTCTCAGCCTCAAAACTGTAATCCTGTAAGTGAATAAATTCCCACTGTTAAAAGCTGACCCATTTCATGGTATGTGCATTTTGGCAGCCTAGCAAAATAGAATAATGATGAAGAATCTATAACTTCAGGTCAGTCTGACCTGACTGGATCATAGCCCTGCACTTATGAGCTGAACATTCTAGATGATGTTATTAATTGTCCTTTAGATTTCTGATTCAGTTTCCTCATCTATAAAGTGGCAATAATATTATGTACTCAAAAATTGCTGAGGAATTTTATGTGATATTTTAAACAAAATCCATAACACAGATCCTGGCACAGGGTAGGTATTCACTAGTTCCTCTAATGACCCATATCACTCCCACTCTTCACTTAACTCCCCAAACCCAAACACACTTACTGAAAGGGTAAGGTCAAAAATGGTTTCAAAGAGATCTGATATGCATTGAAATATACATCCTAGAGTAATATAAAAACAGTATCATGTCCTTAGGACAATGCATGATTTAATTAGAATCCTTGCTAGAGTTAGAGCAGTTAAGGGCTGCTTTTGGAGTTAGAATTTCTGGATTCAAATCCATGTTCCTTCACTATTTATGTTATGTTATTTAACTACTCTAAGCCTTAATTTCCTCATCTAGAGTTAAAAATTCAGTGCTGAAACATAGATCTCTTATAAGAATTAAATGAGCCAATGAATCAAAAACACTTAATACCTGGCCAGAGTAAGGACTGATAGAAACTCTCTCAAAATATGTGGTGGGATATGAGTCTGCTAAGGACTAATAGGTCTTTTGTACTGAGAATGGCTCTGGGCCTGAGTCTGTGTTCTCTTTCCTGTTGGGAAACAAAGAAGACAAATATTATAAAGACTGTATTTTCACTGATTTAGAACAGCATAGCTCCCAGTCAATCCAGCCTTTAAAACTAAATGTTTTAAGAAATGCTGTATTTCACATTCCACAGAAGGAGCTAAGTAAATAGCTGGGAGCTTAAAAAGGTAATGAAGAGTTAAATTGGGGTGTGAGTTTGGAGATGGAAATGATGGATTGTAAAATGTAATTATTAAAAAGCTAACCTGACAAATCATTAGTAATGAGCTTATATCCTTATAGCATATTAATTTTAAGAAGGAAGTTTTTTTTTTAACAAGTTTATCTAAATTCAGCATTATCAACCATTTCTTTTTTCAGAATGTTTGAAAATATGTGAATGTAAATATATGTAACAAATATTAAAATTTCATCATGTCCTATGTATAGAAGCTATATTAAATGAACAATGTTTTACAAAGTTCTTTAGGGAGCCAACCCTAGTGTTCTTTGGGTTATATTTTTTTCCTTTCATAATGATAAGAATTCAGACTCTGATCTAGAAAGTTTGGAATTCATGTCCAGTTCTACCATCTTACCACTTCTCTGAACTTGATTATCCCATCTGTAAAATGTATATTTAAAAAAACAGTGCCTATTTGATATGACTATAATCAGGATTAAATTAGCTATTCATATAAAGCATTTAGAATAGGGCCTGGCACATGTTAAGAGCTAAATTAATTATGTGTGCTATTATTAATTCTATATTTTTATTCTTGCTTCTATACAATGAAGGACTCTAAAAGGAAGTAATAATTTAACTTTTCAAATAAGCAGAAGGAATTTCATTGCATATGTTTTGCTGAAATATGATTTAGAAACATTATACAATTTAAAGAAAAATTATACCACAACTCAAATTCCTAATTTTACTACCTCAAAATCTACTTTTTAGGCTTCAATATATTTTTATTCTGTTAGCTTATAAAAATCTCAGTTAAGGTATTTTATGTACATATATAAATATTTTGTGCAAATAACAACTAAATGTTATAATTTCCCCACATATGAGCTTTCTACTGATAGCTTGCATGGCAGAGATAGTTAACTAATCACCAAACCAATACCATATCTTCATGTTCACACAACTAAACCTCTGCTTCCCAGCCTCCCTTGCAAACAATTGTGATCATGTGACTATTATAGCCAATGGAATGTGAATAAAAGTGATATTTATCTCTTGGAAATTTCAAACTTAAAATCCTCCATGGTCTATCCTCTTCTGACATTCTGGCCAGTCAGTATTTCTGTATTTCTCTTCTCAAAAGTATTACTTCTTCTGTTCTATGTTATATGTGGTTTTTCCACCAGAGGGTATGCCTTTTGAACAAGGGAGTAGTGTTGGGTAAGAGTTTTTTCCCAGAGTCAGGAACAGCAGAAAAGGGTAAGTCTCAGAAGGCAGTGAGAAGCATCAGCCTAGCCAGTAAAGAGAGCCTAACCAAATTCATACCTGGCTTTGATTGATATTTTTGGGTCACAGAACCCTTAACCAATTCTATTGCCCTACAATACTGGGATAACCAAAATAACCAGATATGCAACAGTTACAAACGCACGTCTCCAATAATTCTGTACCTCATCATCTTCATGTACTTTAAATATTTCATGCCAATGATGGCTTCAGTTCCAGCAGGATCTAAATCACCATTGTGGCAGCTTGATGTAATTATGAATTCCAAAAATATAATTGAATTATGCTTGTAAACTGATCTGTTAATCTGGGCATGATTAGATTAGGATTAGGGCGTTGAGCCCCACCCCTTGGTGGGTGGGGAATTGAATATAAAAGGCAAGGCAAAGGACAGTTAAAGCAGTCTTTTGAGAAGCAGTTTTGATGTTGGAAAGAAGGCCCCAGGAGAAGAGAAGCAAGCCGTTTGCCTGATCGTCTACAGCTGACCTTGTGGAGGAAACAGGAGCTAAGCCCAGAGAGAAACGCAGCCCTGGGAAGAGAGGAACCCAGAAACCTGAACCCTGGCAAACGCCGGCAGCTGTCTTGCTCCAACACGTGGCAATGAACATTGGTGAGAGAAGAAACTTAACGCTTTACGGCCTGGTATCTGTGGACTTCTACCCCAAATAAATACCCTTTATAAAGACCAACCCATTTTTGGTATTTCACATTAGCACCCCTTTGGCTGACTAATACAACCATCAAGACACAGGTCTCTTGCAAAGTGATGTCAATGTCAGGTAGGACGCATAGACTCTGCCCTGGATCTGTGAGTCAATATATAATATGCTCAATATCCATTGTCCCTCATTGAAAGCCTGAGGGTCACAGTCTTGTCCTGAGCCCTGGCTAGACCATGGAAGCCACATGTTGAAGACAGCAGAGACTCTTCAGCCTGGTTCCATCAAGCAGGAACAGTGGAAAATGCCTGCTGCCATCAATCAATAACAGTATTTCTGGTCTTTTTGTGAACAAGATCTTCCATTGACTTAAGCCATGAGTTCTGAGTTCTGGGGTCTTCTCTAGTACAATAAATTGCATTACCTAATTAATACATTTAGTTTCACATGACGTTATCAACATACAGTGCTCATGGTTTAAATGAGTTTGAAGCTTTGGGATAAATATACTACTTTCAATCTTAGGGAAAAAAAGCATATTTACAACATTTGCTTAAATGTTTCATGGTTCTTTCATATGTGTTCTATTTTATGGTAGAAACTCAAATCCTGTCCTTAGAGTTCTAGATTGTCATTCATTCAGAAACTGTTTTAGGTGAATAATATGATAAACAATAAAAGAGTTAAAATAAGATATTCTAAGAGAGGAGGATTGTGAGAAGAGGGCAGAGTAGGGAACTCCAGGACCCAGTCCAACAAAACAACTATAAATCAGGCAGGCACTATCTGAAACAACTATTGTGAAACTCCAGAGGCCAGAAAAACACAGTATAGCATCCAGAGAAGAGTAGGAGAAAGAGGCTGATAAATCATGGTAAAGAATGGCTCCCGGTGCCCATCCCCAACTCACGTAGCAGGCCACTGTGAGATCCAGCACCTGGCTAATTCAATGGTGAAAGAAAGGAACATAAAAATTGCCCCCTAAAAGAACAGAAGTGGGCATGCCTGATCACTGGTCACCGCTTTTGACTAGCAAATGCAGATAGCTGGAACATGGCTCTGTGGGCAGCCATTGTTTCAACCCACATGGACAGACAATGGAAGCCATTATTTTAACCATCCCTGGCAAGGGTGGCATCTGTGGAGAACTAAAGATGCTATGCTGCCTCAGGGTTGAAGGGACAGTTAGATGAAGGGCTGCATTTGCAGGGCAGGTCAGGAAATCTCAGCTTTGGGGAACCATTAAAGACATTTTTAGCACCCTTCTTGACCTCCTCCACATGGCACTTTGGAGCTGTTCTGGGTGCCCCCCATGACTCCCTGGCCCTATTTTGGCTAGGAAATACTGACTTGGGAAAGTCCTACCCAGTGTTCCTCTCCTCCCAGAATTTGCCTACCAGGCAAAACAGCTTCAGACAAGGAAAGTAGTGTAAGAACCTATAGAGGTGGACAGTCTGGGGAAAGGACTTCTGGTTTCAAACACATGGGAGAGGGAGGTCTGTCTCTTGGGAAACAGGGCACAACCAAACTCCAGTAAACAGGGGAACTCCAAAACAACTGACAAGCAAAAGCTCAGGATAAGACAGAGGATAATACAGGATAATACAGTAAATCCCTGCACACTGCATTTGCCTTGGGCAGACCTTCCTGATAGAAGGGCAGAAGTTCAAGAAAATCTCTGACTTATCACCAATTTGTTACAAAATCAAAAAACAGACATCTCAGTGACTAAATCCCAAAGTTAATATTTTAAAATATTAAAATGTACAGTGTGCAAAAAGAGTACAAGACACACATAGAAACAAGAAATAATGACCTATCCAAAGGAAGATAATAAAAATGCAGAAAACACCAATGAAAATGATGACAATGTGGACATACTGAACAGGCTTTTTAATATGATCTTAAAAATGCTCAAGCTGATGAAGGAAAATACAGAGAATGAAGAATACGGTATCAGAAAAACAATGAATAGGCAATATGAGAGTCTTATTAAAGAGATATAAATTTTAAAAAGGAGCAAAACAGAATGAATGGAGTTAAAGACTACAATAACTGAAATTTAAAATGCCCAGAAGGATTTCAATAGATTGGAGCTGGCAGAAAAAAAAAGAATCAGTGAAGAAGACAAACACTGGAAATGAGTCAGGCTTAGGAGTAGAAAGATAAAAAAAATATTAAAAGTGAAAATACCCTAAGATACCTCTGGGATTCTTTCAAGAACACCATTAAATATATTATGGGAATCCAAGAAGGAAAAGGAAGAAAGACAGGCAGAAGTAATATTCAAAGAAATAATGACAAAAGATGTACTTATGTATAACCAAGAAGCCCAGAGAAAACCAAACAGGATAAACAAGAAGAAAATTATACCCTGTCATATACTGATCACATTTTTTAATTCAAAGAACAGGAAGAGAGTTTGAAAGCTCTAAGAGAAAAGTAAAATTTTACATACAAGGGAATCCCAATTAGATTAAGTGTTGATGTCTCATCAGAAACCATGGAAACAAGAACCATGGATGAAATGTTTAAAGTGCTGAATGAAAACAATTTCCAGCCAATATTTTATATCTGGCAAGACTTTCTTTTGAAAATGAGGGTGAGGAAGATGGCATCAGAGTAGATTAGCAGGGCTTAACTCTCTTACAGAAACAAGAAAAGGAGGGCAAAAAGCTATCCAAGGGAGCTGCTTTGGGGATCTGGAGACCAGGAGAGTGTTGTACATTATACAGGATGAAGAGGGACAGAGAGATGAAGAGGCTGTAATGGAATTCAACCCTGTGGCTGGGAACCACACCCATCACTCAACCTGAAGGTGAACAGCCTTGGTAAAACCCATAGCTCACTGTGACCAACAGAGAGGAGAATGGAGGTCTTCCTCCCTGAGCAGAAGGAGAATACAGGAGAGGGTGGAAAGTGGTTTTTCTTCTCTGAGTTTGGGTAGCAAAGTCTACTTTTAACCTCAGCCCTAGCCAGCCTAGGAAGTGGAGGGTGAAAGAGACACCTCTGTTGAAAGATTCACTGAAGAGTGCCAACTGCTGGCAGGACAAAAACTGAAAAAAGAAAAAAAAGTGCTTTATGGAGTCTTCCAAGTCACAGGAACCATTAGGGATCCCTGGGCCTGTTCTGTTAACTTAAGCAGGGCAATTTTAAAGATTTAGAATAATTTGAGCCAAAAATCAAAGAAAAGCCATGAAACAAAACCACTGATGTAGAGAGAGAGATTGACCATCAGAGTAAGTTAACCAACATAATCAGATGACCTAAACATCAGCAAAAAAAATTAAATTCATAATAAGAAACAGATAGATATGGATTGGCCAAAAGAAAAATTAAAAAGGCCTGATGATAAATAGTATTTAAGACCACAAATCAATGATGTTCACACAAACCTCCTAAATCAAATCATGGAGTTGAAGGAACATATGGTTGAAAAGATAAAGGATATTAGGAAGATACAAGGTAAGCATAAAGAACAATTGGAAAGCTTGCACGTGTAACAGAGCTTATGGGAATGAAAGGCACAATGGATGAGATTAGACGCAAAAAACAACAGATTCGAATTGTCTTGAGGACAGAATTAGTGAATTAGAATACAGAGCATCTGAACTTGTAAGGACAGAAGAAGAGACAGAGAAAATAATGGAAAGCATTAGACAGGGGTTGAGAGAATTGAATGACAACACAAAACACACAAATATACATGTAGTAGGTGTCACAGAGAATAAGAGAATGGGAAGGGGGCAGAAAGAATCTTTGAGGGAAAAATGACTGAAAACTTCAAGAATGACAACTGACCCCAAATACAATAAATCTGAATAGGCCTACTCCAAGACACCTACTATTCAGAATGTCAAATGCCAGAGATAAAGAGAGGATTCTGAAAACAGCAAGAGAAAAGCAAAGCATCACATCCAAGAGAACCTCAATAAGACTAAGTGCCAATCTCTCATCAGAAACAATGGAGGTGAGAAGGCAGTGGTATAAAGTATTTAAGGTTCTGAAAGAGAAAAACTGCCAGCCAAGAGTTCTTTATCCAGTAAAACTGTCCTTCAGAAATGAGAGTAGTTTAAAGTCTTCAAAGACAAACAAAAGCAGAGAGAATTTGTTACCAAAACACAGGACTTACTAGAAATACTAAAGAGACTGCTACAGCCTGAAAGGAAAAGAAAAGGTCGAAAGACTTGGAGAAGAGTATAGAAATGAAAATTATTAGAAAGGTTATCATAAAGTAAAATAAGACAGCCAATAGTAGGATATACAATGGAAAGCCAGAGGATAAAATGGATGAGGAAAGCAATGCCTCTAGAGTGATAACATTGAGCAGAAATGAATTGAACTCCCCAATCGAAAGACATAGACTGACAGAATGGAAAAAAAATGATCCATCTTTATGCTATCTATAAGAGATTCACCTAAAATGCAAGGACAAAATCAGGCTGAATGTGAAAGATTGGAAAAAGATATTCCACACAAATAGTAATTAAAAAAATTGGAGTAGTAACACTAATATTAGACAAAATAGATTTTAAATGCAAAACTTTTAAAATATGAAGAAGGTAATTATGTATTAATAATAGGGATGATTCACCAAGAAGAAATACCAATCACAGATATTATTTATGCACCTAACTTGGGTTCCTCAAAATTCATGAGGCACAGACTGGCAAAACTGAAGGGTGAAATAGATGTTTCTACAATAATAGTTGGAGACTCAAGACACCACACTCAGCATTTTATAGAACATCTGGACTGAGGATAAAAAAGGAAAGAGAGAACTTAATATGATAAATGAACTGGACATAACAGATATTTATACAGCCGTGCACACCAAAACAGCGGGATATACATTCTTCTCAAGTGCTCACAGATTTTTCTCTAGGATATAATATATGTAGGGTCACAATACAGGTCTGAATAAATTTTAAAAGATTAAAATTATACAAAGCACTTTCTCTGATCATAATGGAATGAAGCTGGAAATAATAATAGGTGGGAAAAGGGAAAATTGACAAATATATGGAGATTAAACACCACACTCTTAAATAATCAGTGGCCCAAAGAAGAAAATACAAGAGAAATCAGTAAAAATCTCGAAATGAATGAAAACAAGAACTCAACATATCAAAACCTATGCATTACAGTGAGGCAATGTGGAGAGGAAAATTAATCACCCTATATGCATACATTAGAAAAGAAGGAGGAGCTCAAATAAAAGACCTAATTGCACAGCCAGAGGAACTAGAAAAAAGAACAGCAAACTAATCCCAAGCCAAGTAGAAGGAAAGAAATAACAAAAATTAGAGCAGAAATAAATGGAATTGAGAACAAAAAACAATAAAGAGAATCAACAAAGCCAAAATTTGGTTCTTTGAGAAGATCAACAAAATTGACAAACCCTTAGCTACACTGACAAAGAAAAAAGAAGATACAAATAACTAAAATCAGAAATGAGAGGGCAGACATTACCACTGATACTGCAGAAATAAAACAGATTATAAGAGGATACTATGAACAATTATATGCCAATAAACTCAACAACGTAGACTAAATGGAGAAATTCCTAGAAACATACGAACAACCTAAACTGACCCTAGACAAAACCAAACACAATTAAACTCATTGAAACAGTCATCAGAAACCTCCCCAAAATGAAAAGCCAGGACTAGATGAAAACAATTCCTTTAATGAGTATAGATGCAAAAATCCTCATCAAAATACTTGCTAACTGAATCAGAAAGCACATTAAAATAATTATACATAATAATCAAGTGTTTTTTATACCTGGTGTGCAAGAATGGTTCAACACAAAAAAATCAATTAGTGTAATAAACCACATTAATAAATTAAAGAAGAAAAACCACATGATTCTCTTGAATGATGTGGAAAAGGCATTTTTTAAAAAAAATACAGCATCCTTTCTTGATGAAACCATTCCAAAAGATAGGAATAGTAGAAAACTTTCTCAACATAATAAAGTGCATATATGTAAAACACACAGTTAACATTGTACTTAATGATGAAAAATTGAAAACCTTCCCACTTAGATCAGGAACAAGACAAGGATGTCCACTGCCACCACTGTTATTCAAGATAGGGGTAGAAGTTCTAGCTAGAGCAATTAGGCAAGAAAACGAAATAAAAGTCACCCAAATTGGAAAGGAAAAAGTCAATTTTTTACTATCTCCTAATATGATCTTCTACCTAGAAAACCACTAAAAATCTACAACAAAACTACCAAAACTAATATATGTGTTCAGAAAAGTGGTGGGATACAAAATTAATACGAAAAATCAGTAGCAGTTCTATACACTACTAATGAGCAACCTGAGGAAAAAGTCAGAAAATAAACTTCATTCATAATAGTGACTAAAAGACTCAAATATTTAGGAGTAAACTTAACCTAGAACATAAAGGACTTATATTCAGAAAACTACAAAACATTGCTAAAAGAAACCAAAGACCTAAATAAATGGAAGGACATTTCATGTTCATGCATTGGAAGGTTAAATATCGTTAAGATGTCAATTCTACTCAAACTGATTTACAGATTCAATGTAATCCAAATAAAAATTCCAACAGGCTTTTTTTTTTTTTTTCAGAAGTGGAAAAGCCACTTATCAAATTTATTTGGAAAAGTAAGGGGTCTGAATATCCAAAAAATGTCTTTAAAAAAAGAACCAAGTTTGAGGACTCTCACTTCCTGAATTTAAAGCATATGACTTAGCTATGGTGGTAAAAACAGGATGGTACTGGCATAAATATAGACAGATTGACCAATTGAATCAAAATTTAGAATTCAGAAATAGACTCTCACATCTAGAGTCAAGTGATTTTTGACAAAGCTGTCAAACCTACTTATCTGGGTCAGAACAGACTATTCAAAAAATGGTGCTGGGAGAACTGGATATCCATAACTGAAAGAAAGAAAGAAGAACCCTATCTCACACCTTACACAAAAATTAAGTCAAAATGGATCAAGGACCTAAATATAAAAGCTAGAACAATACAATTCATAGAAAGAAATATAAGGAAACATCTTAAATATTTTGTGGTAGATGATAGTTTTTTTAACCTTACACCCAAAACACAGACAATGAAAGAAAAAATAAATAGATCTGCCTCAAAACTAAACCCTTTCATACTTCAAATTACTTTAAGAAGGTGAAAAGGAGCACTCAATGGGAGAAAATTTTCAGGAACCACATATCCAGTAAGAGTTTTATCTCCATCTTATATAAAAAAATCATACAACTCAATGATAAAAAGACAAGCAACCTAATTTAAAAATGGGCAAAGATTTGAACTGATATTTTTCCAAAGAAGAAATACAAATGGCCAAAAAGTACATGAATAGATGCTCAACATCACTATTAGGGAAATGCAGATAAAAAGCACAATGAGCTATCATTTCATGCCTTACAGAATGGCCATTACTAAAAAAAATAGAAAACTACAAGTGTTGGAGAGGAATTGGAAAAATGGGAACATTCCTTCACTGTGGGTGGGAATGTAAAATGGTGCAGCCTCTGTGAAAGACAGTTTGGTGGTTCCTCAGGAAGCTACATATAGAACTGCAATATGATCTGGCAATCCCACTGCTAGGAATATATTCAGAAGAACTGAAAGCAAGGATGTGAACAGACATTTGCACACCAATGTTCATAGCAGCATTATTCACAATTGCTAAAAGATAGAAACAACCCAAGTGTCTATCAACTGATGAATGGATATACAAAATGTGGTATATACATATAATGAAATACTACTAAATTGTAAGAAGAAATGAATTTGGGATCCATTTGACAATATGGACAAACCTTGAGGACATTATGTTGAGTGAAATAAGCCACACACAAAAGGACAAATATTATATGGTCTCACTGATTTGAAGTAAATACAATAAGTTAACTCATGTAGTTAAACTATAGACTATAGGTTATTAGGAGATAACCTATAGTCTATAGTTTAATGTAGGTTGAAAGGGGGAAGCTGGTATGTAATATATGTAGAACCTATAAGAGAATGTAGGTTGAAAGGGGGAAGCTGATATGTAATATATGTAGAATGTTTAATAAAGGGGTTTCAAATGTGGGGGAATTGTTAGAGTTGATGGTAACACAT
This sequence comes from Tolypeutes matacus, assembly GCA_026826555.1. NCBI lineage: Eukaryota > Metazoa > Chordata > Mammalia > Cingulata > Chlamyphoridae > Tolypeutes > Tolypeutes matacus. The sequence goes on along the minus strand of JAKSZT010054324.1, from coordinate 2,344,079 downwards.
AGTGAGTATAATTAACACTACCAAATTATAAATGTGAGTATTGCTGAAAGGGGCAATCTAGGGATGTTACTGCCAATTGAAAGAAAGCTAGAGGATAATCTAGTAACTATATAACCCAGTGATTTTGCTAGTAGATGATGGATGATTGTGGTTAATTGTACAAATACATGAATATTCCTCTATTACAAGGCATTAAGAATATGAAGCTATATAGGCAAAATAAAATTAATGTAAATTATAGACTCATTCAGAGGGTATAAAGATATATGGGATTTTTCCTTTTGAAGTAATGAAAAATTCTGAAATGGACTGAGCTGATGACAGTGCAACTCTGAGATTACACTTTGGATGGATTATAGAAGGCAGGGGAATGTATAACACAGTGAATCCCATGGTTAATGATAGACTGTGATTAATAGTACAAATATGAGATTTTTCTCTCATGAACTATAATAAATATACAATATTAATACATGATATTAATAATAGGATGGTTTATAGGAAAAATTCATCAAATATAAGCTATGGGCTATAGGCAGTAGTAATATTGTGACGATGTCCTTTCATCATTTCATTGTTGTTAACAACAATATAAGGTGTTTGTGGTGGAGTAATGTATGGAAATCCTGTATGGTATGCATGATTGTTCTTTAAAATTTTTTAAATAAAAAAATGTTGGGTTCTGAATCTCAACAGAGTTGCAACACCTACTCTCCAGTTCATTGCACTCACCCAGGACAACTAACAAGGAGATGATAATGGACAACGACCATCCCAAGGAACAGAGAGAGCCTGCAACTGCAAGCAAGATAGTCCCATCCATTTGCCCCATGTGATCTAAGCCCTCTCTTAATTAGAGCCAGAATCCTCAGGACTGGGGAATGAATGATGGAATAGAGTAGACATACTGTTATTCTACTATAGACTTATTGTTATTCTACAATGGAAGAACTTTTATCATTGATGTGGAGGCAGTGGCTACCAGAGGTTCTGAGGGGAGAGAGAGAGGGAAAAATACGTGTAATATGGGGCATTTTTGAGACATTGAAATTGTCCTGAATAACGTTGCAATGACAGATACAGGCCATTATGTATCTTGTCATTACTTACAAAATTGTGCAGGAGAGAGTGTAAACTACAATGTAAACTATAATTCATGCTTAGTGGCAATGCTTCAATATGTGTTCATCAATTGTAGCAAGTGTACTACAATAATGAAGGATGTTGTTGATGTGGGGAAGGGTAGGGAGTGGGGAATGGGGTATCTCCTTATTTCTTATGTAACATTTATGTAATCTAAGTATCTTAAAAATTTTTTTAAGTATTTATAAATATATAAAAGAATGTAATGCAACAAGAATATCCCCCTATTCCATCTTTAATGTCCCTTTTAACAAAAAAAAAAAAAAAAAAAAAGAAATTGAGGGTGAAATTAAGACATTCTCAGATAAACGAAAGCTAAAGGAGTTCATAACCCTGAGACTTGCCCTATAAGCAATGCTAAAGGGAGTTCTTAAGAAAAAGGACAGGACACTAGACAGGGGTTCAAAGCAGCATAAAGAAGCAAAGACCTGTGGTAAAGGTTACCATTTGGGTAATTATAAATGCCAGTATTTCTATAGTAACTCTATTTCTTAATTCCTCCAGGTGCTAAAATGCATATATAGTAAAAGTAATTAGAAATCTATGTGTTTTTTTTAAACACATAATGTCCATATATATAAGTTGTAACAGCTAAAATAAATGTGGGGGGCAGACAGCTATAGGAAAAATATATATGCATGCTTTTGAAATAGTTGGTATCAAATCAAATATGATTCTTATATATTTATGATGTTAAATTTTAACTCCATGGTAAGCACAAAGAAAATAGATGAAAAATATATCTAGACAGAAATGAAGTCATGCATTGTATTACAACACAAGAAAATCAAATCCATAAAAATAGGAATTAACAAATGTAAGGGACAAAAAAAGTATAAGACTTAAAAAGTCTAACTAGCAAAACAGCAGAAGAAACTAATTGCTGAGCCCCAAAATATATGAAGCAGATACTTACAGATTTGAAGGGAGAAATTGATGTTTCTACCTTAATAATTAAGGGACTTTGATATACCAATCTAAATAATGGATAGATAGAAGCCTTAAATAATATCCTAAACAAAGAAGACCTAACAGACATACATAGAACACGTCACCCAACAGACACAAAATACACACCCTTCCCAAGTGAACATGGATCATTCTCCATGACAGACCATATGTTAGGTGACAAAACAAGCCTCAAAAAAATTTAAAAAATATTAAAATCATACACTGTATATTCTCCTACAATGACAGAGTGAAACTAGAAATCAACAACAGAGGGAGAAATGGAAAATTAAAAAATATGTAAAATAAGATAAATGTGCCTAGACAGGATTTTTTTAAGTAATGCTTCCATAATTTCTTAAGTAGGCTGTTATTTTATTTTTTTGAACTTGAAATAAAGTTTAAAAATAAAAAAGTATCATGTTCATGAACTGATAGTATTTGGTAGTACCCATTAGTGTGAAAAGACATTTTTAAAGATGAAATGCATAAAATCTTATTACAAATCACATTTGCAATCAATTTGATGATATGGAAAACTAACTTTGAACTCCAATTAAGTGAAAGGTTATCCCCCCAAAATGAATTTCAATCTTCTCATTACCAGACCTGTATTTAAAATATATATGTTTTAAAAAATTCCCTCAATAAAATATTTGTGGAAATATAAATATGTGGAAATTAAATAACATACTCTTATACAATCAGTAGGTTAAAGAGGAAATAATAAGCAAAATTAGGAAATGTCTTGAGGCGAATGTAAATGAAAACACAGCAAACCAAAACGCCATCCCAGGGAATGGAGAGGGCCTGCAGTTGCAGGCAGGCTAATCCCATCCACTGTATCCATGGGATATAAGCCTTCTCTCACTTGGAGGTGGAATGGACATCACCATCCCAGTCCCCTCGGGACTGGGGAAAAAAACTGTGGACTGGAGTGGACGTGATGGTGTTCTGTTGTAGACATATTGTGATTCAAGCAATGGAAGAAATTGTAACAGTGAGGTGGAGCTGGTGGCCACTGGATGCTCTCGGGGCAGGGAGGGGAAGGGCAGTTGAAATACAGGGGCTTTTTTGGGACTTGGGGATTGTCCTGAGTGGCGTTTTGGTGACAGATGTAGGCCATTTTAAATCAGCATATACCATGCAGAACTGTGTGGGAGAGAGTGTGGTCTACGATGTGAGCTATGGATGATGTGCCACACTGATGAAGGATGTTTGTGTGGGATGTTGTGGGAGGTGTGGGAGGTGGGGAACATGGGAATCCCTGTAATATCTGTGTAATATCTAGGTAATCTAAGCACCTTTTAAAAAAATATATATATATATATATATATATATATATATATATATATAAATTGTCTTAATTTGCAGAAAAAAAAATAAAATAAAATAAAAGGACAAGAGATTCCCATGTACCCCCTCACACTTTCCCTTATTAATAACTTCTGATATTATTTGTTACATTTGTTACAATGGATGAACAAATATTGAATTATTGCTACTAAACAAAGTCTATAGTTTACATTTTTGTTTACAATTAATACTGTACAATTATATATGTTTTGACAAAAAAAAAACAAAAACTTATGGGATGCAGCAAAGGCAGTACTGAGAAGGAAATTTATAGCTCTAAATGCTTACATTAAAAAAGAAGAAAGACTTGAAATCAGAGACCTAACCTTAAAACTGGAAGAACTACAAAAGAAGAGGAAATTAAGTGAAAAAAAGGAAGGAAATAAAAAATATTAGAGTACAGGTAAATGAAAGAGAAAGAAAAAACAAAACAATAGAGAGAATCAAAAAAATTAAAAGTTGGTTCTTGGAAAAGATCAATAAAATTAACAAAACTTTATCTAGACTGACATAGAAGAAAGAGAGGGACACACATAACTAAAAACAGAAATAAAAGGGGGGACATTACTACCAACCTTGCTGAAATAAAAAGGACTTTAAAAGGATACTATGAACAACTGTATGTCTATAAATTACATAACCTAGATGAAATGGACAAATTCTTAGTAACAGAAAAAATACCTACATTGACTCAAGCAGAAATAGAAGATCTCAGCAAACCAATCATTAGTAAAGAGATTGAATCAGTCATCAAATTCCTCCCAACAAAGAAAAGCCCAGGACCAGATGGCTTTATATGGGGAATTCTACCAAACATTTCAAGACATAACTCCAATTCTTCTCAAACACTTCCAAGCAATTGAAGCAGAGGGAACATTCCCTAATTCATTCTACAAAGCCAACATCACCCTCATTCCAAAGCCAGATAAAAATACCACAAGAAAAGAATACTTCAGACCAATATCTCTTATGATTATAGATGCAATAATCCTCAACAAAATACTATCAAATCTAATCCAACAGCATGTGAAAAGAATTCTACATCATGATCAAGTGGGATTTATCCCTGATATGCAATGTTGTTTCAACAAATGAAAATCAATTAACGGTGAACTCCACATTAACACAATCATAAAAATAAAAAGACAATCTGTAGAAAGAGAAAAATATCTGGAAACAACATATCTGATAAAGGTTTACTATCCAGAATATATAAAGAAATCCTTTAACTTGACAAAAAAGACAAACAAGCCAATTAAAAAATGGGCAAAAGACTCGGACAGACATCTTTCCAAAGAAGATATATAAATGGCCAGAAAGCACAAGAAAAGGTGTTCATCTTCATTAGACATCAGGGAAATGTAAATCAAAACCACAATGAGATGCCATTTCACATCCATTAGAATAGCTGTTATTTTTTAAGAAATAAAAAAATAAATGTTGGAGAGGATATAGACAAATAGGAACACTCAGTTAATGCTGGTGGCAATGTAAAATGGTGCAGCCACTGTACACGACAGTTTGTCAGTTCCTTAAGAAGCTAAGTATAGAAATACCATATGACCCAGCAAATCCAGCTACTTGGTGCATTCCCCAAAGAACTGAAAGCAGGGACTTGTACAGATATTTGCACACTGATGTTCATAGCAGCTTTATTCACAATTGCCAAAAGATGGAAGCAACCCAAGTGTCCACCAACCAATGAATGGATAAATAAAATGTAGTGTATACATTTTATTTATCAGACATATTAGGGAAAGAAATTGATACATATGACAACATGGATGAACCTTGAAGTCATTGGGCTGCGTGAAATAAGCCAGGCACAAAAGAACAAATATTGTATGATCGCACTGATTTGAAACAATTCAAATATGCAAACTCATAGAGTCAGAATTTAGAATATAGGTTACCAGGGGATGGGGTAGGGATAGGGAATGAGAAGGTAAGGCTTCAAATGCACAGAGTTCCTATTTGAAATGATGGAAATGTTTAGGTTATGGATGGTGGTGTTGGTAACACAACATTGTGAATGCAGTTAACAGCACTGAAATATATATATATGAACGTGATTAAGAGGGGAAATGTTAGATTGCATATAGCAGAATTTTTTTTAAATCCATGGAACTATATTTCATAGTGAACCCTAAGTTAAACCATGTACTTTAGTTAATAGTACAATTATAAAATTGTGCTATCATCAATTATAACAAATGTTCCACACCAATGCAAGTTGTTAGTGTATGGGATTCCTGTATTTTATGCAAGATTATTCTGTAAATCCACAACTTCTCTAATAAAGAAAAAAAGAATTCATTCTAAGAATTATTTTGGGGACAGTTTAAGCTATGGGCTCATTTATATCTTTAAGATGTAAACTGCTTAGAATGTGGGTCTCAATCAAAGATTCCATCATATTCTACCCTGACTAAACAAAGACTAGGGCTCCAACCCAAGACTGCAAGAACATTTGGATTGGTGATGTATTTTTCCAATTATAGCTTTCAGTGTTCGCTGTCTATGAACACATTGAAGCCATTTAGGATATATTATTCTAGTAAATGAGCAGACTGTTCACACATTAAATTCCAGCTCCTGTGTAGATTGTAAAATGCAATACCTTTATCTATTTCATGCTGAAATTAAAACTCCATATCACAAATTCTGAGAAAATAAACCATTATCCTTTCCTGACAAATGTAAGTGGAATGAGCATATTTATTATCAGAAAAGTACTGAAATACATTGACTTTTTTTTCTGGATAATGTATCTAAGATTAATTTACTCTGCAATATATATGAGTAACTTATAGAAACCTTTAACACATATACTAATGGAATTAGAGAAAGCAAAGGGCCCAGGATTCAGTGGAAGAATAAGAAAAGTATTTGCTTGTGACTGGGCAAAGGGAACTAAGAGGTCAGGACAGAGGTGGAGGACGGAGTGGCATGTTTTGGCGTATAAAGAATAAAATAATCGTGATATCATTATATCAGTGAAGTTGGGAAATAAGTCTACTTTGAACAGGATTCTGCCTCTTTTAGACCCTCCCTGCCTCTCCCATGAATCTCTGCAGGTCTATCAATATAATTCCACCCAAGCTTCAGAACTGGGCATAACTTAGGTTGTCCATCAGAAGAGCCCATCTTCCTGACTGTATTATGGAAATACGAATGGAATATCCCCTGAGGTTTAACATATAGAAATACTGGGCTAAAAGAAACCTCTATTGCTTTAAGTTTATGAACCATGGACATATATCATATGAATGCCAGTGGCCGTTTTTCTACCACATGGGCTGCATCTGTCTAAATTGTATGAGCTCCTGGTCTGGCTGTAACTAATGACCTTGCCTGTTCTAGTTATGAGCCATACCAACTCCTTACTGAGTTATCTAACCCCAGTCAGTTTTTCTATTGCTTCTCAAGGAAATTGTATTAGTAGGACACTGAAAAGAACATATAAATGGCTAAGAATTTAGAAAAAAATGTAAAATTTGAGTAAATGTTAAAGAAATTTGATTATTTTATTATTATTATTATTTTTTTTTTGGCAAATTTTTATTTTTATTTGTCATCTTTTATTTTCCACTCAGCACTTTAACTTTTGGTAATTCCTTTGACATTTAAACTTTGGTGATTATTTTATTATTTTGAAAAAGAAATGAAGGAAAGGTTAGTAGTAGCCTTAAATGATAAGGAAGACCTACATAATAAACCCAGGAAATTTATGACATCATCACTCATACTGGAATAGAGAAGAAATGTATGGTAGAGAGAAAGGAAAAGAAAAAGTGGAAGCCTGTAAGACAGCAAATAAATAGGTTTAAAGTTAAACCAGAGGCCATATGTTCAACTTTGCATTTTATGTTTTATCTCTGTGACAAGACACTATGACACTTTAATTTAAAATGTCAACTGTAATTATTAATGCTTACCTTATATAGACATGCCACTTCTCTGAAAATTAATCTCTCAATATTTGTTTGGGAGCAGTTGAAAAATGAATTAAAAGACAGATGGAACATTTTTTAAAAAAATCCATGCAACTGCATTACACAGTGAACCCCAAGTTAATTCATGGACTATAGTTAGTACAATTACAAAAACGTGCTTTCATCAATTTTAACAAATGTACTACACAAGTGCAAGATGTGACGTGTTAATAATAGGGTGCTATATGGGAATGCTGTAGTTTACGCATGATTGTTCTGTAAAGCCATGACTTCTCTAATACAAATAAAATGAATTGGTTTAAAAAAAGAAAAAGAAGGGAGGATGGAGGGAGGGAAGAAGGAAGAGAGGGAGGGAGGGAGGGAACTACAGGTAGCTGTGGCTTTAATTTACATAACTGATGCCTGCCTGTTACAGGCTTGTGCTAGTGGGAAAGGAAATTAAGTAAATCCAAATAACATTTTTAAGAAAGAATCAAATGTTTGGGCCAATCTGAATTTGACATATTCTATAGGCAGTTGGGAGTCTAATATCAAAAGTATTAGTGAAGATAAAATGTATCATGATATGCTCACACTGGGGTTGTGTAAGATGAACTGCACACATTACTGCAGCCACACTATGATTCTGGGGGTAAGTGGATATGCCATTCCACTATTGATGTATGTTTACTTTGCTTTCATAATTTTTCCAGTATTAAAAAATAAAACAATAAAATCCTCTCAACAATACTGATAGCTTGTTAGATTATTTTAGAATCAATTCCCAAGTTATTCTGCTTTGGGTAAAGAGAAAAAAATAATTATAGAAATAGAGATGGGGAATTTGAAGGAAAGAGAGATAGCAATATGTGACAAAAAGTAATGGCACTAGGGAACCTAGATGGGAAAGAGTTCCAAATATTTAGACTGAGTACATTTATGACAAGGATCAGTAAAGGCAATGTAATAAGAGATCTGTCCTAATATGAATCAGGCTCAGATGTGAGTTTGGTAGCATGAACTGTGAGGACTGCATTAAAAAGAAGCCAGTATGAAATCAGATATCTGTCACAAATAAGGTTTCCATTGAAGCTAAATTAAAATGGAAACAAAAGCAAAAACAGATTTTGCAGTATAATTTGTACTCTCTGATTTGTTGTGGTTCTAAATATGACATTCTTTGAAGCCAGAAACTGGGTTCCATTTATCCCTATTCAGAGCACTTAGCTAAAGCCATTATCTAGTAGCGAGTATATAGATATAGATAGATTAGGTTGCTGTGCAGATGGATAGATAGATAATAGAGATGATAGATATAGCTAGATAGGTAGATCAATTTCTATATGTCTATATCTGAATGCAATTTTCAGGTGATCTATCAGACTACAATCTCCTTAAATCTGTAAGCATTTGCCTAAATTTAGGATTTAATTTTAGGTTAGCTACTGTACATTAACAGTATCTGTTTACTTAGTCAAGGGTCATATCTAGAAATCCCTGATGGATTTTAAAATATAAGGCCTAGAAAAATGGGCTATCATAATGTAAGCATACTATGTATTACAAAATCTGATATTAAGTTATGTATAATACACCAAAAATTAAGACAACCTTTGAAAAGTGACCAGATAGTTACTATGAGACAAGTAAAGACTTTTTTCTCCTGATTTGTTCATCTGCAGCCCCCAAGTACATGAAGGCTCTGCCAAGTTCACAAAGGTTTCTGAGGAGTTAAATTCAAAGCAGAGGTTCTGAGAGGATTGCAGACTAATGGTTACTCTGACCCCGCTGTAGAGTGTCAAAGTAGCTATTCATTTTGGAGGAGTGTGCCCATCAGCTTCTTAAAGAGGCCCGTGGCACTTAACTGAACTCATATTAGGGGAGAGTTACAGGATTTATTTCTCCATGAACATAACCTGATTTAAGTGACCCTCCTCTAAAATGTGCAATAAGAAAGGGGGACATTTAAATTAGTGTTATGGAGGTTCAAGGACAAGCTTAAGATCAATTGCTTAAATTAGGTAGGGTTGAGGTTGGTGGAGAGATAAATGGAAAATTACAATAAACATTTATGAGATTTAAGAAAGCAATATACAATGAAACAATGAAGAGAAATATCTTAAGATTAAACTTTCTGTATTTCTTATACACACACTCACATAAAATTTACAGAGTTGGAATTTCTTCTCTCTAAACAATTCCAATGGATTCATAGACTCATGTAAAAAAACTAGTTGTAGAAAAAACAGTTTCCCACTTAAAATTGTGACACTGGCAAATATATTTAGCACATATCCTTCATGGCTGTTTTCACCTGCTCTCATACCCAGTGCTCAATATTTTCAGTTTCTCAGAATCAAGAGGGATATTTTTCAAGTGGCTAGACAATTAAGTCCCAACCCCTCTCTTGCAAACCTACTACCAGGTAACCTTTAGTTTTTACTAAATGATAGACAATAAATCTTATGAACTAATTCAGAATGAGGGGATAATTACCATTTAAATTCAAAGAGCACTATTGAATATACCTGATTTTCACAAGACAATGGGCCAGAGCTTTGGGGAATAAAAATATGAAGCCATGCCTTCAAGAAAGATATTTTCTTCTAGAAATAGTCAGAACACAAGAAAGAATATGACCAATGTTATAAAATAAGGTTATATAGGACAGAAAAATTGTAAATGGAAGTTAGAATAATTTCAATAAAGAAGATTAAGGAATGCTACATGGAAGAGTTGGCAGTTAAGAAGGTGCTTATATGACTTAAACATAGAAGAAACAGTGTGGGACTTCCAAGTATTAGGTCAGTTCCAGTTAAGGTCATAAATAAACCAGACAATAGTTCTAGTGTTATCTCCATTTGCTGATAAACAGCAATATCAGATAGTAAATGGCACAGTTCAAAGTTGGATACCTCATATCACCAAGATAATGGGAGTAATAGCTTTAGTCTCTTGGCAATCCTTTAATCATATTACATACACATGATACATATGATACTTTTTAATGTGTTTATCTTTATCTTCATTCAAATCCTGCTATCATCTCAGAAACTTCTAATTACACCCATTGACCTATCTTACCCTGAATGCTTCTTAATTTCTTCATTTCTTTCCTTCTCTCCTTCATACGCCCTTGCCTGACAATCTCTCTGAAATTTCCCCTCTAACTAAAACCTCTCACTAATTCTCCTATCCACAAATTTCCTCAAAACATACTTATATTTCTAAGAATCTCCATTTACTCTTAGGCTAAAAGCCTCCTTGTTTTACTTCTTTTACTTTCCTTTTTTTAAAAAATAAGAGTTGTAGGTTTACAGAAAAATTATTTAGAAAGCATAAAATTCCTATATACCACCTTCACACATAGTTTCCCCTATTATTAATCCTTTGGAATAGTGTGCTATCTTTGTTACAAGTGAGGAAACAACATTACAATAATTATGCTATTAACTACAGCCCGTACTTTACATTAGGGCTCACTTTGTGTTGTACAGTTTCATGCTTTCTTTAAATCTTGCATTATGGCAACATACATAAAATCTAAAATTTCATCTATAGCCACATTCAAAAATGCAATTTAGTGGTGTTACATTCATAATGTGCTACCTTCACCACATACACTCCCAAAACTTTCCCATCAACCCAAAGAAAAACTCTGTGCCATTTAAGCATTAATTCCTATCCCCATACCCACCCATAAAATCCTTTATTTTAATTTCTGACTCTATATATTTACATATTCTAACTATTTCATATAAGTGAGACCATACAACATTTGTCTTTTGTGTCTGTCATATTTCACTCAACATGATATCTTCATGGTTCATCTATGTTGTTACATGTATCACAATTTCATTCTCATTTACAGCTGAATTCATTGGAAGGTGTGGTGGTTTGAAGCTATTTGTACACCAGAAAAACATGTTCTGCAAGTTAATTCATTCCTGTGGGTTTGAACCCATTTTAAGTAGAACCTTTTGAGGAGACTACTTCAACTAAAGTGTGACTTATGTCAGTCAGAATGGGTCTTAATCCTATTACTGTAGTCCTTATAAGTAGAATGAAATTCTGACAGAGTGAGTGAAAGCCACAGAAGTAAAAAGCTGAAATCAATGAAACCCAGACAAGAAGGGAGACACAGCCATGTGCCGTTCCTTACACCTTGCATGTGACAGAGGAGCCAAGGATTGCCAGCAGCCGGTCTTCAGAGGAAAGCATCATCTGGATTTAGACATTTTCCTGGCCTCAAAACTGTGATAGAATAAATTCCCATTGTTTAACCCAACCCTTATCATGTTATTTGTTTGAGCAGCCTATGGAACTAAAATAGATCAATATATTTCACATTTTATTTATCCATTCATCTGTTGAAGGACACTTGGGTTGCTTCTATCTTTTGGCAATTGTGAATAACAATAATACTGCTATGAACACTGATGTACAAATATCTGAGTCCTTGTTTTCAGTTTTATTGGGTATATACCTAGAAGTGGATTGTTAGTTCATATAATTCAATACTTAACTTTCTGAGGAACCACCAAATATGTTCCACAGTGCAAGTATCATTTTACATTCCCACCAACAATGAATATGTGTTCCGATTTTTCCATGTCCTTTCCAACACTTGCTATATTATGTTTTGTGTGTTTTTTTTTTTTTTTTTTTTTTTTTGCTAATATTAACCATTCTAGTGGTTGTGAAATGTTATCTCATTGTGGTTTTATTTGCATTTCCCTATTGGCTAATGATGTTGAGCATCTATTGATATGCTTTTTTGGCATCTGTATATACTCATTAGAGAAATGTCTATTCAACATTTTTGTCCATTTTATAATCGGGATGTCTTTTTGTTGTTGAGTTGTAGGATTTCTTTATATATGCTAGATATTAAAACATTTCCAGATATGTGGTTTCCAAATATTTTCTCCCTTTCTTTTCATTATCTTTTTACTTTCATGATTAAGTCCTTTAATACACAAAATAGTGCATTGATTCTTTTTTAATTTTAATGAATTCTCATTTTCTATTTTTTTTTCTTTTGTTGCTTGTGCCTTTCATGCAAAGCATGAGAAACCATTGCCTAACAAAAGGTCCTAAAGATACTTCCCTGTGTTATCTTCTAAGAATTCTGTAGTTTTGATTCTTATATTTAGATCTTTGTTACATTTTAAAATATATTTATGTATGGTATTAGGTAGGTGCCCACCTTCATTCTTTGGCATATGGGTATCCAGTTTTCCCAGGACCATTTGTTGAAAAGACTATTCTGTCCCCATTGAGTGGACTTGGCACCTTTGTCAAAAATCAATCAGCCATAGCTGTGAAGATTTTTTTCTAAATACTCAATTTGATTCTATGGATCTATATATCTGTCTTTATGCCAGTATCACACTGCATTGATTACTACAGGTTTAATAACTTTTAAAATTGGGAAGTGTGTGAGTCTTCCAAGATTGGGCCTTCATTTTCAAGGTGGTTGTGGTATTTGAGGCCTCTTAGCCTTTCATATAAATTTGATGATTGGCTTTTCCATTTCAGCAATGAAGTCTTTTGGGATTTTGATTTTGATTGTATATGTAAATCATTTGGGTAGAATGGTCATTATAACAATATTTAGTCTTTCAATCCATAAAAATGGAATATTCATTTATTTAGTTTGTCTTTGGTTTCCAAAGTGGATGACTTTTATTTATTTCTCTTTCCTAACTGTTGAGTAACAGTGGAAAGAGTGGGTAGCCTTGCCTTGATCCTGATCTTAGGAAGAAAGCTTTAAGACTTTCTCCATTGAGTATGATGTTAGCCATGGGTTTTTAAAATATAAAATTCATCATCATGAAGAATTTTCCTTCTAGTTCTTTTTCAGGGTGCTTTTTATCAAAAAGGTGTGCTTTTTTGTTCTATTCATTCTGCAATTCTATTACTGTGGTGTATTACATTAAAATAACCTTCTAAGGTTGAAGCACACTTGTATAATGGGGATAAATCTCATTTGATAATGGTATAAAATTCTTTTAATGGTTATGATTTGCTAGTGTTTTGTTGAGGATTTTTGCATCATAAGGGATACTGATCTGTAATTTTCCTTTCTTGTGATATCTTTATCAAGCTTTGGTATAGGCTGATCATGGCTTCATAGAATGAGTTAGAAAGCATTTCCTCCTTTTCAAGTTTTTGGAACAAGATTAGGGTGTTAATTCTTCTTGAAATGTGTGGTATAGTTCATCAGTGAAGCCATTTGGTCCTGGGCTTTTCTTTTTGTTATGATGTTTGTGATTACTGATTCAATCTCTTTACTTGCTATTGGTCTGTTGAGATCTTCTATTTCTTCTTGAACTAGTGTAGGTAGTATATGTTTCCAGGAATTATTTCCATTTTATCTAGATTATCTAATTTGTGGGCGTACAAATTGTTCATAGTATCCTCTTATAATCATTTTTTATTTCTGTGTGGTTTGAAGTGATGTCCTCCCCTTTCATTTCTGATTTTAGTAATCTGTGCCCTCTCTGTCAGTCTAGATGGAGTTTTTTAGATTTTATTGATCTTTTCAAAGAAACAAATATTGGTTTCATTGATTCATACAATTGTTTCTGTTATTCTCTATTTCATTTATCTTTGCTTTAATCTGTGTTGTTCCCTTCCTTCTCCTCACACTGGGTTTGGATTGCTCCTCTTTTTCTGGGCCCTCCAGTTGTGAGGCTAGTTCCCTGATTTGACATATTTCTCTTTTCTAAGATAAGTATTTAGAGCTATAAATTTCCTTTTTAACATTGCCTTTGCTACATCTTACAAGATTTGGTATGTTTGCTTTCATTTTCCTTATTTCAAAATATTCCTTATTTCCATTGTGATTTCTTCTTTGACACATTTGTTGTTTAAAAATGTACTGTTTAATTTCCACATATTTGTGAATTTCCCATTTCCCCCTGTTACTGATTTCTATCTTCATTTCATTGTAGTGAGAGAAAATACAGTGTATGGTTTCAATATTTGTATATTTTTTGACACTTGTTTTGTGACCTAACATATTGTTTCTCTTACAGAATGATCCATGTGTATTAGAAAAGAATGTTTATTCTGCCTTTAAGTCTTCTATTTCCTTAGTGATCTTCTCTCTAGATCTTCTATTCATTATTGAATGTGGTGTATTGAAATCACATGTTGTAGAACTGACTATTTCTTCCTTCAAATCTCTAAACATTTGCATCATATATTTGGGGGCTCTACTGTTAAGTACATGTATAAGTGTTATAAAATCTTCTTGTTGATTTAACCCATTTATCAGTATACAGCATCCTTCTTTGTCCCTTATAACATTTTTTGACTTAAAGTCTATTTTATCTGATATAAGTATAGCTACTCAAGCTCTCCTTTGGCCACTATTTGCATGGAATAATTCTTCCCATCCATTTGCTTTCAACCTACGTATGTCTTAGAATTTAATGTGAGTTCCTTCTAAACAGTATATAATTAGATCTTGCTTTTTTAATCCATTTTGCCAATCTCTGCCTTTTGACTAGAGAATTTAATCTATTTATATTTGAAGTAATGAATAATAATATAGAACTTTCTTATCCCATTTTTCTATTTGGTCTTTGTAATTCTTATTCCTTTTTGTACCTCAATTCTTCCTTTGATACCTAGTTTCACTTTTATTTGATTTTTTTGAACAGTAACATTTTGAGTCCCTTATGATTTCTTTTTGTGTATATTTTTTATGTATTATCTTTGTGGCTACCGTGAAGCCACAACTGTCCCACATGGAACTCCTTGGGATTCTAGCATACAATACAATACAATACAATACAATACAATACAATACAATACAATACAATACAATACAATA